>CM065745.1:40112214-40119714 GCA_033310375.1 Conus canariensis
AGGTATATAGCCAAGCTTAGAACATGCTTTTTAGGGGATGTGTCTTTCCTTGTTCTGTGTGCTCTGTGCTGTCATTTCTGCTGTTCGTTCTGTGTGCTCTGTGTTGTCATTTCTGCTGTTTTGTTCTCTGTGTGCTATGTTGTTGTGTCATTTCTGCGTGTTTGTTCTGTGTTTCTTCTCTGTTTGTTGTGTCATTTTCTTGCTGTTTGTTCTGTGTGCTATGTGTTGTCATTTCTGCTGTTTGTTCTGTGTGCTGTGTGCTGTCATTTCTGCTGTTCGTTCTGTGTGCTATGTGCTGTCATTTCTGCTGTTTGTTATGTGCGCTATGTGCTGTCATTTCTGCTTTTTGTTCTGTGTGCTCTGTGCTGTCATTTCTGCTGTTTGTTCTGTGTGCTCTGTGCTGTCATTTCTGCTGTTTGTTCTGTGTGCTATGTGTGTCATTTCTGCTGTTTGTTCTGTGTGCTCTGTGTGTCATTTCTGCTGTTGTTCTGTGTGCTTGTGTTGTCATTTCTGCTGTTCGTTCTGTGTGCTATGTGCTGTCATTTCTGCTGTTTGTTCTGTGTGCTATGTGCTGTCATTTCTGCTGTTTGTTATGTGCGCTATGTGCTGTCATTTCTGCTGTTTGTTCTGTGTGCTATGTGCTGTCATTTCTGCTGTTTGTTCTGTGTGCTCTGTGCTGTCATTTCTGCTGTTTGTTCTGTGTGCTCTGTGCTGTCATTTCTGCTGTTTGTTCTGTGTGCTCTGTGCTGTCATTTCTGCTGTTTGTTCTGTGTGCTCTGTGTTGTCATTTCTGCTGTTTGTTCTGTGTGCTCTGTGTTATCATTTCTGCTGATTGTTCTGTGTGCTCTTTACTGTCATTTCTGCTAGGCGACTCGTTTCATAAGCATATGGCGTGCAACCGCAGGCGCGAGAGTTACGCTACTTGTTCGTTACCTATTTTTATTTTGTTTTCATTCACATTGATATTCAGTTTCTTGGGGTAGATATTTCTAACATATTCTTGATAACAAAGCTATGAATGATCCAACTGAAACAGAGTTATCACATGAAACAGGAGATAGTATGCATAGTGATACGTACAAAAAGATAAATGAAATAAAACGCTATTCGTATAAGTTGAAATAAATGTTTTAAAAAGCGTACAAATGAACATCACCCATAATCATAATATGTTATTTTAAAAAACTCACAATAGAAGGACTGACAAACAGGCAGAGAGTGAGGAGAGAGAGACGGAGAGAGAGAGAGAGAGAGAGAGAGAGAGAGAGAAGAGGGGAGAGAGGGGGGGAGAGGAGGAGAGAGGAGAGAGAGAGAGAGGAGAGAGAGAGATGAGAGACAGAGGGAGGAGAGAGAGAGAGAGAGAGAGAGAGAGAGAGAAAGAGAGAGAGAGAGAGAGAGAGAGAGAGAGAGAGAGAGGAAAATTCATAATGTATATTATACATTATGAAAGTTGGGACTGGGGGGATTACAACACAATCTGGTTTATGAGGCTTATACAGAGTAATAATGTGCAATGTTGTAGAAGGGTACAATACCAGTAATAACAGTACAATGTACAATATCCACATGCGTTCACAGCTTAATCTGTGCTTAACCATCTTATGTAAGACACATTTAATGATGAAATACTTGTATATAAAACGTTTTTTTGTCAGCAATTAACTCTTTAATTCTATAATTGTATTATAGCTTATTTAGAAATGTTTGTAGTGTGGGAGGGAGGGGTGCAATGAATACTGATAGATGAAGTATTAGGGAATAATATTATGATATAAAAGGCAGGCTCAGTATGTATAGATGAAGTATCAGGGAATAATATTATGATATAAAAGGCAGGCTCAGTATGTATAGATGAAGTATCAGTGAATAATATTATGATATAAAAGGCAGCCTCAGTATGTATAGATGAAGTATCAGTGAATAATATTATGATATAAAAGGCAGCCTCAGTATGTATAGATGAAGTATCAGTGAATAATATTATGATATAAAAGGCAGGCTCAGTATGTATAGATGAAGTATCAGGGAATAATATCATGATATAAAAGGCAGGCTCAGTATGTATAGATGAAGTATCAGTGAATAATATCATGATATAAAAGGCAGGCTCAGTATGTATAGATGAAGTATTAGGGAATAATATTATGATATAAAAGGCAGGCTCAGTATGTATAGATGAAGTATTAGGGAATAATATCATGATATAAAAGGCAGGCTCAGTATGTATAGATGAAGTATCAGGGAATAATATTATGATATAAAAGGCAGGCTCAGTATGTATAGATGAAGTATCAGGGAATAATATCATGATATAAAAGGCAGGCTCAGTATGTATAGATGAAGTATCAGGGAATAATATCATGATATAAAAGGCAGGCTCAGTATGTATAGATGAAGTATCAGGGAATAATATTATGATATAAAAGGCAGGCTCAGTATGTATAGATGAAGTATTAGGGAATAATATCATGATATAAAAGGCAGGCTCAGTATGTATAGATGAAGTATCAGTGAATAATATCATGATATAAAAGGCAGGCTCAGTATGTACACATTCATCAATTCCAGTTACGGCTTATGGTTAAGTTGTCGGTGAATTTAATGCGAATAAACGTTTTTCATTGATAATAGCCTCAAGATTTTTGCCAGAAACGTTTAATTACTGCACATAGCCAAAGCATGTGCAATGCTCTCTTTAAATGCACAACAGATAGTGCATCATTCACTGTATTGAACACCAATTGTGCATCATTCACTGTATTGAACACTAATTGTGCATCATTCACTGTATTGAACACTAATTGTGCATCATTCACTGTATTGAACACCAAATGTGCATCATTCACTGTATTGAACACTAATTGTGCATCATTCACTGTATTGAACACCAATCGTGCATCATTCACTGTATTGAGCACTAATTGTGCATCATTCACTGTATTGAACACCAATCGTGCATCGTTCACTGTATTGAACACCAATCGTGCATCATTCACTGTATTGAACACCAATCGTGCATCGTTCGCTGTATTGAACACCAATCGTGCATCATTCACTGCATTGAACACCAATCGTGCATCATTCACTGTACTGAACACCAATCGTGCATCATTCACTGCATTGAACACCAATCGTGCATCGTTCACTGTATTGAACACCAATCGTGCATCATTCACTGTATTGAACACCAATCGTGCATCATTCACTGCATTGAACACCAATCGTGCATCGTTCACTGTATTGAACACCAATCGTGCATCGTTCACTGTATTGAACACCAATCGTGCATCATTCACTGTACTGAACACCAATTGCGCATCGTTCACTGTATTGAACACCAATCGTGCATCGTTCACTGTATTGAACACCAAATGCCTTCAGTGTAGCATCAGTCCCAAGGCATCTGTGGATTATTTTTTGATGGAGCCAATTCAATTTTAGAATTGTCAGAAATTTTACTTAAGTTAAAATGCTTTTCAATCATTCTCAATATTCAATTTTTTTATGTCAGTATGCCCAGCATTCTGAATGAATACGATCGTCCGGTAACATTTCAAAGTATTATAATAAGATAAACGTAACAGCGTTTATATCAACATCACTGTTCTTTTAAATTGTTTCTAAGAAATAAAAAGACCATTTTCAAGCAAAAGAAAAGGCAGTACAGTTTATTCCTTCATTAATCCACGCTTTACCCAAAACAACCCTTTTCCCAACTGCATTCCTTTATCATAAAACACTGGCTCTGCACGAAGTTCACCAGAATTCTTACAACTAACTGTTTAAAAACAAGTCTGATTTACAAAAAATAGCAAGTATTTCTCGTCCACAATTTTCGATATGACTAAGAAGTAAAAATTTGTTTGTTGTGATTTTTTTTTTCCATTTGTGATCTGTGGTGTGAATTTTCGGAACAAAGTTATCTTTAAGATGAAGCAAACATTTTTAATTCTGGTTGTCCAGTACTACCATTTCTGACGCTTTTGTGTCCAGATTCATTATCAATTTCTTCTCCACATTTCAAAAATAATGTAAAACCATTTCTGTAAGGTCTGGAAACATGCGTTTGGTGGACTAAGTGGTAAAAGCCATAGGTGAATAAGTTTTGCTAAGATGAGTATTTTAAAATCACAACTCCACCTAAAGGAATCAGTTGTCTTTTCACTCAATCCTGTTTTACGTGTGCTGTCCTTTGTGGATAACTAATATTTGCACAGTGTTGTGAGTCACTGGTATATCAAATGCTGAGGACTTGGCACCTTCGTGAATTGACGAGTGATTTTTTTTTTGGACAAAACTTAAGTTACCATAACTGAAAAACATAGAAATAGACAAAGAAGAGGGTAATTTTTCTACATCTGACTTGCGTATGAGTACATGTGACAGAGAAAAGAACGGCACAGAGTGGGTTGGGAAGGCAGAAGGCAGTGCTCATTTGGAAGAGTTCATTTCCATAGACTGCACACTGACCACCTCTTTCCTTAGCAAGGCAGTGCTCATTTGGAAGAGTTCATTTCCATAGACTGCACACTGACCACCTCTTTCCTTAGCAAGGCAGTGCTCATTTGGAAGAGTTCATTTCCATACACTGCACACTGATCACTCTTTCCTTAGCAAGGCAGTGCTCATTTGGAAGAGTTCATTTCCATACACTGCACACTGATCACTTCTTTCCTTAGCAAGGCAGTGCTCATTTGGAAGAGTTCATTTCCACACACTGCACACTGACCACCTCTTTCCTTAGCAAGGCAGTGCTCATTTGGAAGAGTTCATTTCCATACACTGCACACTGTTCACTTCTTTCCTCAGCAAGGCAGTGCTCATTCGGAAGAGTTCATTTCCATACACTGCACACTGTTCACATTTTTCCTTAGCAAGGCAGTGCTCATTTGGAAGAGTTCATTTCCATACACTGCACACTGTTCACTTCTTTCCTTAGCAAGGCAGTGCTCATTTGGAAGAGTTCATTTCCATACACTGCACACTGACCACTTCCTTCCTTAGCAAGGCAGTACTCATTTGGAAGAGTTCATTTCCATACACTGCACACTGTTCACTTCTTTCCTTAGCAAGGCAGTGCTCATTTGGAAGAGTTCATTTCCATACACTGCACACTGACCACTTCCTTCCTTAGCAAGGCAGTACTCATTTGGAAGAGTTCATTTCCATACACTGCACACTGACCACTTCTTTCCTTAGCAAGGCAGTGCTCATTTGGAAGAGTTCATTTCCACACACTGTACACTGACCACTTCTTTCCTTAGCAAGGCAGTGCTCATTTGGAAGAGTTCATTTCCACACACTGCACACTGATCACTTCTTTCCTTAGCAAGGCAGTGCTCGTTTGGAAGAGTTCATTTCCACACACTGCACACTGATCACTTCTTTCCTTAGCAAGGCAGTGCTCATTTGGAAGAGTTCACTTCCACACACTGCACACTGATCACTTCTTTCATTAGCAAGGCAGTGCTCATTTGGAAGAGTTCATTTCCACACACTGCACACTGTTCACTTCTTTCCTTAGCAAGGCAGTGCTCTTTGGAAGAGTTCATTTCCACACACTCACACTGTTCACTTCTTTCCTTAGCAAGGCAGTGCTCGTTTGGAAGAGTTCATTTCCACACACTGCACACTGACCACCTCTTTCCTTAGCAAGGCAGTGCTCATTTGGAAGAGTTCATTTCCACACACTGTACACTGACCACTTCTTCCTTAGCAAGGCAGTGCTCGTTTGGAAGAGTTCATTTCCACACACTGCACACTGACTCCTTCTTTCCTTAGCAAGGCAGTGCTCATTTGGAAGAGTTCACTTCCACACACTGCACACTGACCACTTCTTTCCTTAGCAAGGCAGTGCTCATTTGGAAGAGTTCATTTCCACACACTGCACACTGACCACTTCTTTCCTTAGCAAGGCAGTGCTCATTTGGAAGAGTTCATTTCCACACACTGTACACTGACCACTTCTTTCCTTAGCAAGGCAGTGGTCATTTGGAAGAGTTCATTTCCACACACTGCACACTGACCACTTCTTTCCTTAGCAAGGCAGTGCTCATTTGGAAGAGTTCATTTCCACACACTGTACACTGACCCCTTCTTTCCTTAGCAAGGCAGTGCTCATTTGGAAGAGTTCATTTCCACACACTGCACACTGAGCACTTTTTTCCTTAGCAAGGCAGTGGTCATTTGGAAGAGTTCATTTCCACACACTGCACACTGACCACTTTTTCCTTAGCAAGGCAGTGCTCGTTTGGAAGAGTTCATTTCCATACACTGCACACTGATCACTTCTTTCCTTAGCAAGGCAGTGCTCATTTGGAAGAGTTCATTTCCACACACTGTACACTGACCACTTCTTTCCTTAGCAAGGCAGTGCTCATTTGGAAGAGTTCACTTCCACACACTGCACACTGACCACTTCTTTCCTTAGCAAGGCAGTGCTCATTTGGAAGAGTTCATTTCCACACACTGCACACTGACCACTTCTTTCCTTAGCAAGGCAGTGCTCATTTGGAAGAGTTCATTTCCACACACTGTACACTGACCACTTCTTTCCTTAGCAAGGCAGTGGTCATTTGGAAGAGTTCATTTCCACACACTGCACACTGACCACTTCTTTCCTTAGCAAGGCAGTGGTCATTTGGAAGAGTTCATTTCCACACACTGTACACTGACCACTTCTTTCCTTAGCAAGGCAGTGCTCATTTGGAAGAGTTCATTTCCACACACTGCACACTGAGCCACTTTTTCCTTAGCAAGGCAGTGGTCATTTGGAAGAGTTCATTTCCACACACTGCACACTGACCACTTTTTTCCTTAGCAAGGCAGTGCTCATTTGGAAGAGTTCATTTCCACACACTGTACACTGACCACTTCTTTCCTTAGCAAGGCAGTGGTCATTTGGAAGAGTTCATTTCCACACACTGCACACTGACCACTTCTTTCCTTAGCAAGGCAGTGCTCATTTGGAAGAGTTCATTTCCACACACTGTACACTGACCACTTCTTTCCTTAGCAAGGCAGGGGCTCATTTGGAAGAGTTCATTTCCACACACTGCACACTGAGCACTTTTTTCCTTAGCAAGGCAGTGGTCATTTGGAAGAGTTCATTTCCACACACTGCACACTGACCACTTTTTTCCTTAGCAAGGCAGTGCTCGTTTGGAAGAGTTCATTTCCATACACTGCACACTGATCACTTCTTTCCTTAGCAAGGCAGTGCTCATTTGGAAGAGTTCATTTCCACACACTGCACACTGACCACTTCCTTCCTTAGCAAGGCAGTGCTCATTTGGAAGAGTTCATTTCCACACACTGCACACTGATCACTTCTTTCCTTAGCAAGGCAGTGCTCATTTGGAAGAGTTCATTTCCACACACTGCACACTGACCACTTCTTCCTTAGCAAGGCAGTGGTCATTTGGAAGAGTTCATTTCCACACACTGCACACTTATCACTTCTTTCCTTAGCAAGGCAGTGGTCATTTGGAAGAGTTCATT
>CM065745.1:40127214-40147214 GCA_033310375.1 Conus canariensis
GAGGACGTTTCAGTGTGTGAGGTCAGGAGGAAGTTGACTGTTTTCATGACAACAAAAACAGCAGAAGGAAAGAGAGTGTCTGTGATGTTGATCACCTGAATATTGAGAGGAAAAAGTACTGTCTGTCTGCTGATGGTGCCAGTCCAGTAGAAATGAAAGTGGGGAAGGCGGGGGGGGGGGGGGGGGGGGGGGGGGGAGATCCGAAAACTTGCATCGTGCATTAAAGGGAAATGGTGTGAAAGAGTCTGAATATGTAAATGAATGTGATTGTGGGTAAAAGTCTGAATGTTTCTGTTACGAGAATAATGCGATGAGTACGGGGTGATGTATGTATGAGTAATCACATTGTTGTGAACAATTATTGCCAAAATGATCTGCTGTATGATGGGGAGTGGGAAAGACGGGAGGGCGGGATGTCCAGTTGGCATTGTAATAATTGTGGTATTGCGCCAGAATCCTGTGATTTTATGACGTCACAGCGCAGGCTTTGGAGGGAAGGTCACTAAAGGGGAAAGAGGATAATTCTAAATTTAGACTGGTTGATCAGGTTGCCGAAAACTGGTCCTTTAACTTCGACTATAACCCATTAACATTCCAGTATAGAAATGACTATAAGCCTTTCATATTCCAGTATAGAAATGACAATAAGCCATTCACATTCCAGTATAGAAATGACAATAGGGCATCCACAACCCAGTATAGAAATGACAATAGGCCACCACAACCCGTAGAAATGCAATAGCCATTCACTCGTATAGAAATGACAATAAGGCATCCACAATCGTATAGAATGTCAATAACCATTCACATTCCAGTATAGAAATGACAATAAGGCATCCACAATCCAGTATAGAAATGTCAATAAGCCATTCACATTCCAGTCTGAAAACGAGACGCAAATTTGGTAACTATATACACCATTCGCTCCACAGTCACTCTCACACACCCTTTGTATGTTTTCCTGTTTTCTCGTTGATCCATTAATTTTACTTTCACAACAACAACCATCATCCTGATAAATTTCATTTGCATTGGAGTCAACTAACAGAGAAGAAAATGATCATTTTCATCTTTCTTTTTGCTCATATTGAAATCAATAGCGCGGTGATTTTAGTCGCTTTGGAGGGGTCACTCGGTGACAAAGTCGACCCAGTCTGTGACCAACAAGATATCCCAGGTGAGTTAACATGGCCACCATGAACACTGCCAATAGGACAGCACCATGAACACTGCCATCAGACAGCACCATGAACGCTGCCATCAGACAGCATGAACACTGCCATCAGACAGCACCATGAACACTGTCATCAGACAGCATGAACACTGCCATCAGACAGCACCATGAACCTGCCATCAGACAGCATGAACACTGCCATCAGACAGCACCATGAACACTGTCATCAGACAGCATGAACGCTGCCATCAGACACACCATGAACACTGCCATCAGACAGCATGAACCTGCCATCAGACAGCACCATGAACACTGTCATCAGACAGCATGAACGCTGCCATCAGACAGCACATGAACACTGCCATCAGACAGCACCATGAACCTGCCATCAGACACCATGAACACTGCCATCAGACACCCCTGAACGCTGCCATCAGACAGCACCATGAACACTGCCATCAGACACAATGAACACTGCCATCAGACACCATGAACGCTGCCATCAGACAGCACCATGAACGCTGCCATCAGACAGCACCATGAACACTGCCATCAGACAGCACCATGAACACTGCCATCAAACAGCACATGAACACTGCCATCAGACAGCACCATGAACACTGCCATCAGACAGCACATGAACACTGCCATCAACAGCACCATGAACACTGCCATCAGACAGCACATGAACACTGCCATCAGACAGCATGAACACTGCCATCAGACAGCATGAACACTGCCATCAGACAGCACCATGAACACTGCCATCAAACAGCATGAACACTGCCATCAGACACCATGAACGCTGCCATCAGACAGCACCATGAACACTGCCATCAGACAGCACATGAACACTGCCATCAAACAGCATGAACACTGCCATCAGACAGCACCATGAACACTGCCATCAGACAGCACATGAACACTGCCATCAGACAGCACCATGAACACTGCCATCAGACAGCACCATGAACACTGCCATCAGACAGCACCATGAACACTGCCATCAGACAGCACCATGAACACTGCCATCAAACAGCATGAACACTGCCATCAGACAGCACCATGAACACTGCCATCAAACACATGAACACTGCCATCAGACAGCACCATGAACACTGCCATCACACAGCACCATGAACACTGCCATCAAACAGCATGAACACTGCCATCAGACACCATGAACGCTGCCATCAGACAGCACCATGAACACTGCCATCAGACAGCACCATGAACACTGCCATCAAACAGCATGAACACTGCCATCAGACAGCACCATGAACACTGCCATCAGACAGCACCATGAACACTGCCATCAGACAGCACCATGAACACTGCCATCAGACAGCACCATGAACCATGAACACTGCCACCAGACAGCACCATAAACACTGCCACCAGACAGCACCATGAACACTGCCATCAGACAGCACCATGCACACTGCCATGAGGCAGCATGAACACTGCCACCAGACAGCACCATGAACACTGCCATGAGGCAGCACCATGAACACTGTCATCAGACAGCATGAACACTGCCATCAGACAGCACCATGAACACTGCCATCAGACAGCACCATGCACACTGCCACCAGACAGCATGAACACTGCCATCAGACAGCACCATGAACACTGCCATCAGACAGCATGAACACTGCCACCAGACAGCACCATGAACACTGCCATCAGACAGCACCATGAACACTGCCACCAGACAGCATGAACACTGCCACCAGACAGCACCATGAACACTGCCATCAGACAGCACCATGCACACTGCCACCAGACAGCATGAACACTGCCATGAGGCAGCACCATGAACACTGTCATCAGACAGCAGCATGAACACTGCCACCAGACAGCACCATGAACACTGCCATCAGACAGCAGCGACAACATGGCAGCAGTGTCACTCGCTGTGTCACAGCTCTGTGATTCACCTGTTTCAGTACGTGAAAGTCAGGCGGCAGAATGTAGGCCGGACGGTGATGTCAATGTATTCATTCCCGATGAAACATTTGCCAAATCATGCACAAAAGATATTGGTGGACGAGAGATATGACATATACTGCTTTTGAAATCAGGCCGGCCGGATCTGTTAGCCATAGATTTTGACTTTTTTTTTATCTCTGTCCAACGAAGCCTCACTCCGTCTATGATGAAATGATAAAAAACCACGGTGGCTCTTTGAATCTGTGTCCTGGCACTCTCTAGATGCTAAACCAGGTTCATTCTGACTTCACTGTCCTGGCATTCTCTAGATGCTGATCCAGGTTAATCTCTTTCCTGGCATTCTCTAGATGCTGAACCAGGTTCGTTCTTACTTCACTGTCCTGGCATTCTCTAGATGCTGAACCAGGTTCATTCTGACTTCACTGTCCTGGCATTCTCTAGATGCTGAACCAGGTTCATTCTGACTTCACTGTCCTGGCATTCTCTAGATGCTGAACCAGGTTCATTCTGACTTCACTGTCCTGGCATTCTCTAGATGCTGAACCGGGTTCATTCTGACTTCACTGTCCTGGTATTCTCTAGATGCTGAACCAGGTTCATTCTGACTTCACTGCCCTGGCATTCTCTAGATGCTGAACCAGGTTCATTCTGACTTCACTGTCCTGGCATTCTCTAGATGCTGAACCAGGTTCATTCTGACTTTACTGCCCTGGCATTCTCTAGATGCTGAACCAGGTTCATTCTGACTTCACTGTCCTGGCATTCTCTAGATGCTGAACCAGGTTCATTCTGACTTCACTGTCCTGGCATTCTCTAGATGCTGAACCAGGTTCATGTCTGTCGTGGCATTCACTAGATGCTGAACCAGGTTCATTCTTACTTCACTCACCCTTGGAAAAAAAATCTTCACCAATGAAATGTAACTGCCGATAAGGTATGTCTGGCATGCACAACTCGTTCCTAAATTTCATCAAATGTGCACCTTCCAATTACAGGGGAATAGATCTTCTATTCCAGCAATGAAGTCTGTCAAACTCTATGTCCTGGGACAGCTCTACTTTGTCTGTCAGCAAGTCTGTCACAAGTCGTTCACATTCTTCTTGACTTTTGTTATCATGCCATGATAATGGTTTTTTTTTCCATCTTCCCTCAAACTCATCATTTTTTTTTCTGAAGTCTCAACTCGTTCACACAGAATCAGAATGTGTTCTTTCAAATGTTGATTTTCATGTTAAAAATCCTCCACTTCCTCCATTAAAGACGCCACTTCACCATGTCACCCTGCACACATGTCCCTCCCTTCTTTCATTCCCTTCTTCAATCCATCACACTGACAATTCATCATGTCACCCCACACATATGTCATTCCTTCTTTCACTCCCTTCTTCAATCCATCACACTCACACTTCATCATGTCACCCCACACATATGTCATTCCTTCTTTCACTCCCTTCTTCAATCCATCATACTCACACTTCATCATGTCACCCCGCACACATGTCCCTCCCTTCTTTTGCCTCCTTCAATCCATCACACTGACGCTTCACATCATTGACAGAGACCAGGTGGGGGTCCGGAAGAACCGCCGCTTGGAGATGCCAGCCGGGTCTGTCTCAGGTTCTCTGTCTTCCCAGCAGGTGTAGGTCCAAAGCACAGTTCCACATCGCCACAGCGAGGCAGAAAAACGCCCAGCTACAAATATACTAGGAGAACATTGACCATGATACTGTCCCGTAGCTTTGAGATTGTCAGTGTTCCAACGAACAAAGATTTAGTTTACATTGCTCGGTGCAACATGATTGCGACGAATGCTGACACGAATCCGCCACAAACGGTTCACAAATCCAAAGTGACCTCTAGCATGGTCACCTCCAACGCGTCTCCAGATCCAGCGAAGGGCTCACGTCCCAGAAGTTTGAGTTTGAAGACAGACCTCCTGCAACAATGTGTTTATAGTAGACAACCCGAAGTTTGATTTTTAAGACAGACCTCCGGCCACAATGTGTTCATAGTAGACAACCAGAAGTGTACCCCCACGAGAGAGAGAGAGAGAGAGAGAGAGAGAGAGACAGACAGACAGACAGACAGACAGACAGACAGACAGACAGACAGACAAATAAACAGACAGACAGAGAGATACAGACACAGATACACACAGAGATTCAGATTGAGAGAGTTTAAGCACTGGATATGGCAGCAGCAGACGGAGATAGACAGAGATCCCTTGCCATCACCTCAGTCACCGGACGGCACAGAGGGGATTGAACCTGAACTGCCTGGTGTTATCCTTGGTTGGCGGTGATAGATACAGATCGGTCGGGCTGAACGTTTAACATGGAGATGTTCATTGCATGATGGGGTGTATTTTTAGACTGTGCATAACTAAAGTATGCAACGACCCATAACATGATAATGAAGGAGTTAATAGATTAATAGTGATAAAAATAATAACAATAATGATAATAATAGTAATAGCAATAGCATAATAATAATAATGATGATGATGATGATAATAATAACAATGATAATAAATAATAATAATAATAATAACAATAATGTTAATAGTAACAATAACACTAATGTTTATATCAATGATGATGATGATGATAACGACAAAGGGTTGATGAAAGAAAAACAGGAGTGATGGTTCATTGCAGGCGGGGAGTGCTCCAGAGGACGCCTGGATCCCCTACATTCAGTCCATGTACCCCGATCTCCTTACCAGAACCTATTTCTTCCCGCCCCTTTTCTTCAATCGCGTTCCTCGTACTGTAGAGAATGTTGCCGGACTGACTGTCCGTGTCAGAGTGAATCCACTTCAACGCCTTTCTCGCAGACTGCGGCGACTTTTCAGACGTAACCCACCACCCCCAGCCCCGCCCCCACCCCCATCAACAGCAGGCACAGTTTTCACAGAAAACCCAGCAGGCCTGCAGGATGAACGCTTCCAGGACTCTGATCTTCAAGATGACGTTGCACAGCACCAGTGTCTCCAGGCCCTGGGGAGTATTGGGGAAGCCATGATGATCATCTCCCAAATGCAATTCCGTAAGTACTTGGACAACCAACATAATCCCCAACATCACATCAACGCCACCAACATCATTTCTCAACTTCCCTCCATCACCCACCCGTCCATCCCCCCCAACATTGCTGACGGGGAGTGTGACATCATCATTCTCCACCACCAGTATGGCATTCTGGTGGGGGAGATCAAATCTGTCGGAGGGCAGTACCTCTATACACAGTCACCAGCAGACCAGGACCAGATCATCGCCAGGGTTGTCACGAAGGCCATAAAGCAGCTTGGACAACCAGGAATCTGCACTGAAGCACCTTGTGCACGACATGGCTGGCGGCAACATCATGGGTAACAAAGGCGCTTCTTCTACCCAACATCACCTCAGCTCAGCTGACTGCGGCAGTGAACAGCTCTCAACAGCTCCAAGTGGTGAGTAGACATTTAAGTACAACTTACAGCTGAGAAACAAGAACATGACTTCTCTGATTACAAAGCAGATGAAAACATGCATACAGATTACATCTGTTGATCTGCCTTTTGTAAAGATTTGGGTTTGCATACAGTGCCACAAAGACAGGTTTGCACACATTGCAACTGATGACTATGTGAACACTGTATAAACAAGGCTATACGTGTATTAGTCTGTATACGTTGTTCAACACATAACTGGTTTTCTATTTTACATGTATGATTGTGGATTGTAAAGTGCTTAGAGCGTGGTCTCAAACCAAAAGCAGGAGCTATAAAAGTACTCAATGGTAATTGTAATAATGATGATGATGATGATGGTGATGGTGATGATTATTATCATTGTTGTTGATATGATAATTTTTTTTACTTTCTCTTCTTCTTCTTCTCTTCTTCTTCTTCTTCTTCTTCTTCTTCTTTTTCCAGCAATAATAATAGTAATCATAGTCATATAAAACTCGTCTGCATACAGCAACTCTCGTAAGTAGAACTGTACATGTCGTGATTGACGTAGATCTACACATTGTAACTGACACATGCCTGTGCACATTTTTTTTACATGGATCCACTCACATTGTACTGATACAGTTTAATACATACTGTATGAGATGGACCTATACCGACTGTAGGTGTCACTGAATTATTAACACTGTCGCTGAAAGGTATGCACACAATGCATGATTTAACTATGGCCTGTTCTGCACATGATGTTTAACATGTCTGCACCTGCTGTATTATATAGTTCTGTTCATATAATATAGCTGGTCTCTATCTACTGTATTAATAAGTCTGCTGCATATAGTATATAACAGGTCTGCACTTACTATATTACCTAGGTCTGTACAAAGTATATAACAGTCTGAACCTACTGCGTTTCATAGGTGTATTCATACAAAACAACAGATCTACACATATGGTGTTACAAAGTCTGTATATGTCAGGTCTGCACACACTGTACTACGTAGTTCTGTACACGCTATATACCGGGTCTACACCTATGACATAGTCTTGTGCGCACTATATAAAAGGTCTGTACCTAACTGTGACATAAGTCTGTACACAATGCATGACATAAATCTGGTCTGTTGTGAACATGACCTAGACATGTATGTACTGTAGAGTCGTATGTGTGCAATCATACAACATGTACGAACACAGCTTGTGCGTTCAAAATATTTGATAATTATATCAAACTGAGTTTATTAACGTACAGAACTAAGCAACGTGTTGATCATTCGTGGGCTTCCGTTGTTGTTGTTACGTTTACAAGAACAATGTCCAGAACGAGGCTTGATTTAAATGTCTATGGACACAAATCAGGCTAACTTATGTAGGCACTACAACCCTCCCTACCTTAGAATAAAATTGTGTGCTTATGTGGATCTTGAAAAATAATTTCTTAACACCAATTTTCACTTTAGCTGTCTATTCAATAATTGAATTAAAATGTCAACTGAGATAATATGTCTTTCAATGCCAGAAGAATTCAAGATCACTATGGAAGCAGAGAATTATTGTCACTGAAGTTTCATTGAGAGTTGTTGTATCTTGGGTTGCTGGTGCTGGGCTGTCGGACTTCATCTGGGTTGTCCTCTTGATGAGCACAGTTGGTGGCAGTTGTGAGTGGACTCTCTTCTTCCTTTTCACTGGCTGGAGATGTTGCTGGCTGGTTGACATTTTTGAAGAAGGACAAGTTGCGCGTGGCTTGTTGTTCTCCATTTCCAGCTGTCAGCATTGATCCTTTCTTTGTCATGACTTGAAGGGGTGTTGGATTGTAGTAGGCTGTCAGCTTGTTTTCTTTTCTTTGGCGGACAAGAACAGTATCACCAATCTGAATATCTGGGTCTGTCAATGTGAACATCTGGGTCTGTTGCATGACGTCTCTCATCAGCATATCTTTTCATTTTTTTGTTTCATGAGATCATCATGTTGGCGGATTTTTTTGTTGTTATGTCTCCGATTGTGCCCTGGGTTGAGACGTTGTGGACTTGTTGACAACTTCAGGGAGTCTTGTCTTTTTTTTCTGTTGTAGAGAGCTTCTGCTGGACTCCTACCAGTACTGCTGTGTGGAGCAGCTCGGTAATTTCTCAGGAATTTATACAGTTCCTGGCGCCACACTTTTCCTTCCACATGAGCTGCTTGGATGGTCTTTTTTCAGCACAGGCATGCATCTTTCGACACAACCATTGGCTTGAGGCCGGAGAGGGGTGATTGCATGGTGTTCAACACATAAGTAATCAGCAAAACGTCCAAATTCACAACTACTGAAAAGTGGTCCATTGTCCGATGTTAGGATGTCTGGTACTCCATGTCGTGCAAAGATAGCGTCAAGTTTTGGAATGATGGTATTTGCACTTGTTGACTTGACCATCTCCACTTCAGGAAATCTGGAGTAGGCGTCTACCACAACCATTAGATAGTTTCCTGATGGTAAGGGTCCAGCAAAGTCAACACTGACTTCAGACCAGGGCTTGGAAGGTAATGGAGACATTTCAGTGGTGCCGAGGGGTGGTCTGGAGTCGTTGAGAGGCATGCAAGACATGACTTGACCTTTGATTCTACAAATCTGTCTTTGTGTGGGAACCAGACTTTCTCACGCAGTAGACCTTTTGTTTTGACAATGCCTTGATGGCCCTTCATGAGTGATATCCACTGTACGCTGTTGTGATGCTTTTGGGATAACAATTTGGTCACCACGGAGAACAATGTCATATTTTTCACTGATACACAGTCCGTCTTGGACTCTTTTAAAGATCTGAAATGAAGACACATCAACACAATTGTCAGTGGGTGTTTGCCATTGATGGAGTTTGATAGCTGTCTTTACTGCTTGCAGTGTCGGATCATTTCTTGTTGCCTCGGCAATTTCTTCTAACTTCATGTTTTTTTGTTGGTTTTTTTTAACTGTGTGATCGATGACAAACTTGATGTATTCTTCACTGATTTTCGATTCATGTGTAGACTGACATTCAGCAGCATTGATGGGGTGTCGACTGAGAAAATCAGCTGGGTTGCTTTCTCCTGGCTTGTACTGGAGAATGAAATTGTAGGTATGTAGACGCAGATTCCACCTTTCAATCCGTGCTGAGGTCCTAGAGGTCGGATTGTTGTAAATCCCTTCCAATGGTTTGTGATCCGAGATGATTCTGAAAGGATGTCCAAACAGGTAAAAATGGAAATGTTTACAGGAGCAAATAACTGCGAGAGCCTCTCTTTCCGTTTGTGAGTAGCGGGATTCCATATCAGTGAGAGCTCTGCTGGCATATGCTACAACATGTGAGATGTTCTCTTTGTTTCGCTGGGCAAGTATTGCTACAACATGTGAGATGTTCTCTTTGTTTCGCTGGGCAAGGATTGCTACAACATGAGATATTCTCTTTGTTTCGCTGGGCAAGGATTGCCACAACATGTGAGATGTTCTCTTTGTTTCGCTGGGTAAGGATTGCTACAACATGTGAGATGTTCTCTTTGTTTCGTTGGGCAAGGATTGCGCCTAAACCATATGGACTGGTATCAACCACTACTTCAGTTTCAAAGTCAGGATTGTAATACTTCATAGTCGTATCATTTGTCAGGCATGATTTCAGCTTCTGAAATGCATTTTCTTCTGTTTTGATCCATTTCCATTCCACACCTTTCCGTGTCAAATCCCAGAGTGGTTTTGTGATGTCAGCATGTTTTGGAATGAACCTGGAGACAGAGTTTGTCAGACCAAGCAGACGGCGAATTTCCTTGCCGTTGACTCGGGTTGCTGCTTGTTGAATTGCTTCAATCTTCTTCGGGTCAGGCGAAATTCCATCAACACCGAAAATGAAACCTCAGAATCCAATGCAATCTTTGTTGAATTCACACTTTGTTTTGTTTAGAGTGAGACCTTTTCGTACTGAAATGAGCTAAGACTTTCTTCAGAGCAATGCTATGCTCTACTTTGGTTTTCCCATGGATTAGGATGTCGTCATTGGTATTGGGCGATCCTGGTATGTCAGAAAGTAGTTCAGAAATGTGATTCTGAAAACTTTCTGCTGCTGATGTAACTCCAAAATTCAGGCGTTTGTATCTTCTGAGACCAACGTGAGTTGAAAACGTTGTAATACTGCGTGATTCTTCATCTAACTGGAGTTGGTGATATCCTGAATTCAAATCCAGTTTGCTGAAGACTTTTGACTGATTGAGTTGCATCAGGATGTCATCAATAGTCGGCATGATAATTATGACGGGTTCTCTTAATTGCTTTGTTTGGTAACCTCATATCAACACAAATTCGAATCTCCTCTGGTTTCTTGGGTTTAGGAGCCACAACTTTGGGTGAGACCCAAGGGGTTGGTCCATCAACTTTGTCTATTATGTCCAGCTCTTCAAGTCGTTGAAGATCTTTTTCCACCTTCTCTCGCATGTGATATGGGATCCTTCAGTGAGGTTGAACTGTGGGTTGGACTTTCTCATCAGCATACAGCTTCACTTTGACATCTTTTAGTTTTTCCATGCCTAGAAACAGATTTGGTGTAACTATCAATAGCTTCCTCACTTTCCTTTTTACATTGACGAAATTTGAATGTTTCAGAGTCAATGATCTTCTTGGGGGTGAAAGAATTGTTCAGAGACCCAACAAGTGTATCACAGCCATCTGTTCCTCCTTATTCATTTTCAGGCAAAGACTCGAAAATATCAAAGATTTCTTCGCCAGCAAAATGAAGTAAAAGAGCCTTTTTTTCTTGAAAAGATCGCTGGTCACGTTCATTGCAACAAGCAAGTCTACAAACCTGAGGAGCCATTCTCTCCATCGAATTCCAGCCGCTGCTTCGTCAGAGTGGACGGAAAATTTCTCGAAGTTTGGTAGAGCTGTAGCCATTTTTCAAGCTTTCCGATACTCGTCGTCAGATGTGGAGTCGTATGTGTGCGTTCAAACGACATCTACGAACACAGCTTGTGCGTTCAAAATATTTAATAAATCAAACCAAGCTAATTAACGTATATAAGTTAGCAACATGTTGATCGTTCGTGGGCTTCCGTTGTTGTTGTTACGATTTCAAGAGTGATGTCCAGAACGAGGCTTAATGTAAATGTCTATTGACACAAATCAGGGCTAATTTATGTAGACACTACATGTACCTTCTGCATTACGTAGGTCTGCACATATTTTATAACGTGATGACCTCTCTGAATGAAGAGGAAACAATGGTTTCGTAATGCATGTAAGCGTCATGCAGATTCTTATGATGTCAGTTCCTTGCGGCACTTGAAAAGTTGCTTTTCTCATTCTGTCTTTCCCCCTTCTTCATTGGTTTCTTTCATTCTTCCCTCTTTCTTTCTTTCATTTAGTTTGGGTGGGGTGGAGGGTGGGGTGTAAGGTTGCTGCATTATCCGTAGCACCCAAACCAAAGCACTCCCCAGCACCCCCTCCTGCTCCCTTCAGCCCCCCTCCCCTCCCCTGGCTCACCCATTCGAGCCTGTGACGATGTATACATGTATCATTAAACAGAGGATGTCTGGGACTATACAGAGGAAACCTTGTCCCCATGTCACAGCCTGTGACGATGTATACATGTATTATTAAACAGGGGATGTCTGGGACTATACAGAGGAAACCTTGTCCCATGTCACAGCCTGTGACGATGTATACATGTATTATTAAACAGGGGATGTCTGGGACTATACAGAGGAAACCTTGTCCATGTCACAGCCTGTGACGATGTATACATGTATTATTAAACAGGGGATGTCTGGGACTATACAGAGGAAACCTTGTCCCCATGTCACAGCCTGTGACGATGTATACATGTATTATTAAACAGAGGATGTCTGGGACTATACAGAGGAAACCTTGTCCCATGTCACAGCCTGTGACGATGTATACATGTATTATTAAACAGAGGATTTCTGGGACTATACAGAGGAAACCTTGTCCCCATGTCACAGCAGTGGAACACAGGCATCACGCAACATGTCTTTACTTTTAATCGTCATTCATACCTGATGACGTATTTCCTCAATTCATTCGTCTTTTTTTTCCAGTTCTTAGTCACAGCACGGCAAGCCATCTGCAAAGTGTCTTTCTGTGTGATAAGTGATCGACATGGTGCGAACGTCTTCCTCTTCAACATTTTTCATATCACTGTGACTTTGCACACAGTGACTGTGTGTATCGGATTGCAAAGATCAGGCTGCCTGTGTCGCCTGTGATTATTTTGTTTGACGCTGGACGTCACCGTCTCTTAGGTGTTCTTTCCATGGCATGATTTATCTCGCTCCCCTACTCTTGACGGTTCCATGCAAAGCAGAGAGTGGAATGGTCAACAGTCAGATACCTCCCCCCCCCCCCCCCTTTTTTTTTTTTTTAAAGAAACGGAGTTAGTTTCACTAGACAATACAGACAAACAGTTTGTCAGCATGGTCTGGTGGAACTCATTCCGTTTCTTTTTTAAAGTTTGCTACGATTTCCGTCCTGAGTGACCTGTTTTGAAACTTTCAGACACCCATGTTCCACCTCTGTTGCTCTGTGTACACTGGTTAGCTACATCGTTCAGATGTTCTGGTTGGTTATCTGTTCCTCTGTGTACACTGGTTAGCTGCATCGTTCAGATGTTGTGGTTGATTATCTCTTCCTCTGTGTACACTGGTTAGCTACATCGTTCAGATGTTCTTGTTGGTTATCTTCATCCTATTTTTAAATGACGGGATGGTGCTGTTGAAACGAGGACCGGTCAATCATTAAATTTGTGGACCTTGATGTTCTCAAATTCCAGTGTGATATAGCTACTGAGAAATACACTAGTTCAAAAACTAAAGCGACGTTTAAAATAGAAAAAAAGGTTAATTTTCCGTTTGTTGAACTTACGGAGACCTTTTTTTTCTTCTATTAGATTTCATTTGATCTTCAATGGGAAAAAACACGACGGAGAGAAAGCATACTTGATGGAAAGTTACTATCCAAAGTATGAAGGTGGAATGTGGGGTGTGTGAGGGACAAGTAAACACCAGGTCTGCCAGATATTGCGTTTGACGTAAGACTGTTTAGCAGAAAGGTTCACTGGGCACACTGATGTGTGTTTGGCTTTGGATAAACAATTACTACAATTGTTCACTGGGCACACTGATGTGTATTTGGCTATGGATAAACAGTTACTACAATTGTTCACTGGGTACACTGATATGTATTTGGCTTTGGATAAAGAATTACTAGAAAGGTTCACTGGGCACACCAATGTGTATTTGGCTTTAAATAAACAATTACTACAAACGTTCACTGGGCACACTGATGTGTATTTGGCTTTGGATAAACAGTTACTAAAAATGTTCACTGGGCACACTGATGTGTATTTGGCTTTGGATAAACAATTCCTTGTCACGGGTGTTGAAAGCGTCATGCAAATACATAGGCAAAATAATGCTTTGCACATGCATTACAACCCCTGTTAATGAAATAGCCAAAATAATAGTTTTTCACATGCATTACAACCCCTGACAGACATGCCCCAAATAATAGTTTGTACAGACAGTACACCCCCTGACAATGACATTCCCTGGGTGATGGTCTGTCCACTGTGTGTCCTGCAGGACTTGTGTCGCTCCACCCACAGTCAAGGCGTGACACAGGCTGTCAGCCGCTGTCTGTGTTCCGACCAGCTGCCACAGCCAGCAGCCTGGTGGAGCGCCTTGACGACAGGGGGACCCGACCCGTCCATGACGGATAGATTGTATGAACGCCTGGCAGCCAGGTAAGACATCAACTACGAGTATTCTGAACATTCTGGTTAGTATGACACTTTCCAACACCTGAATATTCACACACACACACACACACACACACACACACACACACACACACACACACACACACACAACACACACCTCTCTCTCTCTCTCTCTCTCTCTCTCTCTCTCTCTCTCTCTCGCCATATATATATATATATATATAAAATATATATAAATTCATTGCTTCCCTAATTCTCCATGCCACTGAAATCTGGCAAACAGTCAGGCTGCTGTAATTCAATCTGAAACTGAAATTAACAGTCCGAAGCTATGTTCGGAAGTCAATAGAAATTGAAAGAGCGTTTTTCTTATATGGTAACGAATTCTAAACTGGTTGCCCGCGTTAGGCCAAGCTTCGACACGTAGAGGGTAGGGCTAGTTGAAGCTACGTGAAAGTTATGCGAACGTAATCTTACCATGTGGATAAGTTCTCAAAATGCTGTAGGTGTTGTAGGATTATCATGCAGTAGAAATCCTGTTCGTAAAAAAAGAGCAAATGAATGAGAGTGATTAGAAAGAAAAGATTAAACTGCAGATCAATCCGGAATGGCTGTTTTAATATGTAGAAGGCAGGGTTAGGAGAAGTTATGTCAAAGTTATGTTTGCACCATGTCAGATATCCTGAAATGTTGTGGAGGTGGAAGTTTGATCATGTGGTTAGAATCCTGATCAGAAATAGATTGAAAATGAATGTGTGTGACAAGAAACAGCTTACATGAAGATCAACCCAAAATGATTTACGTTTTGATATGCATAGAGTAGGGAAAGGGAAGTTATGTTAAAAGCATGTGAACCCGATTGCACATGTCCAGCCATGACGTTGATGTTACAGCGTTTATCTATGCCAGAAATTCTGTTCAGAAATCAGTGCAATTTAAAAGGGAGTGATTCTCAAAATAAATGGTTACAAATTCATAATGGCTGCCTGCTCGATCACGCTTCAATACTTAGAGCGTAGGGATAGTGAGCTGTGTGAAATATGATGCGAACACGATCCTACAATGTGAAATATTTCTTAGAGCGTAGGGATAGTTGAAGCTGTGTGGAAAAATGATGCGAACACGATCCTACAATGTGGAATATTTCTTAGAGCGTAGGGATAGTTGAAGCTGTGTGAAATATGATGCGAACACGATCCTACAATGTGAACTATTTCTTAGAGCGTAGGGATAGTGAAGCTGTGTGAAACATGATGCGAACACGATCCTACAATGTGAAATATTTCTTAAATGCTTCAGATGTTGTAGCATACTGCGTTGTTGAAATCCTGTTTTGAAATGAATCGAAAGCAAATGATGGTGGTTAGAAAAGGATTAGATTCATGTTCCAAAACGACCGACCCTGTTTTGACACGTAGAATGTAGAGATAGCAGAAGTTACGTTAAAAGCTGAGGCAACACAATTACATAGTCATGTGAAAGTGTAATACAGATGTCACAAATTCATGTGTAGTGAATTCTGTTTAGAATTTAAGAGGAATTGAAAGAAAGCGATTCTAGCATAGTTACGAATTCAAAACTGATCATAAACATCCTGCTACGTTTGATACGCAGAGGGTAGGGTAGTTGAAGCTATGTTATGTGAACACAATCACACTATGCAAAAAGTCCTTGAAATGCTGTAGCTGTTACGGGATTATGATGTGGTACAAATCCTGTTCGAAAAGAGACAGCAAATGAATGAGAGTGACCAGACAATGATTAAATTACAGACCAATCCAGAATGGCTGACCCTGATTTGATACGTAAAGGGTTGGGTTAGGGGAAGTTATGTGGAAAGTTATGCAAACACCATGGCATGCTCAACAATGTATTAAAGCATAGTGTAGATAAATCAGTACCACTGTATGACAGAATTCTGTTCAGAAATCAATAGAAATGAGAGAGAGATTTCTAAAACGGTTACAAATTCTAAACCGGTTGTCTGTGTCGATTACTCTTCGATACGTAGTGGGTAGGGTAGTTGAAGCTATGTGAAAAGTTATGCCAACACTGCTTGCCATGCAAAATAGTTCTAAAATGCTGTAGGTATTGCAGGATTATTATGCAGCAGAACTCTTGTTGGAAACAAGAAAGCAAATGAATGACAGTGCTTAGAAAATGGTTAAAGTCCAGATAAATCCAGAAAAGCCAACTCTGTTTTTTGATCCGTAGAAGGTAGGGTTAGGAGAAGATATGTCGAAGTCATACGAACGCGATCGCATTATGTACAATAGTTCCTGCAGAGGTGGTTGTGGTAGACATTTTGTTCGGATATAGATACAAAATGAGTAAAAGTCAAGAGTTTGTATAAATTACAGATCAACCCAAATGACTTTCAATATTTTGACATGCAGAGGCTAGGGTTAGGGGAAGTTGCATTAAAAGTTATGCGAACGTGATTGCATAAACTAAGCGTAGTAGAGATGTTGCAGCATTTTTATGTGACAAAAATTCTTTTGGAAATTCAATAGAAATGAAAGAGAGCGATTCTAAAAGGGTTACGGATTCGAATCGGCAGTTGCGTCCGACTTTGCTTCAATACATGGAGGGTAGGGGTAACTGAAGGCATGTGAAAAGTATGTTAACACGATCACACTATGTGAAATAGTTTCTGAAATGCTGAAATGTGGCATTATTATAGGGTAATGAAGGCATGTGAAAAGTTATGTCAACACGATCACACTATGTGAAATAGTTCCTGAAATGCTGGAAATGTTGCATTATTATAGGGGTAACTGAAGGCATGTGAACAGTTACGTCAACACGATCACACTATGTGAAATAGTTCCTGACGTGCTGGAAACGTTGCATTATTACTGTGCCATTGATGTCCTGAAATCCTGTTCGGAAATGAGTAGAAATGAATGAGAATGATTAGAAAAGGATTAAATTCCAGATCAATCCAATATGACCGAGGCTGTTTTGACACGTAGAGGGTAGGGTTAGGGGAGGTTATGTCAACAGTTACATGAACACGATCGCACAGCCATATATGTCCAAGACTGGTAGAGATGCTACAGCATTTACGTATGGCAAAAATTCTGTTCGGAAATTAACTGGAATTGAAACAGAATTATCTTTAAAAGAGTTAAAGGGAGTATGTCTTCATACAGAGGGGAGAGTTGTGAAAAGTATTCACGAAAGTGATGCAAACTTGATCGCACACTCAGCAATATATCAATGCACAGTGCAATGTGAGCAGTATCAATATAGCTAACGTTCTGTTCGGAAATCAATAGATACTGAAAGAGCGCGATCTAAAATGGTTAGGAATTTGAAATGGTTTCCCGCGTTTGGCTACGCTTCGATACGTAGAGGGTAGGGTAGTTGAAACTATGCGAAAAAATTAAAACGATCTTAACATGTGAAATAGCTCTCACAATGCTGTATCTGTTATAGATAGATATCATTGCGTTAAATGACTAAAGAAACATCATGAATTGTAATGGAGGAACGTGACAGTAGACAGACAGATAGACAGACAGATAGGTAGGTAAACAGAAGACGTACGTACATGCATACATACATGCATACATACATAGCTACATATATACATGCATACGCACCCTAAACGACAAATACAAACCCCATAAGCAGCAGCACCACACTACTCCAATGGACATGATTTGCGGCACCAGTTAGAAGGTTTGATCACACGGAGAATGAAAAAGAGAGTCCAGTGCCTGTTGAAGAATTTTTTTTTATTTCGTCTCTTTCATTTCCAATAGTTCACCAGCTCTGGGGGATTCTTCAGGGACCGTCTCTTATGTTTTAAAACGTCTTGATATTAAAGCGACTCTTTCTGCCTCTGACTTCTCAGTAGAACAAGACCACGCCTGTGCCCGAGAGACTCAGACACCATATATGTTGCTCACTTTCTGCAAACTGGGGACTCCGAACGTGTAGAGGAACAGGCGAAACAAGAAAAAAAAAAAAAGAGAGAGAGAGAGAGAGAGAGGGGAGAGAGAGAGAGAGAGAGAGAAAACCATCTGATAAGCAGCACGGAGCCCATCTCAGGTCAAAGTATCTGACAATGACAAGAATTCTTCATGTTATCTAGGTGTAGAAACACAGTCATATCTCAGTTGCCATCTCTCTCTCTCTCTCTCTCTCTCTCTCTCTCTCTCTCTCTCTCTCTCTCTCTCACACAGATGCGTGTGTGTGTGTGTGTGTGTGTGTGTGCGTGTGTGTGTGTGTGTGTGTGTGTGTGTGTGTGTGCGTGTGGTGTGTGTGTGTGTGTGTGTGTGTGTGTGTGTGGACTGTAACAGGTTCTGTGGACCAGCCAGCACAGTCGACATCCCCACAGCTGGCCAACCACGCAAGGTGCTGAGGACCTTCGGAGAGGCTGTGGCCGAAACTGCCCTGCGCTTCGTCTCCCTCGTCCTCACGCCCCAGCAGGTGGCTCTGCTCAACATGCAGCCAGAGCCACAACACCTGTACCTGCAGGGTCCGCCAGGCTGCGGGAAAACCGTAGTCCTGGTATTGAAGGCCCTGCAGTGGGCGAGGCAGGGAAAAAGGGTGATTGTTGTTAGTCAGTCTGTCAATAGAGCAGTGACAATTTTGTTGAAGGCGCAGCTGGGCAGAATGCTGGGGACAGCAGCAGCACTACCAGCTGGGAGCATCCACCGTTACATCTGTGACATCGATGACGGCAATAAGGATGTTTCCCGTCTGGTAAAGCTGCTCGGTCCTGGTCCTGATCCTGAGGCATTCATCCTCTTTGATGAGGCTCCTATTGGCAGGTCAGGTTTTGACCAAGGTCACGTGTGTGTGTGTGTGTGTGTGTGTGTGTGTGTGTGTGTGTGTGTGTGTGTGTGCGCGCGCGTGTGTGTGTGTGTGTGCGCGCGCGTGTGTGTGTGTGTGTGTGTGTGTGTGTGCGCGCGCGTGCGTGCGTGCGTGCGTGCGTGCGTGCGTTCGTGTGTGTGTGTGTGTGTGTGTGTGTGTGTGTGTGTGTGTGTGTGAATACAGAGCTATTACAGGATGTCCCCACCCCTTCTCCCCCGAATCGCCCCCTTCCTCCCCATCACCCCTGCCCCACCTCCCGCCCGTTCCCACCTCATCCCAGCTGGTCCACATGAACACAAATAGACAACACACCCATCAAATATAGAGTCTGTTCTCTTTGTTCGAGATATCATATCCCTCTTTATTTGAGCGTGTTCAACGACTCGCGCAAATAAAAAAAAAATGAATAAATGAACACATTAATAAGCAAATAAATGAATGAATGAAAAAGGAAAATTGATAAATCAATAAATAAATAAGTAAATGAACACATTGATAAACAAAGAAATGGATAGGTAAAACGAGTCAATGAATAAATAAATAATTGAAGCTGGGAAGGAACTAATGAAAAAAGTAAAGAAAGGAATGAATAAATTGATTAATTAATTAATATCAAGATACATGCAGTACAAGCAACTGAATGGGGACAAAAATTCAAGAGAGATAACCACAGAGTTTGCTCATGACATAGGTAGCGAACACTTGTGTGTTTGTTATTCACGCGCTGTTCAGTTGATTGTATCTATGTATAGTGCAGTGCACTAAGTAGTTTATGTTGTCTTTTATATTAAAACTGTGTTAATTCATGTCCGTGTTTTGTAGTATCGCAATGTGTTGTCTTGTATTTCAATGTACTGTATTGTCA
>CM065745.1:40152214-40154714 GCA_033310375.1 Conus canariensis
TTGACTGGATATCTTCAACCTTGCCAGACAGTGTTGGCTGTGTCAAATCAAGACACGTCTTTAGTCTCCGTTTCATGAGGAGTTCTGCAGGAGGCACACCAGTAGTTGGATGAGGTGTGATGTGCTGCTGAACGTGAAAAGTGGCCAACTTGTGTTCCGCAGTGAGTTTGGGTGACATCTTCTTCATGGACTCTTTGGATGTCTGAACTGCTCTTCCTGCGAGGCCATTTGAAGCTGGATGGTACAGTGAGACAAGAATATGGTGAATGCCTTGAAACTGAGAGAAGGTTTTGAACTCAGTGCACGTGAATGTAGGACCGTTGTCACTCACAATGGTATCTGGCAGTTCATGTGTAGCGAAGAGTTCTCTTAGACGGCAAATTGTCTTTTCTGCTGTAGTCTTGGTCACCAGCTTTATCTCCATCCGTTTAGAATGTGAATCAACTAGTACAAGAAACATGTGTCACATGAAAGGTCCAGCAAAGTCCACACGCAGTCTGGACCACGGTTTTTCAGGCCACTCCCAAGGATGAAGTGGAGCCTTTTGAGGCATGTGACTAAATTGTTGACTCCAAGGATGAAGTGGAGCCTTTTGAGGCATGTGACTAAAATTGTTGACTCCAAGGATGACGTGGATCCTTTTGAGGCATGTGACGAACTTGTTGACTCCAAGGATGAAGTGGAGACTTTTGAGGCATGTGACTAAATTGTTGACTCCAAGGATGAAGTGGAGCCTTTTGAGGCATGTGACTAAATTGTTGACTCCAAGGATGAAGTGGAGCCTTTTGAGGCATGTGACGCACTTGTTGACTCCCAAGGATGATGTGGAGCCTTTTGAAGCATGTGACGAACTTGTTGACTCCCAAGGATGATGTGGAGCCTTTTGAAGCATGTGACGCACTTGTTGACTCCAAGGATGAAGTGGAGCCTTTTGAGGCATGTGACGAACTTGTTGACTCCAAGGATGAAGCGGAGCCTGTTGAGGCATGTGACGAACTTGTTGACATGCTTCGCACTCTCTGACAGTAGCTTCTATGTCACTATCAAGCCCTGACCACCACACATAACAGAGAGCAAGGCACTTCATCTTGCAGACACCTGGATGACAAGAACGAAGCTCTTGCCTACAAGTCGGAGGTACGACAACTCTGTTTCGTAAGAGTAGACAGCCACTCTCAACACACAGTTCTGTTTCACGAGTCTTGTACGATTTCAGTTGTTCTTGCCATTTTCCTGGAAACTCTGCAGGCCATCCTATCAACGTATATTTCTTGACCAGTGACAGTGCTGGGTCACGATCAGTCTCTGCCTGGATGTCAGCTGAAGTCACTGGTGTCATGGAAAGATGGTCCATCAGGAAGATGAACTCTTCTGGAGTCTCAGGCTCAGCGCTGGCAGTTGGCATGGGCAGTCTGCTTAGAGCATCAGCATGTGTCATTGTGGCTCCCGACTTGCATTGGATAGTGTATGTGTACGGTCACAACTGCATTGCCCATCTTTGAATCCTGGTAGAAACCTCTGTTGGGATGGGTTTATGTTCACTGAACAATGTCATCAAGGGCTTGTGATCAGTGTACAAGCAAAACTGGCGGCCAAAGAGATGGTCATGAATTTTTTGTTTTAATCTGAAGGCGATTGCAAGAGCTTCCCTTTCAATGTTGGAGTAATTTTGTTCAGCTTTGTTCTGTGACCTTTAGGCATAGGCAATGAGGCGCTCACTCAGAACTATCAGGAAACTTGTGGGCTAGAACTGCCCCTAGGCCCACTGCAGAAGCGTCACAAGGCAAGGTCACATCCAGGTCTGGATTGAAATGTACCAACAACAACAACAATGAATACTTATATAGCGCCTATTCTCGGCTAGAGACCAAGCTCTAAGCGCTTTACAATCAACACTCGTTTACACAACGGGCTGCCTGCCTGGGTAGTGCCGACTGAAGAGCTGCCAGCTGGCGCTTCATTCAGTCGTTTCCCGTGTCATCCAGTCAATATCGTTCAATATCGTTCACTCAGTTTCCTTACTTCCTTCATTCTTTCCATTTCTCACGCAGGGTGCATGCTATGTGTTACGTGTCATCCATACCAACGGCCAAACTGGCCTACTCTTCCGAAAGTTGGTGATGGGATTTTACGTGTGTGCAAGATATGTACCAGGAGATTGGCTGACAGAAACATGTCCTTCACTTTTTTGAAAGCTTGAACCTGCTGTACTCCCCACCTGAAAACATCACCTTTGCAAAGGAGACTGTTCAGTGGAGATAGCACGGTTGACAGTGAAGGAGACTGTTCAGTGGAGATAGCACGGTTGACAGTGAAGGAGACTGTTCAGTGGAGATAGCACGGTTGACAGTGAAGGAGACTGTTCAGTGGAGATAGCACGGTTGACAGTGAAGGAGACTGTTCAGTGGAGATAGCACGGTTGACAGTGAAGGAGACTGTTCAGTGGAGATAGCACGGTTGACAGTGAAGGAGACTGTTCAGTGGAGATAGCACGGTTGAC
>CM065745.1:40164714-40194714 GCA_033310375.1 Conus canariensis
GGAGGATGTACTGTTTGCTCCCAAACTTCTTTATTTCGATCTCTTTTCGACTGTTGTCCTCTGGCATAAGACTTACATGTAAAGGGCCAGAGTTCAATGCTTTTCTGAAACTTTTTTGACGGTCAAAAAATGTAAATGGGCTTACGAATTCAAATTTTATGTCCCATTCTAAATATGGTTCTAAGTGCCATTTGTTGTCAGTTTTTCGAACTATTTTATATTCATACTGACCTGCATTATTTGCTTCTACATTGCGTAGTTGTTCTAGTTTAGGAAACCTTTTGCTGTCGCTAACCTCTTTGCGTTTATAATAACCATCTTTAGTGTACTCAAAACCATACAAAGTGCCTATCTCACCGTTCTGTTCAAAGTCCTCAACGTCTGCAAGGTCTTTTAATTCTAAAGTTACACACCTCTCAGGCGCTAATGTAACTCCTGATTCTTCTGGTCCACGTGACATTTTTTAAAACAACGTATTATTTTATTTCTAAAACAATGTGCAGGTTATTACATTTCACGACTTTCCCTTTTTGGTCTTTGATTTTTATATTAAATGATCCAAACCTCCCACAAGCTAATTTTTTAAACTGTAAGTTGGGGAATCGTATAAATTCATAATCGCAATATGCAGCTTTCCCTGATGGAAGAGCTCTTAAAACAGTTGAGGGCCTTCCATCATATAAGTTTTCATCAGTGCTCAGCTCGTCCAAATGAACATAGAGTAATGAATGTAATGCAAGATCGAGCGGATATTCTCCCTCATAAGTAGTTTCGTCTGGTGCAACTCTAAAACCATAAATGGATTTATCGCCAGTTGCAAAGCCTAACATTTTAGCTAGCTCTCCATCAAAAAGGTAATAGTCTACTTCTTCTTCAGGTTTGAATGTCAACATTATTTTCAAATTTGCATTGTTAAGTTTGAGAGTAATGTCGAAGTTACTCATTGCTTCTTTCAGCGAGCAAAACCCGTAATAACCATCAGGTATGGTTAACTGGCTAACTAAGTTTGCTCTATTGTCAACTTTTCGAATCTTATTATTCTCCTTGGATTCAGTTATATTAAACCATACGACTTTGTAAAAAATTTCATGGAGTGCGACCCTTTGGGTTCCGCAGTTATTATCAATAGCATATTCTAAAAACGAAGGACTGTCTTGAGTTGTTATTGTTACAAACATTTTTAAAACAAATTTAAAAATGAGTGCATTCAAATATACTAATGCAAAATATTCTGTCGGGCCGCACTACAATCTTAAAAATATAACAACTGACACCCTTGACATTTCTGTGACTCAGTCTGACGCCTTTCAAGTAAAGGTTAGTACTCCATTAAACAGATATCTTAACCCTCCTATTAAAAAAGACCACATCCCGAAAGTGTGGTTTAGTCATCCGATGCAGTTTTATCAGAACCAGTTAAACTTTGCTGTGTTTTGCGCATCAACTGGGTGTGGAGTATCGTATGCTGATCATTTAAATCATCCTGATCCTTTGGTGAGGTCAGTGTATAGATTTCATTTTTATTACACCTTCAGGCGTATTTTATCTGAACTGCAAGCACCATTACCAAATGACAAAACGTTTAATCCATTCAGCAACAGAATAGATTACAAGGCTTTTGAAAGGATCTGTAACGAATTTGATATTGACCCAAAGACAGACTTTAGACAAAAGTTGGATCTTAATCATGGTTTAGGCACCCCTTATTATTGGGGCGTGCACAGAAAGTATAACTATGATTGGAATCCTCCTTACACATCTTTCTCTTCAGGCACAACTGTTCACCTCGGGTCCATAGAGCAAGAGCATAAAACAGCATGGACAACATTTATTTTGGATACTTCTAAGGGCCTAACTAGAGCGGGAATAGAACGAATAAACGACTCTATTCGTACCTATGTTTGGTGTTTGCTAGGTTCGCAAGCACAGGCAAGATCTAACATAACTGATCCTTCTACTGGCTTTGATGCCCAAAAACAGTATTTAGCAAATTTAGAGGACGCCATTAATTCTGCAATTGATTTGCCTTCAAGTATTAAAAGGTACCAAAATGTTTTACAATTTGCAAGATCGAAAGTAGACTTTGCTGTCGGCACTGGTTTATACATGCTACCTTCTGACCTCAGGCTCCAGGTAGGAACAATAATAAACTACAATAATGAAATCCTTGTGGCGGGCAAAGAACAGAAGGTCGGAAAAAACGACATAAATTCTGAGCCAGTAATATTACAAACAATAAAAAAACACCCCCCAAGATTAAGTCATCCAATCCCCAAGGCCCAAAGCCCAAAGGCCATTGAAGACGCGCGTGATGACCATGAATATGAAAAGACGGCACTTGTTATTGGATTAACTGCCCTAGGATTACTTGGTCTTTATCTTACTAAAGAGTAACCCAACTATTAAGACAACTAATGCCCATAAGTGCTCAGCCATAAAGCCAACTACTTTACTTGCGGCAGACAAAAGCCAGCTAACGATCCCTCCTATTATACTAGGCAAAGAATCTATTGCTTTACTGGCTAATTTTTTTAGTAAGTTTGCAAGGTGATCGAGTTGTTTTTTTACCCATGATTTATCTGACGACGGAGTTGGCGGGCCTGGTGGCACTGCTCCCCCACCACCACCGCCTGTAATAGCCAACACCAGTGTACTTATTGCAAATCCTAAGGCTGTTATAACACTTGCTAATGTGACACCTTGCTCTCTAAACAGTGTTCTTATTCGTTCTGCTAACGTTGTGTCTTCATATAAAATTCTTTGGATAGTTTCTCTTATTCTGCTCACTTGAGTTCGTAATTGTTCTCGGTTAGTAGACAGCACTTCTAGTCTTGCTGATCTCTCTTGTTCAAGATCTTTTAGTCTTTGTGTTATTCTTTCTTTAACACCAGGTCCTAAGTTGTGGTCATCAGCCTCAACTAGTTTTTCTTTTTCTCTTTTTATATGCTCATCTAGTTCACCCAGTTTTGCTAAATTGTTTGTTAATTCGCCTCTGATGCTTCTCAAAGTATGATCAAGGGCCGTTATTTCTCTCATAGGTAGCGGCGGATCGTGCATAGTTTTTAATACTGTTTCTTCTGAAAAACTGGTTTCTATTATTTTGTCTGCTGTTGGGCTTAAATCTTTAAGTTCCATGTTTTGCATTTGGTTATCTGTTGGGAGTTCCTGTAGTGTGTTTTGAAGTTTAGCAACTGCCTCACTGTCTAATCTTCGCGGTTTAGCAATGCCAAGGCGATTTTGATCGCTCACACTGAGCCTTTGTCTAATTGTAGTCTTTGCTAAAAACTTTGATGGGTCTGGTTTAGTTGTAAGCTGAACAAGATGTCCTTGCTAGTTTTTAAAAAACAAATGGTCATCTTTTGTTTCAATAACATTAGGGTCTATAAATTCGGGAGGTTCTTGGCCTAAACTTTGATAAAATGATTTGACCTTACTTTCTGTTAATTCACGCCGCAATGATTGTAATGGATGTGTCAAAGGAGTCATTTCACTCATGTCGTCTCCAGGATCAAAAACATCATAATCTTCTTCTGCCATGTTTTTAAATAATTAACTTTTTATTTTGTTTTATAAAAAAATGTCACAAACATATGGTTCGATTCTTGACCCGCATAGAAGACTGAAAGATCCCCATGGCGTGAAGGGAAATAAACAGAATATTATTGTTCCAAATAATCCATCTACTATTGATTCAGATCAAATTCTTACTGTTAAATTTCCAGACCTAGGAGCAGATGAAGTGATTGTGCCGGGATCTGCACGTCTTACTTTCAAAATAGAACTCGAATCAGCAACAGACACAAGCAGGACAGTTGTACAGAATCTGGGACGGGCAATCGTTAAGAAAATTTCTATAAAACTTGAGGGGCAAGAAATATTTTCTTTACACAATGCAGACATATTTCTAATCTATTGTGATCTATGGCTAACCGATAATGAAAGGGCCGATCTTGCGTTTCAAGGAATCGAAAATAACGAAGCACTAAAAACACAGAATAGACGCCGAAGACGCTAAAGCCGGCAACAAGTATGAAGCTGTAAGTTTTGCTTATGGAAATCGCTTTTCTATACCCTTAGATTTTGAGTTGTTAAAAGCGCATGCGCCATACTTTCAAGGAGCATTAAAAGACAGACTGTCATATGAATTAACTTTTAATGAATACAAACGTGTCATTAAATCTGCAGACACTGATTCCAAGTACAGCATTTTCGACATCTCGTTAGAGTTTGACATTGTTAGCAACCCTAACTTAGCAAGGCTGATTGAGCAACAATATCAGTCAGGATTAGCAATATATTACGAAAGAGTGATTCATCATACTAAATATCCTAAAAGCAGGGCAGACACAATATGGAACTTTAGTTTTAGTGCCACAGCAAGATCCCTTAAAGGTATTTTATTGCTGTGTGAAGATGAAGAACCATTCAAAAGACAAAGTGAAAAGTTTATTAATCCTAAAATAACTAAAGTACAATGTTCAATTGAGGGTAGTCCTAACCAAGTCTACGGTAGCGGGCTTAAACCTTATCATCATTTTGATGAAATAAGAAAATTGTTTGGAGGCGGGAGGTCTAGAAGTCCAACAGTAGACCTTGTGTCTAAAGATCTACACCTTCACAGTGTTAGACTTGATGAATATTTAACAACGAAATACGGTTTATGGATTGACCTAAGGTCAACAGAGGATAATCAGTTGCATGGGAGTGGGAGAACAGTTAAAGACGTAATAAACATTCAAATTGATAAAGAAAAAGAGAGTGATAAACCACTTAATGTACATTTGTTTTTAATATATGATGCGCAGCTGAATATTCAAGATAACAGATTAAAAGATATCCAATACTAAATTATTTTTATTTTTAAAAAAAGCATGTCTGTTCAGGTTTATCCAAAAGTGCCCAAAGAAGAGAACTCTGTTGCTGTAGACATAAAAACTTTCAGATTAACAAACATAACACAAATGCAAACCCAACTAGAGCAGGACCTTTCAAAATACAGTAAAACCAAACGAAAGTATTCTGCTGCCTTTAATGCTGTTACATATGTTAATACTGGAGCATCGACTATTAGTGCTCTATCAGCAGGAACAAGTGTAGGTCTCTTAGCAACAGGCGTAGGTGCGCCGGCAGCTTTAGCTCTAGGCGGTTTGTCTTTAACTCTTGGCCTGTGTTCATCAGCTATAAGTGCTGCCAGCAAAAAAATAAAAGCTAAACTCCAAAAGCACACAGCTATGGTTCAACTAATAACAGCTAAACTTAGTTCCTTCAAACTGACAATAAATAAAGCACTTGCCGACTCGAACATCACGGATGAAGAATTTAGTCGCCTACAGGCTGATTTTGAGGACTACAAAAGACAAAAGTTTGATCTTCAAAAAAAGGCAGGGCAACTTTTTCTCAACAGCCAGACACCGACCAGATAAAAAAGGAATGTTTAAAAAAAGTAAACGAAACATTAAACTCTGTTCTAAACAGCTCACATTAACAACCCCAAAGGGCGTTTATACTTTAGTTTACGAGTCCAAGCACAAAAAGACCGTTGATATTGATTCTGATTAAGTTTTTTTTTTAATTTAAATAAATATTTTGAGTTAGAAAAGAAGCTCAACATGGATAAGATATATGAAGGTTCAGATGAATTGTTTGAAGCAATGCTCGAGGAAGAGCGTTTGTCAAAAGCTTTAAATGAGGTCGTTTTAGAAGTTATTGATCCAACAAACGTGCAGGCAAGCGTTGTACATGCTATTTCTCAAGTTCCAAGTAAACTAACAATAAACCCTCCAGTTAAAGTAAGGGTAGTTGTTTTAATCGACTATATAACAATAAACGAAGAAAATCTAGAAGTCTGGGTCTCAACTAAACAGCAGACTATTCTTTCTTATAATGACTTAACACCCGGTTGGGCAGATCAACTTCTTACACAGTTTAATGAAGCCTCTGAAGCAGCTAAAATGAGAGGCTCTGGTTGGTCAGAGGGTGAAGTCCTAGACATCAGATTAAGACAGGCTAAGTATGAGCCGATTGTAGGCAAGTCTTACATTCCACTGCCTCCAACATTAGTTGCAAAGAAAGCAGTTCTGAACATAAAAAATTCAGACGACAAATGTTTTATGTGGTGCGTTCTTGCTAGGCTGCATCACGTTGCCAAAAATGCAGAGAGAGTATCTAACTATTTACAGTGGGCCAATGATCTTAACTTTAACGGCCTTGAATTTCCTATGGCTGTAGACAAAATTGATCAGTTTGAAAAACAAAATCCACCAATAACTGTTAATGTCTACACATGGTCTGAAGAAACCAACCTTCTGCCAATTAGAGTGTCAAAGAACAGTCCAACAATAGGCGAACCAACCAAAACTCATGTAGACTTACTCCTAATGCAAAGCCTTAATGGGTTGCACTACACTCTAATACGCACAATGAGTAGATTACTAGTGCATACTACAAAACAACATAGCAAACAAGAATTTTGTAGAAAATGTTTAACAAGAATTCCGTCCGTTCAAGCTGCGAGCGAACATGTAAAACATTGTCTCAGCCCAGTTGGCTGCAATACAGAACTAATTATGCCAAGAGAAGGCAGTAAGGTTAGTTTTAAGAATTACAAAAAACTCCAGAGGTCTCCATATGTTGTTTACGCAGACTTTGAATCGCTTATTGTTCCTTATGAGGGGCCAGCTCCAAAACATTTACCAAAAACAGTTATAATGAATAACCACCAGATTTGTTCATTTGCCTTTATTGTTGTCAGGTCAGATGGTGAACATTCAAAGCCAGAATTATACAGAGGACCACATGCAGCAAAACATTTCTTAAAACGCATGCAAGAAGTTCGTAATGCCTGTTCTAATAATCTATTCTTATCCGATCTTAAGATGACCCCCGAAGATCAAGATCGCTATGACTCAGCCACTCACTGTTGGATTTGTGGTTTAGAGCTAACACCTAAAAGTTTAAATCCAACAGTAAGAGACCATGATCACATTAGCGGAAAGTTTAGAGGAGCAGCGCATAACAATTGCAATCTTCAACTAAAGTTTGATCCTAGGACTTGGAGACTTCCTATATTCTTTCACAACTTGCGAGGTTACGACTCTCACCTTATAATGCAAGCAGTAACTAGCGCCTTTAGGGTGTCATGCATTGCGCAGTCATCAGAAAAGTACATGTGTTTCACTTTAAATAATTTATCTTTTTATGACTCTATGCAACACCTGATGGGGAGTTTAGAGTCACTGGCAGGATCCTCAAATTCCTGCCCAATAACAGAAGAATATTTTGACCCAACTCTTGTTAGAAAGGGCGTTTACCCTTATGAGTACATGAACAGTTGGGAAAGGTTTGATAACCCAGCCCTTCCACCTAAAGGCGCGTTCTTTAGTAGTCTTAGAGGAAAGGACATCAGTGATTCTGATTATTCTTATGCTCAAGATGCGTGGCAAAAATTAGAGTGTAAAACAATGGGAGACTATAATGATTCCTATTTAATGGCGGATACCTGTTTGTTGGCGGACGTCTTTGAAAATTATAGGAAGACCTGCATGAAACATTACAGCTTGGATCCCGCGCATTACATTTCTGCGCCCGGGATGAGCTGGGACGCTTTCTTAAAATTTACTGGAGTACAAATTGATTTATTATCTGACCTGCCAATGCTTCAGATGATTGAAAACGGATTGCGTGGGGGAATCAGTATGGCGTCGCACCATTACTGTAAAGCAAACAACAAATACTTGGACGACTATGATCCAAGTAAAAGGTCTAACTATCTTATGTATTTAGATGCAAACAATCTGTATGGATGGGCAATGGCGCAATCACTTCCATTACGCAACTTTAAAATGTACACTGTAAAAGACATTCAAAAGTTTTTAAAATGGCTACCTACTCTAGAAGCTGATCGTAAAAGAGGTCTCATTCTAGAAGTTGATTTAGAATATCCTCATGAACTTCATGATTACCATAATGACTATCCATTAGCGGCAGAAAGTCTAAAGATGGCAATGACAGAACCGCCTAAACTTGTGCCTAATCTTCGTGACAAAAAAAATTATGTCTGTCATTACAGACTTCTTCAATTTTATTTAAGACATGGTTTAAAGTTGACAGCTGTTCATCGTATAATTGCTTTTGATCAAGAACAGTTCATGAAACCATACATCATGAAGAACACTGATCTCAGAACTAAATCCGCAGATGCTTCAGAAAAAGACTTTTTCAAGTTGATGAACAACAGCTGTTTTGGAAAGACTATGGAAAATCCGCACAAGCGTAAAGATGTTAGATTGGTCACCAGAGAAAACGTTGCAATTAAGTTGACTTCAAAACCTAATTATCAGGACTTCAGAAGATTTCATGATCAGCTTTTTGGCATAATGATGAAAAAAAAGAAAGTCAAATTGGACAAGCCCGTTTTTATTGGGGTTTACTGTTTTAGAGCTGTCGAAGCTTTTGATGTTAGAATTTCTTTATGACTACTTTAAACCCTTGTATCCAGAGTCCAGAGTTCTGTACACAGATACAGATTCCTTTGTAATCGACATCCCTACTGAAGATTTTTACAAAGACATGGAATTAGAAGTAGCAAAAGAGCATGCTGGATGGTACGACACATCTGATTACCCTAAAGATTCGCCTTTGCATTCAGATATTAATAAGAAGGTTTTAGGTAAGATGAAGGATGAATTATCTGGAGAGGTGATCAAGGAGTTTGTTGGTTTGAGGTCGAAAATGTACAGTCTTTCAAGCCAAAAAAAAGTTGTTAAAAAAGCAAAGGGAATATCTCGTAGTGTTGTGCAGTCAAGCATAACCCATGACAACTACAAAGAAGCATTGTTTGGCAATAAGACTTTTCATCATGACAATTACAAGCTGCGATCTAATCTGCATGAGATTAACACAACAGTTGTAACAAAACGGTCTCTTGACCGCACTAACACAAAAAGAGTATTTGTTAATCCAGAGTTTTCATATGCAATTGGTCATTGGAGAATAGTATAATCATATGGGCTTATATTTTTCAGCAATCGCACGTTCAATTATATCATCATCTAATTTAGCAAAATTAATATTATTTATTAATGCTAGATGTGCTTTAATTTTTTTTGTCATTTCACAATATTCATGTTTCCATAAATCAAAATAAAAGCTTTGGGGTTTAAAGCGATTGTCTGGCCAGGGATTGTCAATCTTCTCAAATACTTCTTTAATGATATACTGATACTCAAATAAATCTTGCATTAATTTTAAAGACTTTTCCTTTGCCATTTCTGCCATTTCCCTTTGAGCTTCCATTTTAAACCCAAATGTATTTGCGTAGATTAAAACAGTTCATTAAGCTTAACTATATCACCAACCAATTCAACCAAATTATTATCCATTACTGCTAAATGCGCTCGAATTTTTTTTATCTTTTTAATATATTCTTGCTCCCAATCAAAATTTGAGGTTTTGTCTAGCATGGCATGATCAATCTTCTTAAATATTAGTCTAATAGCAAGATTATAATCAAATATTTCTCGCATTATTTCTAAGGACTCTTCCTTCACCATTCTTGCTTCCAGTGCCATTTTACGTAAGGATTCTTCCTTTTCCATTCTTGCCGCCATTTTAATTTAAATTAAAAAATAATTAAGCGACTGGAACTGTGTCTGGAGGGATTATCTGCAGTTCTTCCTTCACAAAAGATCTTCGGGGGGCTGGTCGTTTTGTTGTGTCAGTTTCTCGTAAATAATACACGGGCGGATTCATTTTCACAATTTTTTTTATCTCATATGGATCAACACTCCAAACTGGATCTGTTGCCCTGATGCGAGTGTCCCCTTCCGCTTCTCCCGGCGAATAAAGGTATCTCACTTTCAAACCAAATGGTAATAGTTTGCTTGATGAAGACTCTCCTTCAACAACATTTATTGTTTGTTTTCTGATTGCTTGTACTGGTTTTAGACCTTTAAATTCTTCATTATTCATTGCGCGCAAAACTGAGGGCAGCCTTCTAACCCATTCTGTGTTGCGAGAATTGTCAATCAGCTCTCTGTGATACTGGTAGGAGAAAAGCCTTTCAGATAACTGTTTGTTAAAGTTTTCAACCAAACCCTGTGATCTGTGAACACCCGGAATGCCTCTTTTAATGGTAACTCTATGTTTTAACAATAATTGATTCACTTGTCCTTTAAATTCTTTCCCATCATCGACTTGAATCATGCGAGGATAAGTTAAGGGTCCTCGTTGATATATCAGTTGTATAGCGACAGCAACAGCAGAAGCACTCTTTTGTGTTAATGGTTCCGCATCTTTGTATCTTGAAGCTATGTCAATGACTGTAAGTGCGTACTTAAATCTTTTTCGTCTAATCGTATCATGGGGTAAATATAGAAGATCCATTTGATGGGTGTCGTTTGGAGTTATATTCACAAAGTGTGGTCTCTGTATTTGTTTAGGCGCTGGTAGATAAATTTGCCAAATCGCTTGTTTAGATAACCATTCCTTTGCTGTTTGTTCACTGACTCCAGCTGCTTGGCTTAGCTTTTTAATTGCTGTTATTCCCTTCCAATATCCTTTTGGCGAATAATAGATCTTGTTCATTTTTATTCAGCCAATATTATGCGCAACAAAATACACAACAGTCATGCCAAAGGCAATAAACAATATTTCTTGCATCTTTTGTTTTTCTGATGGTTGATAAAAATCGCTGAATTTTGGTGGAGGCAATGTCTCGATTGGCTTGCCTGTTACAAGATAATATTCTTTTATTGCTTGATCAACATCTTTAAATGTGTAAGCTGCATGTCCCTGTTTTTTCAGTTCATCGTTAATAAAATCTAACTGCTCAATTCTCTGCTTTTCATACGCAGCTTGTGCTGCGGCTAGTTGCTCCATAGCTTTGTTATGTCTTTTTCTCTCGCCGTCATCCCGTAGTTTACTAAATGCGTAATTACTTCCGCTAAAAGCAAGCGCATTAACCACAGCGCCACCAATCATCATTACGAGTGAAGCCATTTTTATAAATGTATTTTTTTAATTTTACATATTGATACTGTCTGGAATTATTCCTTGCTTAACTAGAAAATCTTTCGTAGCAAATGAAGCTGTAATAACAGCAATCAGCTTTGCTGAGTCTTCAAAGTCTAGTTTGCCAAGATCTGCTTGTTTTATTTTTAACAGGCTTTTACCAAGCATTGTGTATCCTACACTTAGGCCTCCAATAACAGCAGAATGGTATACAAGGTTAGTAATAGTTTTTTCGGTGCTCATTTTTAAAAAATAAAATAATATTTATTCATTAATAAAACATGAACTGCGATGATTTACTTCCTGAACTTACAAATGATCAAGTTGATTACCAAGCTATTATGCGCCAAAAGGAAAGGCTGTATTCTTTGGCGGCGTGTGGAAAAACAAAACAGTACCTTGGAAATGAATTCAGCATAGAACAGATTCAACAGATGTCGACGCAAGACATTGTAAAGTATCACAACAGGTATGAAGCGCAACTGGGGTCAAGAATGGTAAAAAGTGTTGGGCAAACGGTTCTTAGTTTGTACACTAAACTAGTTAGTAGATTTGCTCCCATTGATTCTGAACAAGATTTTATGTATGATTTAACACAGGATCCCGTTTTAACAAAGTCATTAGAGTCTCTAGGATGTGATCTATATTACAGATTTGGAACATTGTTATCGCCATTAATCATGGGATTAATTACTTTTAATCATATAGATTTTGTTTCCCTTCAAAATGACCGAGCCAGAAAATCAGCAGAAAACATTGATGGAGAAAGTGACCAGTAAAAAGCCTCCTCATCCTGGGCGTGTTGCAGCAGGAAAAAAATTAGCAGAGTGGAACAAACAAAAAAAATTAATGTTGCAATCACAGAATGTAACTCATAATGAAAACATAACACCGCCAACGCCAACAGTTGTTTCAATGCCAGCTGTAAATACACAAGTTGATTCAAGGCCTGCAACACCAAAGTCGTCATGGAATATTGAATTTAAAACAGTTGTCATTTTTGGCGTCATTGCTGCTGGGGGTGGTTATTACGGTTATAAAATATATAAACAACGCCAGCAAAAACCAAAGCAGTCCAAAAAATCTCAGCCACTAAATACAGAAGCCGAACAAAAAAGCATGCTAGAACTGCCAACAACAAAAGATCATTTTGATCCATTTCAGATGGAATAATATTTCAAGAACTTAATAAATAATTATAAAATTGACTTGAATAAGAACTTGATAACGACTTGATAAAAACTTAAATAAGAACTTGATAAGAACTTGATGACGACTTGATAAAAACTTAATGACGACTTGATAAAAACTTAATGACGACTTGATGACGACTTGTTAAGAACTTGAATAAGTACTTGAATAAGTACTTGAATAAGAACTTGTTAAGAACTTGATGATGACTTGTTAAGAACTTGATGTTGACTTGTTAAGAACTTAAATAAGAACTTGAATAAAAACTTGAATAAGAACGTGATGCCGACTTGAATAAGAACGTGATGCCGACTTGAATAAGAACCTAGAACGACTTAATGACGATTTTTTTCACAATTAATTGTTACATTCTTTTCTGGGGAGACAACTCCTCTTCACTTCTGCCTTTATGTAGTATCTAGGTCAGACATGTCTGGCCACGGCTTACTCAACTGCACAATAGCCGAGTCGAAGCGCCGCACTGTTTCCGGGTTCGTGTCAAGTTACACATAAGGGCGTCGGGCCGCCACGCAGCATTGTATAAATTTAGCCAGCTAAATTCCCCACCGGCGTCGTTTAGTACAGGCGTTAGACGTCATTGTATAAATTTAGGCGGCTAAATTCTCCACCTCAAAATAATCTTTTCCCAATTTTATGTATTAAAAGCAGCATTTTTATATTTAAATCTAAAAGCATTTAAAACAAATATTTATTAAAAAGTAGTGACTAAAAAGTAAGGTAAGATGCACTTTGTTATTTAGCTTTTGGTGTTGTTTTAACAACTTTAAAAACAACTTTACTCTAGGCAAATAAAAACAACTTTACTCTAGGCAAGTAGACACCATGTAATTGTAAGCGTTTGTTTGTGTACAGTATATATATAAATCTTGAAGTTAACAACATTGGGGATATGCCTGCAGTAGTTTTAAATACTTGGTTGTCATGCATTGAAAAGTCTAAATTTGCCCTCTTCCCTGCCCTCTAGTGACTCTTCCCATTTCGTGTTTCGTTTGTCTGGGTCACTGGCGCGGCTATAAACGCCCGTAAACCACATGTGTTGTGTTGTCTAGGTCACTGGCGCGGCTATAAACGCCCGTAAACCCAAATCTGGAAGAGTCACTAAAAAGGGGGTGAGGGGATTGCCCAAAATAGACAAATAAAAAGCAGGCAAACAAGTATAAAAGTATACTACTGTTGGAGGCATATTCTCAAAACCCTTCACATCTGGCCGTGTTATATGTGACCCTCTGGGTCTGGCTTGGGGCCCTAGGGCGCCATAGGGTCTCAAGTGAGATCCAGAGGTGATCAGTAATGCGGCCAGATGTGAAGAGTTTTGCAGAAATTTATTTCACATTTGATGGAATGTATGCGGGAAAATGATGTTATTGATCAAGAAAAACTTAAGTCTCAAAAGTTTTCTAAATTAGTGTTAAAAACAGATAATCCTACACATTATGTATGTTTGTAAAGTGTTTACTATTAGAGAACTATAAAATAGGCATTCTGGGTAAGCCGGCGGAGCAACAGCGAAACCGGCTTCAGCCGGTTGGAGCTGGCGGAGGTGGGTGAGCCAGAATGCCTATTTTATAGTTCTCTACAGACCAATGTCAACCATCAGCAGACCAATGTGTTGAAGCCTCCACTTCTAACACAGACCAATGTCAACCATCAGCAAGACAATGTGTTGAAGCCTCCACTTCTAACACAGACCAATGTCAACCATCAGCAAGACAATGTGTTGAAGCTTCCACTTCTAACACAGACCAATGTCAACCATCAGCAGAACAATGTGTTGAAGCTTCCACTTCTAACACAGACCAATGTCAACCATCAGCAAGACAATGTGTTGAAGCCTCAACGTCTGGTGCTTGGGGACCAGTGCAAGGATCCAAACAAAAACGGTTGGGAGAATGGTGGGGGGGAGAGAACGAGGGGAAAGGAATATATTAACGTGCTCCAGTTTGTGGGTATTGACTATCATTAAAAAAAAACTTTGAAAATGAAGTTACCAGTAGACATGTTGAAGTTATGACAGACATGACCTGTGCTGCTTTCTGCCTAAACAATATGGGTGGATCTCACCAGAAGATTGCAGTTCAGTCCCAAAGTACACCTGAATGGTTCAGAGATTCACAGCTAAAACCATGCAAAGCACACCTGAATGGTAAATGGCTAGAGATTCACAGCTAAAACCAGGCAAAACACACTTGAATGGTTCAGATATCCACAGCTAAAACCATGAAAAGCACACCTGAATAGTTCAGAAATTCACAGCTAAAACCATGCAAAACACACCTGACTGGTTCAGAGATTCACAGCTGAAACCATGCAAAACACTTCTGAATGGTTCAGAGATTCACAGCTAAAACCATGCAAAACACACCTGAATGGTATATGGCCAGAGATTCACAGCTAAAACCATGCAAAACACACCTGAATGGTATATGGCTACAGATTCACAGCTAAAAACCACGCAAAGCACTCCTGAATGGTTCAGAGATTCACAGCTAAAACCATGCAAAGCACACCTGAATGGTATATGGCTAGAGATTCACAGCTAAAATCATGCAATGCACACCGGAATGGTATATGGCCAGAGATTCACAGCTAAAACCATGCAAAGCACTCCTGAATGGTTCAGAGATTCACAGCTAAAACCATGCAAAGCACACTTGAATGGTTCAGAGATTCACAGCTAAAACCATGCAAAGCACACCTGAATGGTATATGGCTAGAGATTCACAGCTAAAAACGTGCAAAGCACACCTGAATGGTTCAGAGATTCACAGCTAAAACCATGCAAAGCACACCTGAATGGTTCAGAGATTCACAGCTAAAACCATGCAAAGCACTCCTGAGTGGTTCAGAGATTCACAGCTAAAACCATGCAAAACACACCTGAATGGTATATGGCTAGAGATTCACAGCTAAAACCATGCGAGAACTGAAAGTGGAAATAGACTTGGTCACGACAGCTCAATGATAACACTGAACACAAACTACATTCCAGGTAATTCAAGGTGATAAGAAGACTGGGGATGACTAAACTGACATGTTTTGCCTCATGGCTAAGACCAGATAAAACCATACGGTTCTTAGTAACCAGATCCAGCGGTATTTCTCATTTGTGTATTCACTGTAGTTTGGAGTAAATTCTTTAGGTACGTTCCTCTTCTCCATCCCCCTCCGCCCTCCCCGCAATCCCCCCCCCCCCCCCTACGCCCCCCCCTCCCGACTTCCCTATTTCGGTCTGGTAAAGAGGGTCGTGGAGCAAACTACACAGAGACCAAGCAGATGACGTCATGATAGTCCCTTGTTGGACCCCAAAAGATGATATCATCATAGTCCCTTGTTGGACCCCAATAGATGATATCATCATAGTCCCTTTTTGGACCCCAAAAGATGATATCATCATAGTCCCTTGTTGGACCCCAAAAGATGACGTCATGATAGTCCCTTGTTGGACCCCAAAAGATGATATCATCATATTCCCTTGTTGGACCCCAAAAGATAATATCATCATAGTACCTTGTTGGACCCAAAAAGATGATATCATCATAGTCCCTTGTTGGACCCCAAAAGATGATATCATCATAGTCCCTTGTTGGACCCCAAAAGATGACGTCATGACTGTCCCTTGTAGGACCCCAAAAGCAGTGGCAGCAGCAGCATGAAGTAGTTCCAAAGAAATCTGGTCGGGAAGGAGCAAAAGCGAACTTCATGAGACTGAAATCCCCAAACCTCAAAGAGGTCCCAGTAGCTGTGTGGGTGAAGACATCAGTCACAGTAAGATCTGGCCTTGAGGTGCAGGTTCGGATCACTGTGGAACTTTCTGACAGCAGAGGTTCCTCAAATACTGAATGGGGGAAGACATCAGTCACAGTAAGATCTGGCCTTGAGGTGCAGGTTCGGATCCACTGTGGAACTTTCTGACAGCAGAGGTTCCTCAAGACATCAGTCACAGTAAGATCTGGCCTTAAGGTGCAGGTTCGGATCGCTGTGGAACTTTCTGACAGCAGAGGTTCCTCAAGACATCAGTCACAGTAAGATCTGGCCTTCAGGTGCAGGTTCGGATCGCTGTGGAACTTTCTGACAGCAGAGGTTCCTCAAATCCTGAATGGCGCACTGCCCTGTTAGAGTGTAAGATGTCCAGCATTGAAACACTGAATGTGACTCTGCTCTGTTAGACTGTAAAATGTCCAGCACTGAAACACTGAATGTGACTCTGCCCTGTTAGACTGTAAGATGTCCAGCACTGAAACACTGAATGTGACTCTGCCCTGTTAGACTGTAAGATGTCCAGCACTGAAACACTGAATGTGACTCTGCCCTGTTAGACTGTAAGATGTCCAGCATTGAAACACTGAATGTGACTCTGCTCGTTAGACTGTAAATGTCCAGCACTGAAACACTGAATGTGACTCTGCCCTGTTAGACTGTAAAATGTCCAGCACTGAAACACTGAATGTGACTCTACCCTCTTAGACTGTAAGATGTCCAGCACTGAAACACTGAATATGACTCTGACCTGTTAGACTGTAAGATGTCCAGCACTGAAACACTGAATGTGACTCTGCCCACTTAGACTGTAAGATGTCCAGCACTGAAACATTGAATGTGACTCTGCCCTGTTAGACTGTAAGATGTTCAGCACTGAAACACTGAATGTGACTCTGCCCTGTTAGACTGTAAAATGTCCAGCACTGAAACATTGAATGTGACTCTGCCCTGTTAGACTGTAAGATGTTCAGCACTGAAACACTGAATGTGACTCTACCCTCTCAGACTGCAAGATGTTCAGCACTGAAACACTGAATGTGACTCTGCCCTGTTAGACTGTAAGATGTCCAGCACTGAAACACTGAATATGACTCTGCCCTGTTAGACTGTAAGATGTCCAGGACTGAAACACTTGCATCAGGGGATCTTCTTCCCTGAAGAGGTTTTGCTCTAATGCTGTCTCGACGGTTCTTACTCCTAAATATAGACTGGACGAAAAAGGAACGATGTGGCCATTGTCACGTTCTGATTTATAAGATGACCCACAGCCTCATTTATCCATTTCTTTTAGAAACTAATGGCATCTAAGTATTGTTCTGTTTAAAGTTTGGTCCTGATTGGAATTGACACTCCCTTTTGTGGAAATGGATATGATTTGCCTTTGTTAACACTCCCTTTTGTGGAAATGGATATAATTTGCCTTTGTTAACACTCCCTTTTGTGGAAATGGACAGACTGAATACTTCCAATCCCTGTTCAATTGGAAATGGATAAACTGAATGTTTCCAATCCCTGTTCAATTGGAAATGGATAGACTGAATGCTTCCAATCCCTGTTCAATTGGAAATGGATAGACTGAATGCTTCCAATCCCTGTTCATTAGAAATGGATAGACTGAATGCTTTCCAATCCCTGTTCAATTAGAAATGGATAGACTGAATGCTTCTGTCACACTGTGCATAAATGCATGCCTGCACTCAGCCCAGCATTCACTCCGTGCACACGCAATCTCTCCAAACAACCAGAAGGCGCACTACAATAACTCTTCTTCTCCCCCTCCTCTCCGGGGAATAATTTACTAAACAATAATCAATTTTCCATCATATTCAACTGGTTTGTCTTCAAGGAATTATTTTTCATTCCTCCTCTCCAGTGGAGGTACAACCATTCCACAGATCCACTAGTTGGGACCAAATTTCATCTCATTATACATAATACTTCACAAATATATCTTTGACCGGTTTCTCCTCCTCACTGGAGAAACAATGTATATATTTTCAAAGACAAATCAAAAGATGGCTTAAAATATAGTAGTATCAACTGAGTTCATCAGGGGGACAATTAAAAAATCATTATGGGTCAACATGACAAATGCTTTCTTTTCTCACAACTGGTGCAGTCGTTGTCTTCTACAGCTCGATTCTCCAACCCTGGAGACGATTAGGTGCTGCCGCAGCACTGTTGCCCAAATATTTGTCTCAGTCGCCTAACTGGTGCTGCCACAGCACTGGGAAGGGCTGAAACACGAATGAAGTCCGTGTAAGTAATCTATTTCAAAATCTGAATAATGATAAATTCTTTTCCCTTTTTCCCTTTTCTTAACTCTCTCTTTTTTTCTCTCCCCATCTGTCTATACCTCACCTGGTAATGGTGAATTGAAGGTGGAACTCGTTCTTCAAACAACCTGTCCGGTCAGTGTCCCCAAGCCATCTCCTTCCTATTCCTTATTTTCTCTCCTGCGCTCTTTTTGAGTACACGTTCAGTGAGTACTCGTCTAACTCTACGCATTACCAGCCCATGGTTGCTGACCAATGGACAACGTCCGTCCATTCAACCAATGATCGCCCTACGTCTATAGCCACCAGCGACACCGATCACACTGGTCAGGCCATTCAAACTTTCTTTTCTTTTACCTTTCCTCTTCCCTACCTAAGGAAATGCTTTATAACAAATAAGGGCGTACGCGATGGAACGTCACACGTCGCCATGTGAGGCTACATCACATGACACCCCCCATCCCGGGGTGAAAAAAAAAACTTTCGCCAAGAAATTTTTTTTTTAATACACATACATATCTAGTTAATATAAACTTCAGCCATCAATCATCAATTTTTCATCATTCAAAGTTTCCATCAATGCATAGAACTAGCCTTTATGAACATCATAAAGATCCAAAATCACATTCCAAAATCTTAGTTTGAGAAAAAAAATACTATCAGTTTTGTTTAGTTTTTTAAAAACAAATTCATACTCCATCACTAATCACAAGTTACATAGACACGAAGAACATATGATACTGATTATTCCAAATGCCAATCATGTATATATAGCAAAATGTAAACAGTTTTTTCTAGCGTGTTGTCACATAATCATATGTCCCAACATCATCACAAAATGAGAATTTCCTCATGGCTCACTTGATGAGAAAAATTTGGCAAGTGAAAAGTCTTTGTTCAAGCAAAATATACAATACAGTAATCCACTCGAAAGTTAAACACTTTTTCATTCTTCACAATGGACCGACGTGAAAAAAACACAACAAAAAGCACTTGTAACACATCAAATGAAGTATTCTGCACCCATTCACAAAGTAGCATCCTACAACGAGCCACCAATGCCAATACATATGCACTTTTGGAGAAAGATCAGTCACAACTACTTATCAATTCAGATTGACAGTAGCAGACATACCGCTGGCAAAATATCAATCAAGTCTTTCCACAATGAAACAAACAGCAGAATAAAAAATCTGTCCACAATGAAAACAAACAGCAGTTACAGCAGCACGATACTGTGCACTCACGCACGAGACAAAAAAATCTGCCATGACATTCTGAGTTCCAGGTAATGGCTCAATGTCAAACTTGAACTCCTGCAATGCCAAAGCCCATCTCAACAGCCTGCTATTTTTGGTCTTGGACGACTGCAAAAACGTCAATGGCCTGTGGTCGGTTTGTAACCGAAACTGTCTTCAAGTCAGGAATCTGGCAAATTTCTCACAAGCCCAAACAATGGCAAGACACTCCCTCTCAATTGTTGAGTATTTGACTTGTGTGTTAGAGAACTTTTTACTTGCATATTGGACAGGGTGTAACAATCCACTCTTTTCCTGCAACAGTACAGCTCCCATGCCTTTGGAGCTGGCATCAGTTCTCAAAACAAAATCCTCTGAAAGAGAGGGCAAAAGCAACACAGGAAATGAATTGAGGATGTTTTGAACACATTCCAGCGCTTTCTGGCACTCATCTGACCAGACGATACTTTTGTTTTTTGTTCCTTTTGTCAAGTCACTCAAAGGGGCTGTCAAGGACGCAAAGTGTGGTACATATCTTCTGTAATAGGACAACAATCCAATGAGTGATCTGATCTGTTTCTTTGTACTGGGTCTCTTCAAGGCCAAGATCTTTTCTACTTTCTTTTCCTCTGGTGTCATTTTCCCAACAGAAATGACATGACCCAAAAACTCAAGAGTCTGGAATCCAGCACGAATTTTGGACGGTCTAGCCGTCAGACCAAAATTCCGGAGTTTACAAAAAACAGCTCTCAAGTTTTCCAGAAGATCATTCCATAACTTTGCAGCAAGCAAAATGTCATCAAAAAACTGACTGCTCCACACTCATGAAGTTTTAGTGCACGCATCATTCTGGCAAAAGAAGCTGGGGCGTTTTGTAATCCAAATGGCATTTTCGTCCATTGAAACAGTCCAAAAGGTGTCTGAAAAGCCGTTTTTTTCCTTGTCTGCTTCAGCCATCGGGATTTGCCAATATCCTTTAGTCAAATCTATTTTGACAAAATATTTTCCTTCTGAGAGTTGACAAAGAAGTTCCTCAATGTCTGGGATAGGTTCTGCATCAAACACAGTGATTTTGTTTAACTTCCTGTAATCGATGCAAAACCGCACCGAGCCATCAGGTTTGTCCACCAATACAACTGGTGAGCTGTATGGTGACGAGGACGGTTCAATAACTTTCAACCCGAGCATGACCTGAATCTCTCTTTCGACAACCTGTTTTTTTCGCAAATGGGAGAGGGTATGGTTTGACTCGGACCGGGTTTTCCGTACTCAAATGAATAGTATGGGGTTCAATTGCTGTCACTGTCCCTGGGGTATCAGTCAGAACATCCTGAAAGTCCTTCCAATTGTTCCTTCTGAACCAAAGACAGATCATCACACACAATGACATCACGATAAGTTTCTCCCTTGACAGAAAGAGTGGGCAGAGGTACAGTATCATCTATACTGGTAGACGTTAACAATCCCACATTTGTTGATTGTACAGTCTTTGCTCTGTCGCTGTATGTGACATCAGGTACAAAATCAGAACCAATGATTTCTGTAATAGCCACATCTGTTCCAGACACTGGACATATCCATTCAATTGACTCATTAATGGCAACATTTGTACGTTCAACATACTTTTTTAGCATGTTTACATGGAACACCTTTTCAGTATTTGCCATTTTCACTTTGTAGTTTACTCCAGAAAGTTTTTCAATGACATCAAAGGGACCTTTCCACATGACACGAAGTTTGTTGTGCTCGTCTGTCAGCAGGACAAGTACCTTGTCACCTACACTGAATGAACGTGCCTTTGCTTTCCTGTCAGCAAAGTCCTTGTACAAATCAGTTTTCCTGTCAGCTGACTGTTGGGCAAGTTCACATGCGTCTTTTATTCGGTTATGCAGGTCATAGATGTATTGGTAAACGTTCTTGTCTTCAGGTATGTCCGTCTTGTTCGTCCACTGTGTGACTAACAGATCCAAAGGACCCCGTGGTGAGTGTCCAAAAAGCAGTTCAAAAGGCGAAAACCCCAAAGTTTCGTTCGGCAGTTCCCTGTATGCAATGAGCAATGCAGGTATAAAACGATCCCATTCTTGAGGCTCCTGCCTTGTGACTTTTCTCAACATGGACTTTAATGTTCCATTAAATCTTTCAACTATTCCATTGGACTGGGGATGGTATGGCGTGGTTGAAACAGAAGAGATCGACAGCAGTCTGTATATTTCCTTCATGAGGTCTGAAATGAACTGTGTCCCGCAATCTGACAGAATTTCCTCGGGAAGTCCTACTCTGGAAAAAATAGACAGCAGTGCCTCAGCGACAGATACGGTATCGATTTTCTTCAGGGGAATTGCTTCGGGAAATCTTGTCGCCGTGTCGACCAAAGTGAGGATATACCGATTTCCCGAGGAAGATGGTGGGAAAGGGCCGACAAGGTCAATGGCCACCTTCCGAAAGGGAACCGAAATTAGGGGCATTTTGTGCAAAGGTGCACATGGGACGCGACCTTTTTGAGTTGTTTTTTGGCAAATGTCACAAGAGCGACAATACTGTGTGACTTCTCTTGTGACTCCTGGCCAAAAAAATGAATCCAGAACTCTTTTTAACGTTCGCTTGATACCACAATGACCTGCGAATAATGCATCATGGGCCGTATGTAATACCGTTTCCCTCAGTGGTTTGGGAACCACAATCTGTTTGTTGTCTTGTCCAGGTACATGCCTGTAGAGGATGTCAGAGACCAGTATGTACGTCGGCTTGTCCGTTGGTTTGTCAGAGACACTCTGCTTTGCAGTAGAGAGTACAGTCGTCAATGTCTCGTCGCTTCTCTGCATGGTCTTCAAAACATCTGGCATAACTTTTAGTTCATTCAGTCTTGAAACCTTGAGCGGTTTTGTTGGTTTTCCCTGCTCTACAACTTTTGATCTTGTACTGATGAGACAAGGAACGAAAGACCCTCCGGCACCACCATGTACTGTCGCAACACCTGGTAGATTTCCCAAAATCAAATCGCAAACTGGATTCTCAATAACACAGGTGGTAAGCGACCTGGAGTAGTATGGTGTATCAACGGAAATTTTTGCAAGTGGAAAAGTTTCAATTTTTCCACCAAACGATCTGCATCTCTGAACACTGTCAAGATATTGATCTGGTAGAACAAAACATTTCCTTACACCAGCTGTGGTACAACCTGTATCTCGCAAAACAGAACCTTGTAAACCATTAATGGCACAATCCTCCAAAAGAAGACCATCAATGGACTGATCTGGCGCCAAAACAAGACCTTCTTCACATGTAGTGGAAACAAATCCAATCTTTGCTCCACTTCCTTTGAAAGGACAGTCCCGTTTCAAATGGAATTTTCCCTCACAAAAATGGCAACGCATGGTTTGGTTGGCGGACAACTGGTTACTGGTTTGTGAACCTCGACCTTGTCCACGCACTGGACCAAAGGGTCTTCGCGGTTGTTGTTCACCACGCCCTCGGAAAGGAAAAGGTCTTTCCGGTGGTGAATATTGGCACTGATGGAAATCGCCAGAACCGACATGGCCTTGACCACGGAAAGGTCGTTATCTGTTGCCAAAAGACGTGTAAGAGTGCGGACCTTGGAATGAAGCGCGATTTCCTCTTCTACCGTTTCCTTGTCCAGAATGCATCTGAAATGCTGCGAGAGACTCTAAAAGGGACGAATTTTCCTTGCGGGCAACACCTTTATCCGGATGAGCAATACAGTACTGATCCGCCATCTGACACATTTCGTCAACGCTATCGAACTGTCTTTCCTTACGAAAAGTGGCCAAATCTTTGCTGACGCTTTGAAAAAGTTGCTCTCGAAGTAGCAAATCTCGCAGTGATTCGAAAGTTTTATTCGTCTTCGTTAGCTCTATCCATCTATCTAAACAATGACTCATTCTTATCAAAAAAGATGGAAATGATTCTCCCTTGTCAGGACGAATAGATCGGAAACGCTCACGAAAACGGTCAGCTGAGCACTGAAACTTCTTTAAGAGTTGTTCTTTTAATTGATCCCAAGTCAACCCTTCCTTTGCTGCAAGTGTGTGGTATAGTGCCAAAGCACTTCCCTTAAACAGCGATGCGATAAACAACGTCCATTTCTCCTTCGGCCAACCACAAGAAGTAGCGTGGTTCTCGAACCGAAAAAGAAAACTGTCAATATCGTCGGTTTTTTCTTCGAACGGCGGCAACTTCGGAATGTATGTTGACTTTGGATGAAATGTACTCGCGGAACCGACCGATGGAGGTGGTGGAGGTTCTCTCGATGCCTGTAATCTTTTAATTTCTGCATCAGTCTCTAATTCAAGTTGTCTCAGTTTAAACTGCCGTTCCTTATCCTTATCCTCTGTCTGTAGTTTTTTTTTCCTCTAACTCTAATCTTTTTATATTTTCTTCCATCTCTTTCTGTAGTTTTTTCTCTTCAAACTCTAATCTTTTTAGAGCTTCTTGTCGTTCTTTATCTTTTCCTTGTCGTTCTTTATCTTTTTCTTGGCGTTCTTTATCTTTTTCTTGTCGTTCTTTATCTTTTTCTTCTAGTTGTCTCCTTTTTTCCTGTCTCTCTCTCTCTCTCTGTCTGCCCTATCCAGACATTGTTGGACATAGTTTGCTAATTTATCACCTTCAAAGCCTAAACACTCGGCCTGTCGTACATATTCATCAAAATTTTCCATCATGAATAATTTACCACAAACAAACAAGAAACAATGACTAAATATGATTAAAATAAGGCGATATGTGATGTTATATACGTTTTCAAAAAAAAAAAAAACTTTTGTTACAGTATGTACAAATAAAGAATTTAAATGCCGGTATAAACAGAAAAATAATAAAGGCTTACAAAAGAAAAGCACTAATAAGAATTGACAATGTGGTCTTTCCAAAAGAGATTTTCACCAATATTCTTTCCGAAAGGGAACAAAAACAGCTAAGAAAATGAAATGCAATACTAATAACTCTTTTTTCCAGTGAAAAGAAAACAGACAAAATATAAAGTTTTTTCCCGGAAATAAATTCTTTATAATGTTTATGTTCTTAACTGTTCTTACTGTACTTGTTACTTTCTTACTTAGTTTTCTTGGTAAAATAATAGATGATTTCACAAAACAAATGAATCGCCTTAAACAATAAGTGACTACAAAGTTACAAAACAAATGAATCAACGAACAATTAAAAAGAGGGGGAGAAAACGTACACTAACGGAAATCCTACCTAAAAGATGACAATGATGAAAAGAAACTAGATAGGTGCCTATTGAAGAGAAGGTTTAGAGATTTTTTTTTTTTTTGTAAAGGGGGTGAAAAGGAAATGAAAGAATAGACAGGTCCGGTATAGAAAGAGGAAATTAGAAAAAGCGAAAGAGGCCCTCAGACAGCACCCTAATGGCAACTGTCTCCCGTAAAGCTGGAGACGGGGAAAATTATTCAAATAATAATACACACAATATACTAACAACACAAAGCAATAAACAATTAATCTAATAAATATACAATCAGAAAACACACACACACACAAAAAAAAAAAAACCCAAAAGATAATCAAGAAAACAAATTTTTATTAGGACTGAGTGGTAATCCACTCCACCACCTACACTAGTTGAGTGACGGAGGTGAAGTCGATCCCACACTCAGAGGGGTAAGGGGAAAAATCCAAATGAAACGAGAGGAAAGATAAAGAATTAGACAGTAATAAGAGAGGGAGGGACTAGTGACTCCCCAACGCCATGCCCCCCTGCTAAAACAGAGCAGGAAGAGGTTGGGGCTATCAGTCCTGGGGAAGGGGACAAAACAAAATCTAAACTAGGGGAAGGACAACGACTCCTCAACGCCCTGTCCCCTTGCTGCCAGGTACGAGCAAGAGGAGGTTGAGGCTATCGGTCCTGAGGGGGAAAAAGGGTCAAAAGGAAATCCTACAAAAAAACAACCCTAACAGAGCAGAGCAATCAAAAGAAATCAACAACATTCGAACACACACATACAGAAACAAATGAAAATGAAGACTACAAACAATAATGACAACAAACAATAATACACTTTCCTCCCTTAATTTTCCTTGGAGGGAGAATCTTTTTTTTTTCTTTAGAGGGGAATAAAGAGCAATTTTTTTTTTTCCCTGGAGGGGGTACAAACAGAAATCTTTTTTTTTCTTGGAGGGGGTACAAAAAAAAAACCTTGTCCTATGTCCTAAGTCCTAGTCGGGGTCACCACTGTCACACTGTGCATAAATGCATGCCTGCACTCAGCCCAGCATTCACTCCGTGCACACGCAATCTCTCCAAACAACCAGAAGGCGCACTACAATAATTCTTCTTCTCCCCCTCCTCTCCGGGGAATAATTTACTAAACAATAATCAATTTTCCATCATATTCAACTGGTTTGTCTTCAAGGAATTATTTTTCATTCCTCCTCTCCAGTGGAGGTACAATCATTCCACAGATCCACTAGTTGGGACCAAATTTCATCTCATTATACATAATACTTCACAAATATATCTTTGACCGGTTTCTCCTCCTCACTGGAGAAACAATGTATATATTTTCAAAGACAAATCAAAAGATGGCTTAAAATATAGTAGTATCAACTGAGTTCATCAGGGGGACAATTAAAAAATCATTATGGGTCAACATGACAAATGCTTTCTTTTCTCACAACTGGTGCAGTCGTTGTCTTCTACAGCTCGATTCTCCAACCCTGGAGACGATTAGGTGCTGCCGCAGCACTGTAGCCCAAATATTTGTCTCAGTCGCCTAACTGGTGCTGCCACAGCACTGGGAAGGGCTGAAACACGAATGAAGTCCGTGTAAGTAATCTATTTCAAAATCTGAATAATGATAAATTCTTTTCCCTTTTTCCCTTTTCTTAACTCTCTCTTTTTTTTCTCTCCCCATCTGTCTATACCTCACCTGGTAATGGTGAATTGAAGGTGGAACTCGTTCTTCAAACAACCTGTCCGGTCAGTGTCCCCAAGCCATCTCCTTCCTATTCCTTATTTTCTCTCCTGCGCTCTTTTTGAGTACACGTTCAGTGAGTACTCGTCTAACTCTACGCATTACCAGCCCATGGTTGCTGACCAATGGACAACGTCCGTCCATTCAACCAATGATCGCCCTACGTCTATAGCCACCAGCGACACCGATCACACTGGTCAGGCCATTCAAACTTTCTTTTCTTTTACCTTTCCTCTTCCCTACCTAGGGAAATGCTTTATAACAAATAAGAGCGTACGCGATGGAACGTCACATGTCGCCATGTGAGGCTACATCACATGACAGCTTCCAATCCCTGTTTAATTAGAAATGGATAGACCGAATGCTTCCAATCCCTGTTCAATTGGAAATGGATAGACCAAATGCTTCCAATCCCTGTTCAATTAGAAATTGATAGACTGAATGCTTCCAATCCCTGTTCAATTGGAAATGGATAGACTGAATGCTTCCAAACCCTGTTCAATTGGAAATGGATAGACTGAATGCTTCCAATCCCTGTTCAATTGGAAATGGATAGACGAATGCTTCCAATCCCTGTTCAATTAGAAATGGATAGACGGAATGCTTCCAATCCCTGTTTAATTAGAAATGGGTAGACCGAATGCTTCCAATCCCTGTTCAATTGGAAATGGATAGACTGAATGCTTCCAATCCCTGTTCAATTGGAAATGGATAGACTGAATGCTTCCAATCCCTGTTCAATTGGAAATGGATAGATTGAATGCTTCCAATCCCTGTTCTCATGTGGAAACTTTTAACCTTTCAGTTTGTTGCGCTTCCAAACGAACGTGGAGGTAAAGTGATTCCAGAGTTCTCCAAGCAGTTTAACGTGTACTCGACGTGAATGGGGTAAGGAAGCATCGTCCCCATGTTTATTGCTGTTGCGAACTTGTCTCTCTAACTTCCAGGGGATAAACCATCATTGGCGTCTACATATGCTTTTTGTCTTTGTGATCGATCTTCACTCTTTTGGGCTGGGTCTTTACTTTTATTTAATTGTTCTTGATAGGTTAGTGGGTAAACCATCATTGGCGTCTACATATGACTGTTTGTCTCTTTGATCGATCTGCACTGTTTTGGGCTGGGTCTTTCCCTTCATTTAATTGTTCTTGAGAGGTCACCATTGCTCTTGATCCGTCACATGTGTGGACTTTGTTCCACCATGATAGTCAGGTGCCACGACTGGGACCTTGGTAGTCTGTTGTTGGAAGGTTTAGGCGCCAGATGCCCGTGTAGATTAAAATGTGTTTTGAAATCTTCAGCTGGGGTTCAGGTTATACTCAGTGATGGTCTGGTGTGTCTCATTAGATCTGAGAATGTTGTTGTAGAGGGTGGGGGGTGAAATGGGGTGTGGGGAAAGGGGGTGGGGATGGGACGCCTGGCTTAGAGTCCGTGACAGTCTATCTTGTTAGTCCGTGCTTAGAGTCCGTGACAGTCTATCTTGTTAGTTTGTCGCACCAGTACCCCACTGTCCGTGCGTAGAGTCCGTGACAGTCTATCTTGTTAGTTTGTCGCACCAGTACCCCACTGTCCGTGCGTAGAGTCCGTGACAGTCTATCTTGTTAGTTTGTCGCACCAGTACCCCACTGTCCGTGCTTAGAGTCCGTGACAGTCTATCTTGTTAGTTTGTCGCACCAGTACCCCACTGTCCGTGCTTAGAGTCCGTGACAGTCTATCATGTCAGTCTGTTGCACGAGTACCCCACTGTCCGTCTCCCATGCTACACTTGGCCAGTCAATGTCATTCTTTTGCTGCTGTTCCAGAACCGTATCATCAGCAACACTCTTTGTTGGACATCTATGGTAGGTTAACAACACTCTTTGTTGGACATCTATGGTAGGTTAACAACACTCTTTGATGGACATCTATGGTAGGTTAACAACACTCTTTGTTGGACATCTATGGTAGGTTAACAACACTCTTTGTTGGACATCTATGGTAGGTTAACAACACTCTTTGTTGGACATCTATGGTAGGTTAACAACACTCTTTGTTGGACATCTATGGTAGGTTAACAACACTCTTTGTTGGACATCTATGGTAGGTTAACAACACTCTTTGATGGACATCTATGGTAGGTTAACAACACTCTTTGATGGACATCTATGGTAGGTTAACAACACTCTTTGTTGACATCTATGGTAGGTTAACAACACTCTTTGATGGACATCTATGGTAGGTTAACAACACTCTTTGTTGGACATCTATGGTAGGTTAACAACACTCTTTGATGGACATCTATGGTAGGTTAACAACACTTTTTGATGGACATCTATGGTAGGTTAACAACACTCTTTGATGGACATCTATGGTAGGTTAACAACATTATTAGTTGGTTGATCTCTACAATGGACTGTTGCGCTTGAAAATGTATCCAAGTCCCCACCACTAGATAGCTCGAACATTTTCATCAATCCTTTTCCAAGCCTTAGTCCTCAATCAACCACCTCTCGTTAAATCCAGTGAAGCTGAACTCTATATTAAGTATTGCAGAAGGGAAATCTCCAGAGTAAAATCCAAGTTGAACTCTATAGTAACAATTGCAGAAGGATATCTCCAGAATACAACCCCAACCTGTTCGTCACTCCATCCTCTCATGGCAAGAACAAAAATGTCTGAGTCATCAGTACACCGACAAGATAGTGTCATCGTCATCAACCCAACAGACAAGGAAGGGGGTGGAGAGAAGTTGTAGTCTGGGGCAAAGATCTATACATACAGAAAGCACACAGACAACTTTCTGACTCAGACACAGAATTCTACACATCACTCACACCTGGCACACCCTTTGTCTCTGTCTGGACCTGCCCCAAAGAACACATTTCACTGGACATTGACTACCTCCTCCGACCCATGGTGCAAAGTCTCCCCATATACTACAGACACACATCATACACATTGAATATGAACAACTCATTCAACGCAAATCCCACCTTCCTACCCAAGTTCCTCTTCAGCATGGGTTTGAAAGTGGAAACTATGTTGAAGTCGTCTCATTTATCTCTTCCATTTCTCAAGCAGACAGACTGAAGGCCATTAATTAATCAAGGGCCCCCTAACACACAACTTCCACCCACAGCTACATTGGAAATACTAACAGAATCAGTCTTCATCTTGAACGTCTCGAAATCAACAACCATATCATTGTTTTCCCTCAAATCAGTAGTGTGGCTATGGGAACCCAAATGGGACCATTCTGGGCATGCTTCTTCATGAGACACGTGGAGCCCATTCTACTAACTCTGTACACAGGCCCAACACCAGATCTCTACAAAAGCCACATCAATAGTGGCTTGGAAGCCACATCCAGATCATCATCGAATTGACATGTACCATTTTCAGTCAGTCAACTTCCTGGACATTGCCATTTCTCTCGAAGATGGACCATTCAAAACCTCAGTTTCTTTACGTCTTGAACTACACATCTCCCACCACCCATATGTAAAACACAGTGTTCCATTCACTGACTTTGATCTGATGAAGAAGATTTCATTTCACAGGCAACCAAAATATTTGATT
>CM065745.1:40204714-40207214 GCA_033310375.1 Conus canariensis
TGAAGGGATTGATAGCGGAGTTCAAGGGCAGTATAAATATAGCCAGTGCCACGTTCACCTCATCAGGAATTGGAGTACCAGCCAGTGCCAACATTCCACACAGTCCAATGGGAAACCAGCACAGGAAATCTGTCACTGCAACAATGATCAGTCGCTGGGCTATGGTCATATCCCGTGACACGTTTGTCGTGTTGGTCTTGAAGGCGTTCTTCTGTATTGACTGATAAATAAGTGCTTGACCAGCAGAGATAAATAAGAATAGAAAAAAGTTCAAGACAATCAGTAGAGTGAACGAGTAGTCTTTTCCTTTGAAGTCTTGCTTTGTTACTGGTAAAGGAATACAGATGCCCGTTTGACTGTAAAACTCCAGTGTGACAGCATGGGGAGTGAAGGCAGTAAGGCCAGAACCAAACCAATGGACCAAGACAGATAGACAGGCCATGGCTGCTGACTTTCTTCTGAATCGCAAAGTGCTGAATGGAAAATGAAGGACAAGAAAACGATCCAGAGTAATCAGCCAGATGATCAGAGCGGACACTTCACTAGACAACAGACACAGAGAACCAGCTACTTTGCAGGCTATACTGTCTTTCCACATGTCATCAAACTGGAGGTATTTGCCACGGAACTGTTCATCAGCTATTCCAATGATGGCAATATAGACACCCATCAGAAAATCAGCCAGCGAAAGGTTGAGGACAAACACACTAAATCCACTCACAGAGGTCATGCTCCCTGTTATTAAACGTGCGCAGAAACAGAAGACATTACCACTCACCGAAAGACACGTAATCAGCCAAAGAAAGCCTCGATAGAACCACGATTTCAACAGGTCTTCACACGAGGAAATTTCATCCTTGGGGGCACGGCAATCAGCGACGTAAACATTACTTGGAAGAATCTGGGGGCAGCATAGTTTATAGTTGTCTGTCTCAACGAGACTCAAACGTGAAAGGCCTTTGAACATGTTTAGTGGAAACGTAACCACTGGGCTGCCATTCATGTAAAGATGGGTTAATTGAGGTGTAAGGTGAAATCCACTGGTACTGATGGTGTGAATATCAGTAAAACTTAAATTAAATTTCTGTGCGTGGGTAAATGACGAAAAGACCCCAGAATCAAACACTGACAGTGCAGTGAATGACAGATCTACTTGCCTGAGGTGACGTTGCTGAACAATAGAAGCTGAATCAACATAAAGGGAAGTGATGGGGTTATGGGAAAGTGACAATGTTCGTAAATTGTACAGCGCAAGAAAAACAGTCATGTTCACATGCTCAAGCTTATTTTCACCAAGGTCAAGACACCTCAGGTTTAACAGTTTCATGGCTGGGACAGTAGTCAAGGAACACTGAGCAAGAACAAGATGAACAAGATAGAAAAGTTGGCTGACATCAGAAAGTGTTATTCCAGAACTGGTTCCATCCAAAAAGCGAATGTATGGAAACCGTGTGGCGGAGAAAGGCTGAAAACATTGGAACGTGTAACCTTGACACAGACAGCCCACAGGACAGCTTGTATCACACACCATTTCATCATCATGCATCGGACAGTGAAACCAGTCATCACACAGGTGGTCAGCGTGCAGACAGGTGGTGGATGCTCTGCACCTGAAGAATCCTGAACACTGCACGTCCTCACAGCCGTCTTCGTCCTGGAGGTCGATACAGTCGTATATCCCATTGCATCGGGTAAAGACAGGTAGACAGTCATTGAAGTCACTAGGACATCGATAATGGCTGTCAGGACAGGATTCATTACCACGCATCGGTGTGGAGTTAAACTGCAAAATGCCATCAAAATTCACCAGGGCAGGGGAAGGAAAAAATGGGTAATAAACACGCAAATATTTGTATAAAATGCAGTTCTCCTCGTCCGACTGATCCTGGCAATGGGGCACTTGATCACAGACCTGACTGTATGAAAGACACTGACCGTTATTGCAGGTGAACTTGTGGATGCAGATAGGATGTTTACAAAACGATTCATCACTGCAGTCCTGACAATCGTCAATGAAATTACACACCAGAGAGTAGGACACTGTGGTATTGTCGTCATCACAAACATATGTAGGGATGAGCGTGGTGTGCTCACCTGCCGTTTGCAGAGGGCTTGTGTCAGACAAAGGATCATGAAAATGACAAGATATGAGTTCTGGGCCACAGACCTTCAACTGGTGAGAGCCACACTGGAGAAATGTGTATGTCACGTGACCACCATGGCACAGCGTCATAGGTTCTTGTCGCCATGGCAACACAAACTGACCGTGGTCTAATGAAACTGACATTGCATACAGTGAGCGCTGACCTGTCCTGTTTGTGGTCAGTGCACACACTGTACCTTTGACAAGAGCTGTGTCGAAGTAGTTCAGCTCACAGCTGTACCCTGAATTGCTCATGCAGTTTGAATAGTGAGAGCTGTAGCATCTCATTTCCCCACTGTTCTCTGGAGCGCTGTCATGGCTGAAAGTATGATGAAGCACCACCCTGCCCTGAAAACC
>CM065745.1:40212214-40239714 GCA_033310375.1 Conus canariensis
GCCTCCTTCCTGGTCTACCCCACTCAGTGGCCTGCTCTGCACTGTCCCAAATTCCTGGAGGCCCCCTTCCTGGTCTTCCCCACTCAATGGCCTGCTCTGCACTGTCCGGCATTCATGGAGGCCTCCTTCCTGGTCTACCCCACTCAATGGCCTGCTCTGCACTGTCCCACATTCATGGAGGCCTCCTTCCTGGTCTTCCGCACTCAATGGCCTGCTCTGCATTGTCCCACATTCATGGGAGGCCTCCTTCCTGGTCTTCTCCACTCAGTGGCCTGCTCAGCACTGTCCCACATTCATGGAGGCCTCCTTCCTGGTCTTCCGCACTCAGTGGCCTGCTCTGCACTGTCCCACATTCATGGAGGCCTCCTTCCTGGTCTTCCGCACTCAGTGGCCTGCTCTGCATTGTCCGACATTCCTGGCGGCCTCCTTCATGGTCTTCCCCACTCAGTGGCCTGCTCTGCACTGTCCTACATTCATGGAGGCCTCCTTCCTGGTTTTCCGCAGTCAGTGGCCTGCTCTGCATTTCCCACATTCATGGGAGGCCTCCTTACTAGTCTTCCCCACTCAGTGGCCTGCTCTGCACTGTCCCTCATTCCTGGGAGGCCTCCTTACTAGTCTTCCCCACTCAGTGGCCTGCTCTGCACTGTCCCACATTCATGGGAGGCCTCCTTCCTAGTCTTCCGCACTCAGTGGCCTGCTCTGCACTGTCCCTCATTCCTGGGAGGCCTCCTTACTAGTCTTCCCCACTCAGTGGCCTGCTCTGCACTGTCCCACATTCATGAGAGGCCTCCTTACTAGTCTTCCCCACTTAGTGGCCTGCTCTGCACTGTCCCACATTCCTGGGAGGCCTACTTCCTAGTCTTCCCCACTCAGTGGCCTGCTCTGCACTGTCCCACATTCCTGGGAGGCCTCCTTACTAGTCTTCCCCACTTAGTGGCCTGCTCTGCACTGTCCCACATTCCTGGGAGGCCTCCTTACTAGTCTTCCCCACTGAGTGGCCTGCTCTGCACTGTCCCACATTCCTGGGAGGCCTACTTCCTAGTCTTCCCCACTCAGTGGCCTGCTCAGCACTGTCCCACATTCCTGGGAGGCCTCCTTCCTAGTCTTCCCCACTCAATGGCCTGCTCAGCACTGTCCCACATTCCTGGGAGGCCTCCTTCTTAGTCTTCCCCACTCAATGGCCTGCTCTGCACTGTCCCACATTCCTGCAGGCCTCCTTCCTGGTCTACCCCACTCCAGTGGTCCTGCTCTGCACTGTCCCACATTCATGGAGGCCTCCTTCCTGGTCTTCCCCACTCAATGGCCTGCTCTGCACTGTCCCACATTCCTGGCTCAGCTCAGCTCAGCTCAGCATTCACTCCGTGCACATGCAGTCTCTCCAAACAACCAGAAGGCGCACTACAATACTCTTCTTCTCCCCCTCCTCTCTGGGGAATAATTTACTAAACGATAATCAACTATTCAAATCTTTAAATCTTATGTTCCTCCACTCCAGTGGAGGTACAAACATTCCACAGATCCACTAGCTGGGACCAAATTTCATCTCATTATACATAACAGTTCACAAATACATCGTTTAACGGTTTCTCCTCCTCACTGGAGAAACAATGTATACATTTTTCAAAGAAGAATCAAAAGATGGCTTAAAATATAAGAATATCATCTAAGTTCCGACCCAGGGGGACAATCAACATTCATTGTGGGTCAACATGACAAATTCTTTAAATTCTCTCACGACTACGGCAGTCGTCGTCCTCTTCGCAATTAGGTGCTGCCACAGCGTTGTAGCCCAAATACTTGTTACGCAACTGCCACAGTAGCTTGTACCATTACTGGTGCTGCCACAGCACCGGAAAGGGCTGAAACACGAATGAAGTCCGTGTAAGTAATCTATTTCAAAATCTGAATAATGATAAATGCTTTTCCCTTTTTTCCCTTTTCTTAACTCTTTCTCTTTTCTCTCCCCATCTGTCTATACCTCACCTGGTAATGGTAGATTGCAGGTGAATCTCGTTCTGCGGTTCCAAACAACCTGTCTGGTCAGTGTCCCCAAGCCATCTCCTTCCTATACCTTATTTTTCCTTCCTGCACTCTTCCTGAGTACATATTCAGTGATTACTCATCTAACTCTACGCATTACCAGACCTTGGTTACTTGACCAATGGACAACGTCCATCCATTCAACCAATAATCACCCTACGTCTATAGCCACAGCGACACTGATCACATTGGTCAGGCCACGTAAATTATCCTTTCTTTTACCTTTTCTTTTCCCTACTTCGGGAAATGCTTTATAACAAATAAGGGCGTACGCGACGGAACGTCACATGTCGCCATGTGAGGCTACATCACATGACACCTCCTTCCTGGTCTTCCCCACTCAATGGCCTGCTCTGCACAGTCCCACATTCCTGCAGGCCTCCTTCCTGGTCTTCACCACTCAGCGGCCTGCTCTGCACTGTCCCACATTCCTGGGAGGCTTCCTTCCTGGTCTTCTCCACTCAGTGGCCTGCTCTGCACTGTCCCACATTCCGGGCAGGACTCCTTCCTGGTCTTCACCACTCAGTGGCCTGCTCTGCACTGTCCCACATTCCTGGCAGGACTCTTTCCTGGTCGTCCCCACTCAGTGGCCTGCTCAGCACTGTCCAACATTCCTGGCAGGACACTTTCCTGGTCGTCCCCACTCAGTGGCCTGCTCAGCACTGTCCCACATTCCTGGAAGCCCTCCTTCCTAGTCTTCCGCACTCAGTGGCCTGCTCTGCACTGTCCCACATTCATGGGAGGACTCTTTCCTGGTCGTCCCAACTCAATGGCCTGCTCTGCACTGTCCCACATTCCTGGGAGGCCTACTTCCTAGTCTTCCCTACTCAGTGGCCTGCTCTGCACTGTCCCACATTCATGGAGGCCTCCTTCCTAGTCTTCGCCACTCAATGGCCTGCTCTGCACTGTCCCACATTCATGGGAGGCCTCCTTCATGGTCGTCCCCACTCAGTGGCCTGCTCTGCACTGTCCCACATTCATGGGAGGCCTCCTTCCTGGTCTACCCCACTCCGTGGTCTGCTCTGCACTGTCTCACATTCCTGGGAGGCCTCCTTCCTGATCTTCCCTACTCAGCGGCCTGCTTTGCACAATCCCACATTCCTGGAAGACCTCCTTACTGTTCTTCCCCACTCAGTGGACTGCTCTGCACTGTCCCAAATTCCTGGGAGGCCTCCTTCCTAATCTTAGCCACTCAATGGCCTGCTCTGCACTGTCCAACATTCCTGGAGGCCTCCTTCCTGGTCTTAGCCACTCAATGGCCTGCTCTGTTTCTCCCACATTCCTGGGAGGCCTCCTTCCTGGTCTTCCCCACTCAGTGGCCTGCTCTGCACTGTCCCACATTCCTGCAGGCCTCCTTCCTGGTCTTTCCCACTCAATGGCCTGCTCTGCACTGTCCCACGTTCCTGGCTCAGCTCAGCTCAGCTCAGCATTCACTCCGTGCACACGCAGTCTCTCCAAACAACCAGAAGGCGCACTGACAATACTCTTCTTCTCCCCCTCCTCTCTGGGGAATAATTTACTAAACGATAATCAACTATTCAAATCTTTAAATCTTATGTTCCTCCACTCCAGTGGAGGTACAAACATTCCACAGATCCACTAGCTGGGACCAAATTTCATCTCATTATACATAACAGTTCACAAATACATCGTTTAACGGTTTCTCCTCCTCACTGGAGAAACAATGTATACATTTTTCAAAGAAGAATCAAAAGATGGCTTAAAATATAAGAATATCATCTAAGTTCCGACCCAGGGGACAATCAACATTCATTGTGGGTCAACATGACAAATTCTTTAAATTCTCTCACGACTACGGCAGTCGTCGTCCTCTTCGCAATTAGGTGCTGCCACAGCGTTGTAGCCCAAATACTTGTTACGCAACTGCCACAGTAGCTTGTACCATTACTGGTGCTGCCACAGCACCGGAAAGGGCTGAAACACGAATGAAGTCCGTGTAAGTAATCTATTTCAAAATCTGAGTAATGATAAATGCTTTTCCCTTTTTTCCCTTTTCTTAACTCTTTCTCTTTTCTCTCCCCATCTGTCTATACCTCACCTGGTAATGGTAGATTGCAGGTGAATCTCGTTCTGCGGTTCCAAACAACCTGTCTGGTCAGTGTCCCCAAGCCATCTCCTTCCTATACCTTATTTTTCCTTCCTGCACTCTTCCTGAGTACATATTCAGTGATTACTCATCTAACTCTACGCATTACCAGACCTTGGTTACTTGACCAATGGACAACGTCCATCCATTCAACCAATAATCACCCTACGTCTATAGCCACAGCGACACTGATCACATTGGTCAGGCCACGTAAATTATCCTTTCTTTACCTTTTCTTTTCCCTACCCTTCGGGAAATGCTTTATAACAAATAAGGGCGTACGCGACGGAACGTCACATGTCGCCATGTGAGGCTACATCACATGACACCTCCTTCCTGGTCTTCCCCACTCAATGGCCTGCTCTGCACAGTCCCACATTCCTGCAGGCCTCCTTCCTGGTCTTCACCACTCAGCGGCCTGCTCTGCACTGTCCCACATTCCTGGGAGGCTTCCTTCCTGGTCTTCTCCACTCAGTGGCCTGCTCTGCACTGTCCCACATTCCTGCAGGCCTCCTTCCTGGTCTTCACCACTCAGTGGCCTGCTCTGCACTGTCCCACATTCCTGGCAGGACTCTTTCCTGGTCGTCCCCACTCAGTGGCCTGCTCAGCACTGTCCAACATTCCTGGCAGGACACTTTCCTGGTCGTCCCCACTCAGTGGCCTGCTCAGCACTGTCCCACATTCCTGGCAGCCCTCCTTCCTAGTCTTCCGCACTCAGTGGCCTGCTCTGCACTGTCCCACATTCATGGGAGGACTCTTTCCTGGTCGTCCCAACTCAATGGCCTGCTCTGCACTGTCCCACATTCCTGGGAGGCCTACTTCCTAGTCTTCCCTACTCAGTGGCCTGCTCTGCACTGTCCCACATTCATGGGAGACCTCCTTCCTAGTCTTCGCCACTCAATGGCCTGCTCTGCACTGTCCCACATTCATGGGAGGCCTCCTTCATGGTCGTCCCCACTCAGTGGCCTGCTCTGCACTGTCCCACATTCATGGGAGGCCTCCTTCCTGGTCTACCCCACTCCGTGGTCTGCTCTGCACTGTCTCACATTCCTGGGAGGCCTCCTTCCTGATCTTCCCTACTCAGCGGCCTGCTTTGCACAATCCCACATTCCTGGAAGACCTCCTTACTGTTCTTCCCCACTCAGTGGACTGCTCTGCACTGTCCCAAATTCCTGGGAGGCCTCCTTCCTAATCTTAGCCACTCAATGGCCTGCTCTGCACTGTCCAACATTCCTGGAGGCCTCCTTCCTGGTCTTAGCCACTCAATGGCCTGCTCTGCATTGTCCCACATTCCTGGGAGGCCTCCTTCCTGGTCTTCCCCACTCAGTGGCCTGCTCTGCACTGTCCCACATTCCTGCAGGCCTCCTTCCTGGTCTTTCCCACTCAATGGCCTGCTCTGCACTGTCCCACGTTCCTGGCTCAGCTCAGCTCAGCTCAGCATTCACTCCGTGCACACGCAGTCTGTCCAAACAACCAGAAGGCGCACTACAATACTCTTCTTCTCCCCCTCCTCTCTGGGGAATAATTTACTAAACGATAATCAACTATTCAAATCTTTAAATCTTATGTTCCTCCACTCCAGTGGAGGTACAAACATTCCACAGATCCACTAGCTGGGACCAAATTTCATCTCATTATACATAACAGTTCACAAATACATCGTTTAACGGTTTCTCCTCCTCACTGGAGAAACAATGTATACATTTTTCAAAGAAGAATCAAAAGATGGCTTAAAATATAAGAATATCATCTAAGTTCCGACCCAGGGGGACAATCAACATTCATTGTGGGTCAACATGACAAATTCTTTAAATTCTCTCACGACTACGGCAGTCGTCGTCCTCTTCGCAATTAGGTGCTGCCACAGCGTTGTAGCCCAAATACTTGTTACGCAACTGCCACAGTAGCTTGTACCATTACTGGTGCTGCCACAGCACCGGAAAGGGCTGAAACACGAATGAAGTCCGTGTAAGTAATCTATTTCAAAATCTGAATAATGATAAATGCTTTTCCCTTTTTTTCCCTTTTCTTAACTCTTTCTCTTTTCTCTCCCCATCTGTCTATACCTCACCTGGTAATGGTAGATTGCAGGTGAATCTCGTTCTGCGGTTCCAAACAACCTGTCTGGTCAGTGTCCCCAAGCCATCTCCTTCCTATACCTTATTTTTCCTTCCTGCACTCTTCCTGAGTACATATTCAGTGATTACTCATCTAACTCTACGCATTACCAGACCTTGGTTACTTGACCAATGGACAACGTCCATCCATTCAACCAATAATCACCCTACGTCTATAGCCACAGCGACACTGATCACATTGGTCAGGCCACGTAAATTATCCTTTCTTTTACCTTTTCTTTTCCCTACCTCGGAAATGCTTTATAACAAATAAGGGCGTACGCGACGGAACGTCACATGTCGCCATGTGAGGCTACATCACATGACACCTCCTTCCTGGTCTTCCCCACTCAATGGCCTGCTCTGCACAGTCCCACATTCCTGCAGGCCTCCTTCCTGGTCTTCACCACTCAGCGGCCTGCTCTGCACTGTCCCACATTCCTGGGAGGCTTCCTTCCTGGTCTTCTCCACTCAGTGGCCTGCTCTGCACTGTCCCACATTCCTGCAGGCCTCCTTCCTGGTCTTCACCACTCAGTGGCCTGCTCTGCACTGTCCCACATTCCTGGCAGGACTCTTTCCTGGTCGTCCCCACTCAGTGGCCTGCTCAGCATTGTCCCACATTCCTGGGAGGACTCTTTCCTGGTCGTCCCCACTCAGTGGCCTGCTCAGCACTGTCCAACATTCCTGGCAGGACTCTTTCCTGGTCGTCCCCACTCAGTGGCCTGCTCAGCACTGTTCCACAATCCTGGAAGCCCTCCTTCCTAGTCTTCCGCACTCAGTGGCCTGCTCTGCACTGTCCCACATTCATGGGAGGACTCTTTCCTGGTCGTCCCAACTCAGTGGCCTGCTCAGCACTGTCCCACATTCCTGGGAGGCCTACTTCCTAGTCTTCCCTACTCAGTGGCCTGCTCTGCACTGTCCCACATTCATGGGAGGCCTCCTTCCTAGTCTTCTCCACTCAATGGCCTGCTCAGCACTGTCCCACATTCCTGGGAGGCCTCCTTCATGGTCGTCCCCACTCAGTGGCCTGCTCTGCACTGTCCCACATTCATGGGAGGCCTCCTTCCTGGTCTACCCCACTCCGTGGTCTGCTCTGCACTGTCCCACATTCCTGGGAGGCCTCCTTCCTGATCTTCCCTACTCAGCGGCCTGCTCTGCACAATCTCACATTCCTGGAAGACCTCCTTCCTGTTCTTCCCCACTCAGTGGACTGCTCTGCACTGTCCCAAATTCCTGGGAGGCCTCCTTCCTAATCTTAGCCACTCAATGGCCTGCTCTGCACTGTCCAACATTCCTGGAGGCCTCCTTACTGGTCTTCCCCACTCAGTGGCCTGCTCTGCACTGTCCCACATTCCTGGAGGCCTCCTTTCTGGTCTTCCCCACTCAGTGGCCTGCTCTGCACTGTCCCACATTCATGGGAGGCCTCCTTCCTGGTCTTCCCCACTCAATGGCCTGCTCTGCACTGTCCAACATTCATGGAGGCCTCCTTTCTGGTCTTCCCCACTCAGTGGCCTGCTCTGCACTGTCCCACATTCATGGAGGCCTCCTTTCTGGTCTTCCCCACTCAGTGGCCTGCTCTGCACTGTCCCACATTCCTGCAGGCCTCCTTCCTGGTCTTCCCCACTCAATGGCCTGCTCTGCACTGTCCCACATTCCTGGCTCAGCTCAGCTCAGCTCAGCATTCACTCCGTGCACACGCAGTCTCTCCAAACAACCAGAAGGCGCACTACAATACTCTTCTTCTCCCCCTCCTCTCTGGGGAATAATTTACTAAACGATAATCAACTATTCAAATCTTTAAATCTTATGTTCCTCCACTCCAGTGGAGGTACAAACATTCCACAGATCCACTAGCTGGGACCAAATTTCATCTCATTATACATAACAGTTCACAAATACATCGTTTAACGGTTTCTCCTCCTCACTGGAGAAACAATGTATACATTTTTCAAAGAAGAATCAAAAGATGGCTTAAAATATAAGAATATCATCTAAGTTCCGACCCAGGGGGACAATCAACATTCATTGTGGGTCAACATGACAAATTCTTTAAATTCTCTCACGACTACGGCAGTCGTCGTCCTCTTCGCAATTAGGTGCTGCCACAGCGTTGTAGCCCAAATACTTGTTACGCAACTGCCACAGTAGCTTGTACCATTACTGGTGCTGCCACAGCACCGGAAAGGGCTGAAACACGAATGAAGTCCGTGTAAGTAATCTATTTCAAAATCTGAATAATGATAAATGCTTTTCCCTTTTTTTCCCTTTTCTTAACTCTTTCTCTTTTCTCTCCCCATCTGTCTATACCTCACCTGGTAATGGTAGATTGCAGGTGAATCTCGTTCTGCGGTTCCAAACAACCTGTCTGGTCAGTGTCCCCAAGCCATCTCCTTCCTATACCTTATTTTTCCTTCCTGCACTCTTCCTGAGTACATATTCAGTGATTACTCATCTAACTCTACGCATTACCAGACCTTGGTTACTTGACCAATGGACAACGTCCATCCATTCAACCAATAATCACCCTACGTCTATAGCCACAGCGACACTGATCACATTGGTCAGGCCACGTAAATTATCCTTTCTTTTACCTTTTCTTTTCCCTACCTCGGGAAATGCTTTATAACAAATAAGGGCGTACGCGACGGAACGTCACATGTCGCCATGTGAGGCTACATCACATGACACCTCCTTCCTGGTCTTCCCCACTCAATGGCCTGCTCTGCACAGTCCCACATTCCTGCAGGCCTCCTTCCTGGTCTTCACCACTCAGCGGCCTGCTCTGCACTGTCCCACATTCCTGGGAGGCTTCCTTCCTGGACTTCTCCACTCAGTGGCCTGCTCTGCACTGTCCCACATTCCTGGCAGGACTCTTTCCTGGTCGTCCCCACTCAGTGGCCTGCTCTGCACTGTCCCACATTCCTGGCAGGACTCTTCCCTGGTCGTCCCCACTCAGTGGCCTGCTCAGCATTGTCCCACATTCCTAGGAGGACTCTTTCCTGGTCGTCCCCACTCAGTGGCCTGCTCAGCACTGTCCAACATTCCTGGCAGGACTCTTTCCTGGTCGTCCCCACTCAGTGGCCTGCTCAGTGCTGTCCCACATTCCTGGAAGCCCTCCTTCCTAGTCTTCCGCACTCAGTGGCCTGCTCTGCACTGTCCCACATTCATGGGAGGACTCTTTCTTGGTCGTCCCAACTCAGTGGCCTGCTCAGCACTGTCCCACATTCCTGGGAGGCCTACTTCCTAGTCTTCCCTACTCAGTGGCCTGCTCTGCACTGTCCCACATTCATGGGAGGCCTCCTTCCTAGTCTTCCCCACTCAATGGCCTGCTCAGCACTGTCCCACATTCATGGGAGGCCTCCTTCATGGTCGTCCCCACTCAGTGGCCTGCTCAGCACTGTCCCACATTCATGGGAGGCCTCCTTCCTGGTCTACCCCACTCCGTGGTCTGCTCTGCACTGTCCCACATTCCTGGGAGCCTCCTTCCTGATCTTCCCTACTCAGCGGCCTGCTCTGCACAATCCCACATTCCTGGAAGACCTCCTTCCTGTTCTTCCCCACTCAGTGGCCTGCTCTGCACTGTCCCAAATTCCTGGGAGGCCTCCTTCCTAATCTTAGCCACTCAATGGCCTGCTCTGCACTGTCCCACATTCATGGAGGCCTCCTTTCTGGTCTTCCCCACTCAGTGGCCTGCTCTGCACTGTCCCACGTTCATGGGAGGCCTCCTTCCTAGTCTTCCCCACTCACTGGCCTGCTCTGCCCTGTCCCACATTCATGGAGGCCTCCTTCCCGGTCTAGCAAATCCAATGCTGTCCAAGAGCTGACTTGTTTGGGTGTTGAGTCAGCCTGGCCACCATGTCAGAGAGAACGTTTTTCCCTCAACGTTCAGAAGTGATACTGGGCTAAACTAGTGGATGTTCTCTCGTGCTTGGGCGTTAGGGAACACGCACTCTACGATCTGTTATCCATTATGGTCCTTCACTTCCTCTATGCTCTACGATCTGTTATCCGCTATGGTTCTTCACTTCCTCTATGCTCTATCACTTGTTATCGACTATGGTCCTTCACCTTCCTCCATGCTCTGCGATCTGTTATCCGCTATGGTCCTTCATTTCCTCTATGCTCTACGATCTGCTATCCACTTCAGGTTCCTCTATGCTGATCTTATCTTTTCGTGGAGCTACACGAGGACATGGGAATTTTCTTATATAGTAGAGGGGGCATTCCACTGGGTCCAGACGAAGATTTGGCTCTGGCTATCTTGATGATTTTCTAGACCTCATCCAGTGTTGTTGGCGTTCATTGAACTTTTTCTCTGGCGCTGCAGGCTGCACCAAGCCCTGGATTTCAAGTGGTGCTTCACTTTGAGGGCTGGAATATGTTTTCCTGAGATGCTGCTCAAGGGTTTCTTTGTCTACTGTGGGTGTCCCTGATTTTGGCTGATCACGCAGTGTCCTGGTGTATTGCAAGGCATCTCTGAAGAAGCAGACTTGGATTTTCTTCTTCTTACTTCTCTTTTTTGTCGATTCTGTTGTGCTGGGAGAGCTGTTCTCTGCTAGCAGGTCTTCCCAGAGTCTCTCTGTTGTGCTGGGAGAGCTGTTCTATGCTAGCAGGTCTTCCCAGGGTCTCTCTGGTTTGCTGGGAGAGCTGTTCTATGCCAGCAGGTCTTCCCAGAGTCTCTCTGGTGTGCTGGGAAAGCTGTTCTATGCTAGCAGGTCTTCTCGGAGTCTCTCTGACCCTTTCTTCTCAGTTTCTGAGGCAGCGTTAATTGGCTCCTTGTAGATGCTATCCATCTCCACTGGTGTCCTGATTTCTCAGCTATCTTCTCTTCAGTGGTATCCCTCCATAGGCTTCCCTACAGATTCCCTGTTCAACGTCTTCACACATGGTCAGTTTGTGCTCTGGGCTTCCCTACAGATTCCCTGTTCAATGTCTTCACCATGGTCAGTTTGTGCTCTGGACTTCCCTACAGATTCCCTGTTCAATGTCTTCACACATGGTCAGTTTGTGCTCTGGGCTTCTCTACAGATTCCCTGTTCAACGTCCTCACACATGGTCAGTGTATGCTGCACTGGGCTCTTTCCCTTTCACCATGTCCAGTTTTGGATTTTTTCTGCCGATCTATCCCACTGCATACTCACGAAATCAATTCTAAGGTTAACAAACACATTATAGTCATGAAGACTTAGTCTGTTTCCACTTTTTTCTTCCGATTCCCCTACAGTGCTCTCTCTCTCTCTCTCTCTCTCTCTCTCTCTCTCTCTCTCTCTCTCTCTCTCTCTCTCTCTCTCTGTGATATCAGGCTGTCTGGTATTGTCAGACCAGCTGCTGACCCTGTGCCAACCCCCTGTGCCAACGACCGGTGCAATCCCTGTGCCAAAGCCCTGTGCCAAACTCCTGTGCCAACCCCCTGTGATAAAGCCCTGTGCCAAACCCCTAGGAATGTACACACCACACCACACAATTCCAGGTGGCGCTGTAACAGGAAGCACCGAGGGAGCAATGGCACATGGCTGAAGACTGAAGTCACCAAGCTGTTCTCGCCTCATCCACACACACCACAGACACAGCGGCTGAAGACAAAAGTCACCAAGCTGTTCTCGCCTCATCCACACACACCACAGACACAGCGGCTGAAGACAAAAGTCACCAAGCTGTCTCGCCTCATCCACACACACCACAGACACAGCGGCTGAAGACAAAAGTCACCAAGCTGTTCTCGCCTCATCCACACACACACCACAGACACAGCGGCTGAAGACAAAAGTCACCAAGCTGTTCTCGCCTCATCCACACACACCACAGACACAGCGGCTGAAGACAAAAGTCACCAAGCTGTCCTCGCCTCATCCACACACACCACAGACACAGCGGCTGAAGACAAAAGTCACCAAGCTGTTCTCGCCTCATCCACACACACCACAGACACAGAGGCTGAAGACAAAAGTCACCAAGCTGTCCTCACCTCATCCACACACACCACAGACACAGCGGCTGAAGACAAAGTCACCAAGCTGTCCTCGCCTCATCCACACACACCACAGACACAGCGGCTGAAGACAAAAGTCACCAAGCTGTCCTCGCCTCATCCACACACACCACAGAACAGCGCTGAAGACAAAAGTCACCAGCTGTCCTCGCTCATCCACACACACACAGACACAGGCTGAAGACAAAAGTCACCAAGCTGTCCTCGCCTCATCCACACACACCACAGACACAGCGGCTGAAGACAAAAGTCACCAAGCTGTCCTCGCCTCATCCACACACACCACAGACACAGCGGCTGAAGACAAAAGTCACCAAGCTGTCTCGCCTCATCCACACACACACCACAGACACAGCGGCTGAAGACAAAAGTCACCAAGCTGTTCTCGCCTCATCCACACACACAGCACAGACCGTAGACACAGCGACTAAAGACAAAAGTCACCAAGCTGTTCTCTCCTCATCCACACACACCAGAGGGCGCTGTGAGCAGACATAAGCCAATGGTTGTGTTCAAATTTCGGAACGGAATAACTCCCAGTGCTGTCGATGAAGAACTGAACAGTTTTGTTTCAACGTCTTTTTTCATCCCATTTTATAATGCCCTCTCTGCTCCCTCTTCCCAAACGATCCTTCCAAATTGTTTTCATTGTAAATGAGAATTGTTTACTTACACCCCCCCCCATCTCCCCACCCTGCCCCCATCTCTACCCCAATACCTGCCCATTCTGTTGGTTGATCGGTTGGCTGGTTGTTGTCGTTGTCCAGCCTGAAGAAGACGAATAGGTCGAGGCTTGTTACTTTAAAATTGGTTGTGTTCATTTAGTGGCTCGATGCTTTAACCTATGTTTTTGCGTCTCCAGTCTGTGGTTCAAGTGAATTCTGCGTCTTCCAAACACATACCGCAAAACGCACCTCTTCCCTGGATTGGCTGAATGCAACATTTTTTTGCTCCCCAACCCCCCCCCCCCCCCCCCCCCTCCTGAAAATGATGTTTGTCTTAGATCTGTTAATGTGAGAGCACAACCAATGCACACTATCAACCCATCATCCAGCTACGTTTGAGGTTATATTCTGCATATAAGAATAACCCCACCCCATCTTGATGAACCGACCAGTATCACAGATAATTTCGGGATTTAAGGCGTAACCTGGACACGAGCCCTGAGGGTATTAGAAATATTTCTGTGTTCAATGGAATGTTGAACACCTGACATCGAGGGCAAGCATGTATGTATCCTTCATTTGACATCATCTTCTGAACATTCTGAACACACACACACACACACACACACACACACACACACACGCACCACACCCCCGCGCACACGACGCCGCGCGCGCATCTACACACACGCATCTACGCACACGTACGCATGCACACATATATACACACAAGCGCGCGCGTACATGTGCTCATCCAATGCGCACACAGGTTCACATGCGTGCATGCGCACGTACACATCCACGCGTGCTCACATGCACGCACACACATGAACGCGTACGTGCATACACATACGCACAGGTGTATACGCCCACGTATGAAGACACACACACATACTCACATGTATCTACACATGCATATGGAGGTAATTGCGTATGCTCCCACAAGCCCACAAATCACACACACACACACATGCACATGCACTTCTGCACACGCACTAATGCGTAGGGTTGACATCTGCTAAGTCGTAGCCACGAGACTCTTTTCATTTAAATCTGTCATCTTAGTTATTAGTTCATTTATCCATCAGCTTTAAATCAAGTGCAGTGTGGTCTCAAAACTTAGTGGATGTGGTGTAGCGTATATGGACTAGTCCGCACGGAGTGAGGCCTCATTGATGAAACACTGAACCTGAAACAATTTGAAGGGTCAAATACTGTCACAAATGAAAGGGCGTGGTATATATATATATATATATATATATATATATATATATATATATATATATATATATATATATATAACACGTAAAGAAATCCACATGCCCGTGCCTGTTTCTTCCACTTTATTTCATTTTTCATTTTTCAAATTTTCGGCTTTTCAGCCTTCATCAGGAATCTGCACATTCGAAAACAATAAGCTATCACACCATTGGCGCTCCCATCCATTTTACACTTTTATATTTCTATTGTTCCTTCCACACACACACATACACAGTCAAGTATGCACCACCCAGCAAAGCACACACACACACTCTCACACACATTCACACACACACACACACTCACACACACTCTCACACATTCACACACACACACACGCACACGCACACGCACACGCACACACACGACACACAAACTATCTCATGTGCACACACACACACACTCTCTCATCCACACACACCACACACACACACACACACACACACACACACACACACACACACACACAACACACAACACACAAAATGCCATCATGATAAAATGTTATACATCAAGATTTTTCTGATTCGAGACTAAAATATACATATTCTAAGGAATCCAACACATAAAGTCCATTCATCAGTTGTTATGATAGTAGTTGCTGCAACATCTGAATCCATTACAACTTCGGTCACACCTAACCCGGAGGGGAGGGATGCAAATATCTCTGAAGGCCAGCATAGTTTTAGTTTTAAGAAATTGAGTAAAGGGGGGTGGCGGGGGGCCAAAACGAAGTGGAGGAAGGGGGGGTGGGGGGGGTGTCAAAACGAAATGGTTCGGGGGTGGAAGGGAAAAGAAACTGAGAAAAAGGGGGGGGGGGGAGGAAGAGCAAAGGGGACCCAATATCAATCATTACTCGTCATAGACGATGTTCTTCTACTCTCACAATATCCCCCCACACACACACACACACACACACACACACACACACACACACACCACACACGCACGCACGCACGCACGCACGCACGCACGCACGCACGCACGCACCCACGCACCCACGCACGCACGCACGCACGCGTCTGCACACATTTGCACGCTTACACTTGCACATGTATGCACCTGCACCACCAACACCAATCCCACCCAAACTATTGTGCCGTTTGACTAAGGGTTCATAACATAGTGTTGCTAGATGGAGATCACCATTTCCTTTTGTCAGTCCCTGTTACTACTACTAAGAGCATCACACTTACCATCTCCTTCCGTACTAGTAGTCGTTGTACTTAACACAGTCTCACAAACAGTAAAATAATTATTGAATAGTATACTATGACTAAAACTGCTACCAGTATTACTCTCATTATCAAAAGCTACTGTGACCACTCCCTACTTCCTGACTTTACTCAACTTTAAATAACTCTGTGGCAATCTCTTGAAAGTTTATGAGCTTTACTTTTCAGTAATAAGTACACACATAGTAACCATCATTATATGTTTACTTACCCCTGTGCACAGGTCAGCTCTGTCTTTTCTCAAAACATGTCACTGACTAAAGACAATAGGATAGGGCAAATCAAAAATACAGCTGAGTACATGTTCTTAGCTTGACTAAGTGCACTGGCCACCATCCTAGACATGGGTTGTAAGATCTACTACAGCTGAGTACATGTTCTTAGCTTGACTGCGTGCGTGTGTGTGTGTGTGTGTGTGTGAATGTGTGTGAGAGTGTGTGTGTGTGTGTGTGAATGTGTGTGAGAGTGTGTGTGTGTGTGCTTTGCTGGGTGGTGCATACTTGACTGTGTATGTGTGTGTGTGGAAGGAACAATAGAAATATAAAAGTGTAAAATGGATGGGAGCGCCAATGGTGTGATAGCTTATTGTTTTCGAATGTGCAGATTCCTGATGAAGGCTGAAAAGCCGAAAATTTGAAAAATGAAAAATGAAATAAAGTGGAAGAAACAGGCACGGGCATGTGGATTTCTTTACGTGTTATCATTATATTCCTACATGGAACTATCCTTGCCCCTCCTACTGCTAGGTGCGGAGTCAGACATAAAACAGGGTTTTCTGAAAAGTATATATATATATATATAGAGAGAGAGAGAGAGAGAGAGAGAGGAGAGAGAGAGAGAGAGAGAGAGAGAGAGAGAGAGAGAGAGAGATGACGGCAGATGGTGTGTACATCCCCAAAGAGCAAATCTCAAGTGACATCAGCCAGTTCAGGCCAATATCTCTACTGAACGTCGAAGGGAAAATCTTCTTCTCTGTCATGGCAGCAAGGCTGACCAAGTACCTCATAGAAAACAAGTACTTGGATGTGTCAGTCCAGAAAGGTGGCAACCCAGGCGTGGCTGGCTGTGTAGAACACGCCACAATGATCTGGGACGCAATCCAAAGAGCAAAACCAGAAAAGAGAGACCCGGACGTAGTGTGGCTTGATCTGGCAAACGCATATGGATCTGTACCCCATGAGATGATATAGTTGGCTCTTGAGATGTACCATGTGCCAAAGATCATCCGCGACACGCTCAAGAAGTACTTCAATGGCTTCTCAATGCGGTTCTCTACCAAGGTGTACACAACAGATTGGATCAACTTGGAAGTGGGCATTGCAATGGGCTGTGCAATTTCCCCAATACTGTTTGTGTTGGCAATGGAAGTCATCTTGAAAGCAGCAACAAGCAACGCAAGACAAACAGACCTTGGCGACTGATACAAGATGCCTCCTCTCAAGGCCTTCATGGATGACACTACAGTGATTTCATCCAGAGAAGACGAGACACGTCATGTGCTGGAGAGGCTGGACGACATAGTTGCCTCATCCAGAATGAAGTTCAAGCCAAAGAAATCACGGAGTCTCTCACTGAGGAAAGGAAAAGTGGCCGAATCTGTGGTCTTCAGTGTTGCCAACCAGGCCATTCCAACAGTCACAGAAGAGCCAGTCAAGAGCCTTGGAAGATGGTATGATGATACGCTGAAAGACACACAAAGAGCAAAAGAAACCAGATGTCGGAAGAAGGCTTGGAGACCATTGACCAATGTGGGCTCCCTGGCAAATACAAGGTCTGGTGTCTGCAGTTCATGATGATACCAAAGCTCCTATGGCCTCTGGTGATATACGACATCTGCACCAGCATAGTGGAGGCAATGGAAGCTAAAATCAACAAGTTCACAAGGAAATGGCTTGGTGTCCCACCCTGTCTGACTGACATAGCGCTGTACTCTCCCCAAGCAAAGCTGAAACTACCACTGAAATCCATCCTGGAGGAATACAAAGCAGGGAAGATCAGACTTCAGAGCATGCTGGAGGACTCAGGAGACAAGGTGGTAGAAGCAATCAAGCCCCAGCTGAAGACAGGCAGAAAATGGAAAGTTCAAGAGGCGATGGATTCTGCAAAAGAAAGTCTCAAGATCAGAGAAATAACAGGACACACACAGACCAACAGGCAAGGACTGGGGGTGACCAAAACTGAATGGTGGTCAAAGGCCAAAGGAAAAGCCAAAAGAGACATGATGATTCAGGAGATGAGAGAAGAAGGAGACCAAAAAAGACTCCAAAAAGCAGTCCAGCAGAGCCAGCAAGGGCAATGGACAACGTGGGAAAATGCACTCCAAAGAAGTCTCACTTGGAATGACATTTGGCACATGGCCCCTCTCAGGATCAGCTTCATTCTCAGAGCTGCATATGACTTTCTGCCCTCAAATGCAAACCTGTGAAGTGGGGAAAATCAGACGATCCTGCATGCCCCCTCTGCCATGAAAAACAAACAGTGGAGCATGTCCTAAGCTCATGTAAAGTAGCCCTGGCTCAAGGAAGGTACACATGGAGGCACAACCAAGCGCTCAAAGAGATTGTACAAGTAGTCTGGGCTAGTACCAACACCACAAAAGGGAAAATCAGGACTCCAAAAGCACCCGCAACATTCGTCACGGCAGGAGGCGGCAAATCATGGCCAAGAACAACAGTGCCACTCGGAACATGCAGGCAGAGTCTGCTGGACGGGGCAGATGACTGGGAGTGCACTGCAGACCTCCCAGAATGGAAGAGTCACCCAGAGATCATCAGCAAGAGTGGCATGAGACCAGACATAGTAGTCCACTCTCAGTCAACCAAGCAGCTGATCATGATCGAGCTCACGATGCCATATGAGAACAGAATAGAGGCAGCTCAAATCTACAAGACTGAAAAGTATGCTGATCTGGCAAACAGCCTGAGGAGAGAAGGTCAAAATCCTTACTGCAGAAATTGGAGCTAGGGGCTTTGTAGGAACGTCTGCATACAGCCTCATGAAACAGCTCTCAGTTGCAGGGAGGGAAAAAACCAGAGCCTGAAAGCAATGGCAGAGGCGGCAGAGAGGTGTTCAAGCTGGATCTGGTCAAGGAGGAACAAAAGTGAACTTCATAAGGCTTAACTTTCCTACAAATATCAGGTGTCCCAGTGGCTCAGTGGTTAGAGTGCGAGTCATTAAGTGGAAAGTGAGCATGTCCAGAGGGTCATGGGTTCGAATCTCAGCCATGGCTCGTCCCAAGATGGGAAAAAGGGCAGCAGAGGGACATCCGGAGTCATGAAGCGGATGTGGCCCAACTCCCCTAGAGTGTCAGGAGATAAAGGCTGAAACACTTGCTTGAAGGGGGCTTCTCTTCTGAGGACTCTCTGCTGCCACGCTGTCCACGGGTTTCTTTCTACACACACACACACACACACACACACACACACACATATATATATATATATATATATATATATATATTGTGTTGGTGTTGTGTTGGTGTGTGTAGAAAAACCGTGGACAGGTGCAGCAGAGAGCCTCAGACAGACAGACAGATAGAGAGATAAATGATAGTTTTGTACGACATAAACACATGGCCTTTTTGTGAAACCTCGAACTTCTAAACTGTGGTTTGCATATATCTTAACATCGTCTGCTAGCACGCAGTATCACTGCGCTTATAAACTAGTAGTCCAACACTCCCTGACATGACTGAGTACCTTACAGACTAGTAGTCCAACACTCCCTTACACGACTGAGTACCTTATAAATCTAGTAGTCCAACACTCCCTGACATGACTGAGTACCTTATAAACTAGTAGTCCAACACTCCCTTACATGACTGAGTACCTTATAAACTAGTAGTCCAACACTCCCTGACATGACCGAGTACCTTATAAACTAGTAGTCCAACGCTCCCTGACATGACTGAGTACCTTATAAACTAGTAGTCCAACACTCCCTTACATGACCGAGTACCTTATAAACTAGTAGTCCAACGCTCCCTGACATGACTGAGTACCTTATAAACTAGTAGTCCAACACTCCCTTACATGGATGTCTGTCGTGGTCGACGAAGACGTCAGTGACTCCGCATGTGTGAGCACAAGCCAAAGCTGGATACACAGATACTATTACACTCTGGGTATGCGACAGTTGTCATTGGGTCAGGTCTCCTCTCTTTGCGGGCTTGGCGCTTCTGGTCCGATTCCTGCAAACGCTTCTCTTCAAAGCTGTTTACTCCTTTGTGGACAGCAAGTCGCCAGGCACTGCGGTCCGTGGCAAGCGTTTCCCAGTCCTGAAGCAGGATGTCACAGGCTGCCTGTAATACTTTCAGGCAGTCCTTGAAGCGTTTGAATGGCTGCCCAGTGTTCCTTGTTCCAGCCGCCAGCTCAGAGAGGAAGACCATTTTTGGAAGTCGCGTGTCGTCCATTCGTATCACATGCCCAACACACCTCAGCTGCACTTTCATGATCAGCGCCTCGATACCAGGCATCTTTGCTCTGCGAAGCACTTTTGTTTTGGAAATCCTGTCCTCCCAGGAGATGCCCATGATCTTATGCAGGCAGCGGAGGTAGAACTGATCCAGAGTCTTTAGTTGTCTCCTATACAGTGTCCAGGCCTCACAGCCGTAGAGCAGTAAGGTGACAACGACTGCTCTGTAGACTGCCAGCTTGGTACTTAGAGTGATGCCACGCTCTCCCCACACTCTGTTCCAAAGCCTGCCGAAGGAAGCTCCTGCTTTTGCCAGTCTGTTCGACACTTCTTTATCCAAGCCACATGATGAAGACAAGCAGCTCCCCATGTAGGTGAAGCTGTCAACATTGTTCAGGGTTGTGTCCTCGATCACGATCTTTGGTTCTGGAGGAGAGAGGCTGGGTGCTGGTTGGAGCATCACTTCTGTTTTCCGCAGTCTGATCGTCAAGCCAAAGGCCTTTGCTGCTGCAGACAGGCAACTGGCAAGCTCTTGCAGATCTGGTTCATTGAGTGCTGCGAGTGCACAGTCATCGGCAAACAGGAAGTCTCTCACAGGGGCTTCAAGAACTTTTGTTCTGGCCTTCCGGCGCCTTAAGTCGGAGAAGCGGCCATCACACCTGTAGCAGACAGTGATCCCTGTGTCGGCACTGGAGAGAGCAGAGAACAGCATTGTGGTGAACATGAGGTTGAACAGGGTTGGTGCCAGGACACATCCTTGCTTCACTCCGTTGGACACGGGGAAGGGGTCAGACACAGTGCCGTTTTCCACTATGCGAGCCATCATGCCGTCATGAAAGGATCGTATAATCTTGACAAACTTCGGTGGGCAGCCAAGTTTGGACAGTATAGCCCACAGACCCTCGCGACTGACGGTATCGAAAGCGTTTGGCAGGTCCACAAAGAGGATGTAGAGATTCTGATTCTGTTCCCGGCACTTCTCTTGCAGCTGGCGAACAGCAAAGATCATGTCGATTGTCCCCCTGTTGCTCCGGAAGCCACACTGGCTCTCGGAGACAACATCGTCCAGCAAGTGGTGTATGATGCGATTCAGGATGACCCGGGCCATAATCTTTCCTGCTATGCTCAAATAGTGAGATGCCTCTGTGGTTGTCGCACGATGCTCTGTCGCCCTTGTTCTTGTACAGGTGAATGATGCTGGCATACTTGAAGTCTTGTGGTACTGCTCCCTCACACCAGAACTGCTGCATCAGCTCAGTTAGCTTGTCGACCATGGTCTCTCCACCAACCTTGAAGATCTCAGGGGGGATGCCATCTGGGCCCGGTGCTTTTCCAATTTGGAGCTGCTTGACCGCCTTCTGGATTTCCTCCTTAGTCGGTGGGTCGTCAAGCGATGTCAAAACTGAACGTTGGTGCATGTCCCGAATCGCTTGTTGATCGATCTGAGATGGTCTATTCAGTAGCTGGCTGAAGTGATCACACCACCGCTGTACCATATCACTCTTCTCAGTAAGCAGAGTGCCATCAGCTGTCTGTACAGGTGCCATGGCATTGGAGGAGGGGCCATACACAGTCTTCAGGCCTGCAAAGAACTTCTTGGAGTTGTGCTCATCAGCGTACTATTGTAACTCTGCAGCCTTATCTTTCCACAAATTGTCCTCCATCTGTCTCAGCTCAGCCTGGACCTTGCCTCTGAGATGCTTGAGACGATCATGCTTGGCTGTTGATCCCTTGTCGTTGAGCCAGCTTGTGTGGGCTTCGTGCTTCTGCTGTAGCAGTCTGCCGATCTCCGTGTCGTTGCTGTCGAACCAGTCCTGGTGTTTCCTCTTTGGGTGCCCAAGAGACAGCCTGGCAGAGTCGTAGACTGCGTTTCTGAAGTTTAACCAGGCCTTTTCTAAGTCAGCTTCATCTGGTAAACTATTGAGCTGGTTCGCATGGTTGGTCACGAAGGTTTCCTTTGTCGCTGGATCATTCAATTTCTGGACATCCAGTTTCTTCTTGATGTCGGCTTTCTGGCGTATGTGGGTGCTAGCGATGGAGAAGGAGCACCTCAGCAGCAGGTGGTCAGTCCAGCAGTCCACTCCCCTCATTGCTCTTGTGATGTGGACATCCTGGATGTCACGCCGCCTAGTGATCACATAGTCGATCAAGTGCCAGTGTCTGGAGCGAGGGTGCATCCAGGTGGCCTTGTGGATGTCCGGCAGTTGGAACAGTGTGTTGGTGATGGTCAGACCAAACTCGGCGCAGAGTGTAAGAAGCAGCTGGCCATTTGAGTTTTCCTGTCCCACTCCATGCGGTCCGATGATATTCGGCCAAGACTTGGAGTCCCTGCCCACATGAGCGTTGAAGTCCCCAAGAAGTAAAAGTTTGTCATCCTTTGGAATACTGCGTAGCAAGCTTGAGAAGCTCTGTGTCATGTGCACAGGATGTGTGAAGGTGTCGGGTGCACATGTTGTTTGTGTATATCAACAGTCTTAAGATTGAACGTCAGTGGTATTGGGATATTGAGAGAAAAAAAGAACATGTGATTGTACGGCGCCTTTTTGTTGGACAGTGGCCCGGGGTGAGTACTGCTTGGGAGCGCTGTGCGCGTTATTTAACTTAGCTAGAAAATTTTATAATCACTTGCTCTACGCCAGCCGGGGAAGTCGCATGGTCTGTTTGATAGCGACGATTGAAGACCGATGCAAGGCTGATGCATCGTTGAGGTTGCCTGTCTCACGCCGGGCCACGGGTGAAAAGATTGAAGGTGGCGGAGGTGCCGGACCTGACCCCAGCCTGGGACGGGTGGCGGACCTTGCCTGCAGTATCCTTCCTTATGGAGGAGGGTTCATGTTGATGAAGAATGACTCTGGCGTATTACCCCATGTGGATGAAGAATGACTCTGGCGCATACCCACATGATGTTATGACTTTATTATATAACCTCAACTGTTGTGACAATGGTATATATACACAAAGAAAAACGTTAAGCACCCCCAATGTTTTTTAGTTTGGAGAAACTGAAATTCTTTTTGTACTAATCTGTTTAATGTGGAACATTTTTTTCTTTTGTTTTTATTAAATAAAGATATTGACAACATGAAAACACAACAAATGATATACAAATCATAAACAGTATGTGGTATTGCTAAAGAAAGATCAATGACATTTTCACATGAAAAAATACTCATGAAAAGTATGGTCATTACAAAATCATAGTGCTTAATCAAAGTGGCAATTTCATTTGAAAACATTGCCATGAATCTCCATAAACCAAAGAAAAATGAAAATGTTCAGTAGCGCGTGAATCCGCCCTGAGCCTGGATGACCGCCTCAACCCTGCGTCGCATCCCTCCAGTCAGTCGCCGGATCTGTTGCATCGTCAGTTGCTGCCACTCCTGATGCAGTGCAGCTTCCAGTTGATGCAGATTTTGAGGAGGAGGGTCCAAGGTCTGCAAACGACGGCCAATCATGTCCCAGATGTGCTCCAGTGGATTGAGGTCTGGGCTCATGGCAGGCCATGGCAGGGTCTGCACTGCTTCTTGCTGGAGAAAGCATGTTACTGCTTGAGCACGATGAGGCCTGGCGTTGTCATCCATGTACACTGGTCTGGTGGCAAGTGGGTGGTTGTCAAAATGGGGCACAACGACCGGCTCAAGGACATCTCGGATGTACCGTCCGCCTGTGAGGGTTCCTCGAATGGTAATCAAATCAGCTTGCAGTCGTGTGAGAGGCACCCCCAGACCATTATGGAACCGCCACCGTGGGAACAGTTGCCTGTATGTTCCTGGGCGCATAGGCTGTATTTGGGCGTCTCCAAACCCTTGATCTTCCATCAGTGACGTGCAGCAGGAATCGGCTTTCGTCCGACCAGTGTATCTTTCTCCAGTTCCTCAGGTTCCACCCCCGCCGAGCGAGACACCAGTTCAAACGCCGACTTTTGTGGTGGTCAGTCAACAGAGGGCGCTTGATAACCCTCCTCGCCTTATATCCGTGGGCTTTTAAGCGGTTCTGCACTGTTCTTGTGGAAAGCTGTCTGTTAGGCATCCACTGTCGTTTCAAGCTGGTGCTTGTGGCGAATGGCTCATGGCGTATCATGCGAAGTAGAGCCCTGTCTTCGCGCTGTGACGTTGCATGTGGTCGGCCAGATCGTGGGCGGTCCTGCACATGGTTGGTTTACTGGTGTTTCCTCACCAGCCGGCTGATGACAGTGTAGTGGAAGCCCAATTGACGCCCGATTGCTTTGAAGGACATTCCAGTGGAATGCATGCCAATAATTTGCCATCGTTTGGCCTCTGCTATCCTCCTTCGCACCATATTTCTTTGCAAAGAATATCTTTTCTTAAAACCAACTGTGATTGCTAAACTGGATGACTCACCAAACCTCAATTTTAAAAATTTCAAAAACCGTAATGCACGTGCATGCCACACCATGACTATGCTTCACATACACGCCTGACTGGTTTTATCCTTTCAATGACACACCATTCTTGACAAAATTGAAGATTTTGGGGTCATACATTGTTGTTGTCAATTCTGACAGTTGAAAATATAAGGGGGTGCTTAACTTTTATCTTTGTGTATAGTATAAATACGGTGATGATGGACAGTGACATAACCCCCAAGTTTTATTAATGTTTCAATTGAAGGGGAAACAGTACCTGATGTTACCTCCTTAGTGGAGAGGGGAGGGTGTATATATTTATTTGGTGTGTCCTCCTTGGTGGAGAGTAGATGTGTTTGTGTTTATTTTGTGTTGCCTCCCCATTGGAGAGGAGGTGTGGATAAGTTAATTTGAGAATTTGAGAATTGTGTGTTCTAATTATATTTGTTCTCCCGTAAGAGGAGGGGAAAGAGAAAACCAACTTTTCGGTGTTGTGTATTTATTTGACGCGCCTTGGGTGAAAGGAGTGATTGCGCGCGTTTGCGGAGTTTGCTTTGGCGGTGGTGCGTGCGTGTGTGGCACGACTCCGAGAAGCATGACACTCTGGTAGAACAGTTCCTTCTGTTCTTGGGTATAGGTCATGGTGGGGGCGTACACACTGATGAGTGTCAGGCGCTGCTTTCCTCGGAGAAGCAATCTCATCGTCATCAGACGATCACCAATTCCCTTTGGGAGAGACTCTAGGTTCTTGACCAGCGAGGTGCAGATGGCCCCTGCTTCTCTTGTATCCCCCAGGGGCCTTCCTGTCCAGAAGAAGGTGTATCCAGCTCCTTCTTCTGTGATTTCTCCAGTGTCTGCCAGGCGCGTCTCGCTAAGTGCAGCAACGTCAATTTTGTAATGTTTAAGTTCTTGGCCTACAAGTGCTGTTCGATGCTTTGGTCTGTTGTCCATTAGAGTCCGTATGTTCCAGGCTCCAACACATAAAGTGCGTTTGTTCTTTGTGGTAGATCTTTTTTAATGATTTCGACAGCGTTGTTAGATGTCCGGTCAGCTGTGGTATGCTGACAGGATGGGATGAGGCAAGCTTTCTTTAGGCCACCTTTTCTAGGCCCCTCTCCATGAGGGGGGAGCAGTGCTATCCCTGAATAGGGCTGCTCCATCGCCAAGGTGGCTGCCGAAACCTACTCTTGCCCCAGTGAGTAGAGTGACGACCATCCTGCTCTGACCACCTGAGTGCAGGTCCGTGACTAGCAGCTCCCAGTGCCATCTCCCACCTGCCACCGTCGCCACTCGCCTGTCGCCCCAGGACTTGGGAAAGCAGAAAGGAGCGGTGGAGTCAATGAATCCTGGGCAAAGAAGCATATGGAGACCGTGGGTTGCCCAAGCACCACGACCCCCCTCTCGGTCCGAGCCGCTATTGCCAAGAGGGATGCAGGGCATAACATCTTGACTACGACTGGACTACAGGAGCTGCCGGAATGATGATGGTGTTCACCACCAAGCCGTCTTAGGGGCTCCACTCCGGATTTTTTATTAGGGGTTTACTCCCGAAACCTTTGCCTTTCCCAAGGCAGCCTGCAAGGCAGCAGGACCCATTTTACCCATGGTTGGGAGACTCATGGAGGGTGGGTCGCCTATCTACCCATGCAGGTCTGAAGACCTGCCCACTGCCCACAAGGTCATGTCAGGAACTGTTGGACTACTAGTTTATAAGGTACTCTTATAACTTAGTAGTCTAACACTCCCTTACATGACAGAGTACCTTATAAAGTAGTAGTCCAACACTCCCTGACATGACTGAGTACCTTATAAATTACTAGTCCAACAGTTCCTGACATGACTGAGTGCTGACACACTTCCCTTATATGTACTAACTCCACGTCACATTTTACGTGAACCGGTACACCCAAAGAGAGAGAGAGAGAGAGAGAGAGAGATAAACGATAAACGAAAATTTATTCAGTAAGGCCACAGCCCCATTTGAAGGGGGTGAGTAATAAAGAACATAATTAAATATGGTATTTTATCAGAAACATTTAAACATTCTCAACATATGCAAATTACCTGGGTCAAAGCACTCTTCTTTTAAATGATTTGTACAGATATAAAGCAAGGTTTCTTGCAACGTTGTAGTTTTTTGACGACAAAAGACAGACTCACTTGAACAGTGCTGGACGTCGATGATATTTTGTTTCCTTTCCCTTGCTGAGAAGGTTCTTTTCTTTGAAACAACACGTTTTACAATCACCATGACATGCACAGAATCATTACACCATACGCAATACAAGTCACAACCAACATGAGAAAGGAAATAAAAGAGCGACAAATAACATAGTATTCACTGTATGTTGTGCATAAACAGCACTGTTAGAATGAATACAGCGCCGTTAATGTAAGAAAGAGAAATGATGAAGTAATGTAAACAGACAAACGAGCAAACCGTCAGTCTAAAACAACAGTAACCAACCCCAACTCAGGACATTTTTCTCTATGAAATCCCTACCCCTCATCACCCTCCCCTATCCACCCACCCACCCCACTCATCTCCATATTATCTCACCCTCTCGTTCACACACCCCCTCTCCTATCACATGCACTCACACACACACACACACACACACACACACACACACACACACACACACACACACACACACACCACACACACACACACACACACACACACACACATACACACACACACACACACATGCCAGAGATTGAGACCTATTTTACCGGCTATTTCTGAAAGTTCTCTTGACAGTATTCTTGAGAATTTTAGTTCGTTGTTTGATTTTGCGAACTGTTTACTGCGCAGTCCTATGGGACATTTGTTATAGTTTGTGTTATGATTCAAAATAGTTATTTAAAGTTGGCTTTCCCATACCTTTCTTTTTTTTCTTCTTTTTTTTTCTTTTCCTTTTTTTTTCATTGTATTGTAAAGATTGTAAAGATGCTTTTTTTGGTATATGATTGCAAGACAACCCACCCACCCACCTCCTCCTCATGCTCCCCCTCTCCAAATCCTTTCCCTTCGTCTAATATAACTTAATGTGGAAAGACGTTAACTTGAAGACAACAACAACAACAACAACAACAACAACAACAACAACACACACACACACACACACACACACACACACACACACACACACACACACACACACACACACATCTTCTATTTCATTTCTCTGTGACTAGGTAGCATTCTATTGACATAACATTATAAATTGTGACTTATTGTTAATGCGTTAGTCGTGTTATTTGACAGACACACAAATTTCCTAATCTCTACTTGTTTTTAATTG
>CM065745.1:40249714-40287214 GCA_033310375.1 Conus canariensis
ATCTTAATTCTGTCCATAGAACAATCAAATTTACAATGAATTCATCCAAACGAGAAATAGCGTTTCTGGACATTCTGATTAAGCTTAGGGATGACCTGCTGCAAGCAGATCTCTACACCAAACCCACTGATGCGCACAGTTGTTTGCATTACCGGTCAGCACATCCTCAGCACTGTAAGCAGAATATACCCTTTAGCCAGTTCCTAAGACTGAGACGCATTTGCTCCTTAGAAGACGATTTCAGGATCTGCTGCACTGAAAATGACAGAACATTTACAGGAGAGAGCCTATCCTCCACACTGCATCCAACAGGCCCTGAAACGGGTCCAAAACATTCCACGCAGTGAAACCTTTACAGTACCGACAAAAACACACCACACAACGGGTGCCATTTATTATCACGCGCAATCCTAAGAACCCTCCCCTTAAATCTTTGTTCCAGGAATATCTGTCACACTTACATACATCCAGGGGACTACAGCAGGCCATTCCTGAGCCGCCCATCCTCGGAGAACGAAACAGTAGACCTCTGGAGAACCTGCTAATGCCTTCAGTCCTTCCCAGTCCCATCAGTGGAGGGAGGCAGAAGGCTTTAGATGCAGAAGAGACCGCTGTGTGATATGCGACAGCCACGTGGTTGAGACTACCACCTTCACCCGTCCTGTTACCTCCGAAACTTTTAACATCAGAACCCACATGACATGTGAAGCATCAAACATTGTATATTTACTGTTCTGTTCTAAATGCCGGAACTCACACTACATTGGTGAAACCAAAAATTCCCTAAGGAAAGATTCTACCTCCATCGATCAAACATCAAACTTAACACTGGATCTTTAATAACCCACCATTTCGGTCTACCAGATCACTCCCAGTTAAACCTGCGCTGCATTGCAAAAGAAAAAGAAAAAATAACTGCCGTCCACATCGCCTTAATAGGGGACACATTTGGATGACTAAAACGAAAACAAATTCTCCCAACAGACTCAATTCGCTCTGTTAAAACTTTACCATTAAAGTGAATAACAGTCGGGGGAAGCAGGGGGGGGGGGGGGTACTTTACTTATACACGTGGCTGTCACTTTGAATCGTATTAAAAGAGTTTTAAAACATTTTTAAGGACCAACTTTGATTTAAAATCATGTTTTATTTATTGGAGTCGTCTGATTATACTTGTAATACATGTTTGTACCAGTGGCAAATGGGGAAGGTGGAATGTGAAAGCAGGACTATGTTATCAGATGTACATGTGGTATGTGTTTGGGTGTGCCCCCACTAGGAGTGACAAGATGTATGTGACCGGTGAGATCTACCTGTCCTGGGTGGGCTGACCCCTCATGTTGTCTATTGCATATTAGGGTTATAAACGGGTTTGCTTGGATGGAGAGCGTGGGGGGTGGGGGTGGGGGTGGGGGTGGAAGTTGAGGGAAAGAATGCAGGTGCTGATGTTGTAACCTCCCATTTGTGAAACCATTGATACATGTGAATACCCCCCCTTCCCCCCTCTCTCCCCGTACATCTCTCTCTCTCTCTCTCTCTCTCTCTCTCTCTCTCTCTCTCTCTCTCTCTCTCTCTCTCTCTCTCTCTCTCTTCCCTCCCCTCTCTCACTTGTGAATGGAAAATTTGTAGTGGGGGAAAACAAGTGCAAGTTAACAATTCTTCCATCAGTATTGTAATGACTTGGCAAAGATTTGAAATTTTAAAAAAGGTTGAAGATGAAGCAAATGCGAAAAAGTATATTATAAATGTGAAAACCCTTCACACACACACACACACACACACACACACACACACACACACACACACACACACACACACACATATATATATATATATATATATATATATATATGTGTGTGTGTGTGTGTGTGTGTGTGTGTGTGTATATATATATATATATATATATATTTGTTAAAAAAAAATTTTTAATGAAGTATCTTTAATATTTAAAAAAATATTTTTAACAGATGTTGCTCCCCAAGGGGTTGAGCATTTTCAGATTTTTTTAAGGACACTTTTTATATTGTTCATGATTATATATATATATATATATATATATATATATATATATATATATATATATATATATATATGGATCTGGTCAAGGAGGAACAAAAGTGAACTTCATAAGGCTTAATTTCCCTACAAATATCAGGTGTCCCTGTGGCTCAGTGGTTAAAGCGCGAGTCATTAAGTGGAAAGTGAGCATGTCCAGAGGGTCATGGGTTCGAATCCCAGCCATGGCTCGTCCCAAGATGGGAAAAAAAAGGGGCAGCAGAGGGACATCCGGAGTCATGAACCGGGTGTGGCCCAACCCCCCTAGAGTGTCAGGAGATAAGGGTCGACACACTTGCTTGAAGGGGGCTTCTCTTCTGAGGACTCTCTGCTGCCACGCTCTCCACGAGTTTCTTTCTACTGATGCATGGGTAAACCATTGACTTCCGGGAATAGGCCGGAGGACATCCGGGAAAGACCGGAGGACACTGGGAAAGACCAGAACCAAGGGCTCTGTGGGCTGGCTCCCCACTTTGCCTTAAACATGTGGCTACTAAGAATAAAAGGAAAAGATGCTCCCAGGATTCACCGAAAGGGGGAGAGAATGATGAATCCATCGGTGCTCAACCAATCATGACTGCAAATCCCAAACGGACTATGAACATGGACCAAATGGAATATCCATGTGTCTCTGGAAAGCGTTTCGCTACCACCCGTGGCATGAAGATCCACAGAACAAAGATGGGATGTGTGAAGACTCATCTGAATGAGCAGCAGCGCACTGCATCAGCAGATAAGACGTCGGAAGACCAAGGCCAGGATTTAAACCACAGTGCCAAGGACATCCACGCTGTTGGTTCGGATGAGGAATTTGCACAGGCCCTCGATGCCAGGCGCCTGAAACTCAACCTGCCACGAGCAAACGAAACTGAAGATTGGGAGAAACTGGATGCAAAAATCGTCCAAAGACTCGATGCACTGATAGGGAAAAGCACCCTGGAACACAAACTAGCCACATATGGGGACATTGTGTATGCCACATGTAGAGACGCCTATGGAGCAAAACTACCCAAAGAGAAAACACCTCCAAAGAAATCCAGACGCCAAGAAAAGATGGACAAGATCAGGGTCCAAAAGAAAAACCTCAAGATGCAAATGAAGACCGCACTGCCAGCTGAAAAACAAGGCTTGGAAAAACTGTGGAAAGACCTGAGAGAAAAACACAGCACCCTCAGCAAAGCGGAATCTGTGAGGAAGAGGAAGAGCAAAAAGAAGAAGACACAAGAGCGCTTCTTCAGAGACCCCTTCCAGTTTGCCAGAACACTGTTTGAGCAGCCAAAATCTGGGACCCTAAGTGTGGACAAAGGAGTTCTTGAGCAGCATCTGAGGAAAACATACTCTGACCCACAGAGCAAAGCACCACTCGACATTCAAGGTCTGGTGTGGCCAACCAACCCTGAGGAACAGTTCAATGGCAAGCCTCCAACGTTGGCGGAAATCAAGAAGGTGGTCGACAAAGCCAGAGCCAAATCATCACCAGGGCCAAACGGAATACCTTACCAGCTTTACAAGAAATGTCCCAAGGTGCTGGAGTGGCTCCACAGGCTGCTGCGATCGGCTTGGAGAAACCAGAAGATCAGCGGCCAGTGGATGACGGCAGATGGTGTGTACATCCCCAAAGAGCAAAACTCAAGTGACATCAGCCAGTACAGGCCAATATCACTACTGAACGTCGAAGGGAAAATCTTCTTCTCTGTCATGGCAGCAAGGCTGACCAAGTACCTGATGGAAAACAAGTACTTGGATGTGTCAGTCCAGAAAGGTGGCGTCCCAGGCGTGGCTGGCTGTGTTGAACACGCCACAATGATCTGGGACGCAATCCAAAAAGCAAAAACAGAAAAGAGAGACCCGGACGTAGTGTGGCTTGATCTGGCAAACGCATATGGATCTGTGCCCCATGAGATGATACAGTTGGCTCTTGAGATGTACCACGTGCCAAAGAACATCCGCGACATGCTCAAGAAGTACTTCAATGGCTTCTCAATGCGGTTCTCTACCAAGGAGTACACAACAGACTGGATCAACTTGGAAGTGGGTATTGCAATGGGCTGTGCAATTTCCCCAATACTGTTCGTGCTGGCAATGGAACTCATCTTGAAAGCAGCAACAAACAACGCGAGACAAACAGACCTTGGCGATGGATACAAGGTGCCTCCTCTCAAGGCCTTCATGGATGACACTACAGTGATTTCATCCAGAGAAGACGAGACACGTCATGTGCTGGAGAGGCTGGACGACATAGTTGCCTCATCCAGAATGAAGTTCAAGCCAAAGAAATCACGGAGTCTCTCACTGAGGAAAGGAAAAGTGGCCGGATCTGTGGTCTTCAGTGTTGCCAACCAGGCCATTCCAACAGTCACAAAAGAACCAGTCAAGAGCCTTGGAAGATGGTATGATGATACGCTGAAAGACACACAAAGAGCAAAAGAAACCAAGCAAATGGCGGAGGAAGGCTTGGAGACCATTGACCAGTGTGGGCTCCCTGGCAAATACAAGGTCTGGTGTCTGCAGTTCATGCTGATACCAAAGCTCCTATGGCCTCTGATGATATACGACATTTGCACCAGCATAGTGGAGGCAATGGAAGCCAAAATCAACAAGTTCACAAGGAAATGGCTTGGTGTCCCACCCTGTCTGACTGACATAGCGCTGTACTGTCGCCAAGCAAAGCTGAAACTACCACTGAAATCCATCCTGGAGGAATACAAAGCAGGGAAGATCAGACTTCAAAGCATGCTGGAGGACTCAGGAGACAAGGTGGTAGAAGCAATCAAGCCCCAGCTGAAGACAGGCAGAAAATGGAAAGTTCAAGAGGCGATGGATTCTGCAAAAGAAAGTCTCAAGATCAGAGAAATAACAGGACACACACAGACCAACAGACAAGGACTGGGGGTGACCAAAACTGAATGGTGGTCAAAGGCCAAAGGAAAAGCCAAAAGAGACATGATGATTCAGGAGATGAGAAAAGAAGAAGACCAAAAAAGACTCCAAAAAGCAGTCCAGCAGAGCCAGCAAGGGCAATGGACAACGTGGGAAAATGCACTCCAAAGAAGTCTCACTTGGAATAACATTTGGCGCATGGCCCCTCTCAGGATCAGCTTCATTCTCAGATCTGCATATGACCTTCTGCCCTCAAATGCAAACCTGGTGAAGTGGGGGAAAACAGACGATCCTGCATGCCCCCTCTGCCATGAAAACCAAACAGTGGAGCATGTCCTAAGCTCATGTAAAGTAGCCCTGGCTCAAGGAAGGTACACATGGAGGCACAACCAAGTGCTCAAAGAGATTGTACAAGTAGTCTGGGCTAGTACCAACACCACAAAAGGGAAAATCAGGACTCCAAAAGCACCCGCAACATTCTTCACGGCAGGAGGCAGCAAAGCATGGCCAAGAACAACAGTGCCACTCGAAACATGCAGGCAGAGTCTGCTGGACGGGGCAGATGACTGGGAGTGCACTGCAGACCTCCCAGAATGGAAGAGTCACCCAGAGATCATCAGCAAGAGTGGCATGAGACCAGACATAGTAGTCCACTCTAAGTCAACCAAGCAGCTGATCATGATCGAGCTCACGGTGCCATATGAGAACAGAATGGAGGCAGCTCAAATCTACAAGACTGAAAAGTATGCTGATCTGGCAAACAGCCTGAGGAGAGAAGGCTATCAGGTCAAAGTCCTCACTGCAGAAATTGGAGCTAGGGGGTTTGTAGGAACGTCTGCATACAGCCTCATGAAACAGCTCTCAGTTGCAGGGAAGGAAAAAACCAGAGCCCTGAAAGCAATGGCAGAAGCGGCAGAGAGGTGTTCAAGCTGGATCTGGTCAAGGAGGAACAAAAGTGAACTTCATAAGGCTTAATTTCCCTACAAATATCAGGTGTCCCTGTGGCTCAGTGGTTAAAGCGCGAGTCATTAAGTGGAAAGTGAGCATGTCCAGAGGGTCATGGGTTCGAATCCCAGCCATGGCTCGTCCCAAGATGGGAAAAAAAAAAGGGGCAGCAGAGGGACATCCGGAGTCATGAACCGGGTGTGGCCCAACCCCCCTAGAGTGTCAGGAGATAAGGGCCGAAACACTTGCTTGAAGGGGGCTTCTCTTCTGAGGACTCTCTGCTGCCACGCTCTCCACGAGTTTCTTTCTACATATATATATATATATATATATATATATATATATATATATATACTGCTAAAGATATTTTTAAAATGAAGTGCTAAAATATATCTACAAGCTTGTTTCGAGATATATCACGGTATATATCTCTCCTCAGGATGGCTTCAATGTGGCACGCCAACGATCTTTTATGGCGTGCGGGACCTGATTTCATCTCTGTTTGTGCGTGCCGATCTTATTTGCTGCACGTGAGGCCTGTGATTTTTGTTAGGGCCTGTTCAGGTGGAATGTGCTAGCAAAGATTTCCACTTGTGCCTGCAATTATTCACTATCTCTACTTTTGTGTTCAGAGTTGATAAGTATGGTTTGCCTTGGGGAGCAACATTTGCTAAAGATATTTGTCGAGCTCTTTCAGATTTTTAAAGGACGTTTTAATACTGTCTATATATATATATATATATATATATATATATATATATATATATATATATATTGTTTTGTTTTTTTAAGTCGCCATTTTTTTCTATATGAAAATAAAGAAAGACGGGTGAAGGGTTGAAAGTAAAGCAAAAGGGAATGTGGAGAGGAGAGAGGAAAGGACCTCCCCCCTCCCCTTTCTCTTTGTCTTCAGCGACACAAAGTCAACCGGAACAGGAACTGGACTTGACAGTTTAGCCTATAAAAAGGGAAAACCCCTGGTGAGCCATCAGTGTTCCTCAGACCAGCTGTAGAGAAAACAATACAGTGTAGCCACAAAGACAACAGGGTAAACCAGGAAGAGTGCATAGTCATCTCACTTGATCTGATTTCCTTGTCTAAGCTTCACTGACTTTCCAGAAATGTAAGTTGAAACTGTTTCCACATTTTGAGTCTATGCTTTGACTGTATGTGTGCCATGTTTAACAGTGTAACTTTTTGCCAATACTTGGTAACATCTATCAAGATGATGAATGAGTATTCCGTTTTAAAAAATAATTGGTTGCCACCATGTAGTAAAAGCCATTACCACGCTTGGTTAAGATTCTTTGTTAACAATCTGACCACCATTCCTTGTGTACAATTTGACTTTTGCTAGTATGCAGTTCGATCTGTTAAGATGATAATTCAATGATAAATTTTGGTCAGAAAACAGTATGCCTGTACTAGGTGAAAACTGTTCAGTTGGTTTGTAAATAATGGTGTTATTGGAATGTTTTGTTGTGTGTGACTCCAAGTCTACACCACACACCACATGTGAACTTGGGCTAAGTGTATTCCAAGTTACTGTGATTTAATTAATAAGAAACATTGCAGAGTTACTATACTGAAATTGTTTAACGTTGTATTACTGTCTCCTATCCTTTGTGGCACTCCATTCAAAACTTCAATAAAAGTGAAGATGGGTATTTATGTCAGATGTATTTATGCTAGCTAATCCTTTGTTGGCAGAGATCTCACACTTCTGAAAACCAGAGGGCAAGTGTGTGAACTCGACAAGCCAGACTCTCAGCTACTTAACTTCAGACCAAGTTCTGTTTGTTTTAGAACTGGGACCCTGTCTTCCCCGGGCATACCTGGTAGTGACCACACACCACAGCCCAGCCATTAAGCAGCAGGTCTCCATAGAAGTGGATCAGTCTCCAGCCACAAGAGAGAGATTAACCATCCTCTCCAGCATCAGATTAGTTCTTATATTCCATCCAAGTGGACTCCAACTCAACTCTTCCAGAACTTTCCCTCACTTAATGATGAAACGGTGAGAACCATAACTCAGCTGGAACGAACTGATTTTTCTATAGTGCAATACCTTTAAATATTTCATGCTTGTGTAAACATGTAAAGTTGATGTGTGAAAGTGCTCTCAATTTGTGTCAGTTCTCAATTGCTCAATCAGTATTGAATGTTTGAACTTCTCTCTGATTTTGTCTGTCGGAGCTACAAGTACTTTTAAGAGTACAAGCCTACGAAAACTTATCCCTGAGCCACTATTCAGTATTTCAACAGTCCCAAGAAAAAGACTCAAATTTCTTTCAATGACTAATACTGGAAAGCTGCTCCTTCCATCACTTGTAAGAGAGAGGGTGACGATGAATCATAACTCTATTAAGAACATATTCCAAGTCCTTCCCCTAATGGACACACTGACCCACCCCCAACTCTCGTCACATGGAAGTGGGGGCTCGTCCGGGATTCTTGAAATAAAATTTACTCAAAATTTTATTTCCTTTGGCTAGTCAAAAAAAAATGGACAAAGAGCAGAAATTAGAGCAAATAGGCTGATTGAGTTGAAGCTCAAGAGGAAACTTTTATGTTTATTGTGTACATGTTTGTCATATATGATATATGATAGCGTTGTGTTTGGTTGATGTTGTAATCAATTCATTTTGGTATCACATTGTAACATTGTTGGTTTTGTTGCACTTAATGGATATTTGATTTTTTAAACTTGTATAACTGTTCATTATCATGGCTGAATCAGTGAACCTTAGATGGGAAATCAAGGAGTGGGGAGAATCCCTAGGCCTCTCTGGTCAAGACTTAGTCACATTTATGGTTATCAGTTTGAAAAAGGAAAAGCTGCAGAAGAGGCTAGTAAACAAAAACAGCTTGAATTAGAATGGGCTGAGCGTGAAAAAGCTAGACATCTCGAAGTTGCAGAGCAGCAAAAAGTTAGACATCTCGAAGCTGCAGAGCAGCAAAAACTTAGACATCTCAAAGCTGTAGAGCAGCAAAAAGTAATAGCATATGAAGAGGCACAGAGTGCGAAAATATGAGCGATAGAACAGACAGAGCACGACAAAGCCCTTGAAGCTGAACAGCAAAGCAAATTAAGAGAGCTAGAACACACAGTGTGGAAAGTAATCCGAAAAAACTGAAAAGTGCAATAAAGCCAGTGAACATGAACTTGCTTTCAAACAATTGGAAAAATCAGCCGGTGATATTTCATCAGATACAGCCAGCCAAATGTCTCCACCACCACTCCCAATTCCCTTCATGTCTTTTTCTTTGGATCCATTCAAAGAGAACACAGAAAGCATTGACGAGTACTTGGACCAGTTCGAAAGATTAGCAAATGAATTTGGCCTAGACCCAGAAAAACGTAACCTCAATTTCGCACAAGGTCTCATAGGTGCTGCTTATGATGTTTACACAAAAGGTACCACCGGACAAAGTAACCGATTGTGATGCTCTCAAACATGCCCTACTCACCTGTTCTGAACTGACATCTGAAGCATACCGAAAGAAATTTCGAAACGCGCAGCGTAGCCAGGGTGAAACCTATAGCCAGTTCACAGATAGGTTAGTGACTTATCTTCAAAAATGGTTGACCTTATCCAACCAAAAACAGACTTTTTATTGACTGACAGAGCTCATCCTCTGTGAGCAGCTGTGTGACACCATGTCCACTTAGCTACAAACTTTCACAGCAGAACAAAGTGCTGCCACACTAGCTGACCTGAACAACCTAGCAGATAGGTAAACTGCCGCCCATAATGAAGCAAACTCACACAAAAGAATGTTTGACAAACAAAATAGGGATTCGAACCTCCCACCGTCACAGTAATCTCAAAACCAAAACCCCACACCAAGTGGGAAAAACCACCACAAAGTGATAAACCACAAACCGGTAAACCACAAAGTGGTAATTCAGCCCTTGTGGGCCAAAACCGTGTACAGAAGCGTTGTTGCTCACACTATAAAATGACTTCTCACAACACAGCAGACTGCTGAAAATTCTTTGGACCAAGACTCCAAACAATTGCCGCGTACCAGGTAGTGTCTACCCCTAAAGGCAGCGATACACCAGCTATGGTACCCAGCATCACTACACCACCCATCAGTGAGCAGGTGTTGGTCAATAACACCCCAGCCACATGTTTGTATGACACAGGAATGCCATACAATGCAGTAGTAAGAGCATCACTTGTTGAGCCAACTGCTATCACAGAGGAGACTGTGCCTTTACCTAGGGAACTGAAGGTACAGGGCAATAGATGGAGGCTGTAGCCATCAGTGACAACATTGACATAGTGAACTGAAGGTACAGGGCAATAGATGGAGGCTGTAGCCATCAGTGACAACATTGACATAGTGAACTGAAGGTACAGGGCAATAGATGGAGGCTGTAGCCATCAGTGACAACATTGACATAGTGAACTGAAGGTACAGGGCAATAGATAGTGCTGTAGCCATCAGTGACAACATTGACATAGTGAACTGAAGGTACAGGGCAATAGATGGAGGCTGTAGCCATCAGTGACAACATTGACATAGTGAACTGAAGGTACAGGGCAATAGATGGAGGCTGTAGCCATCAGTGACAATACTGACATAGTGAACTGAAGGTACAGGGCAATAGATGGAGGCTGTAGCCATCAGTGACAACACTGACATAGTGAACTGAAGGTACAGGGCAATAGATGGAGGCTGTAGCCATCAGTGACAACATTGACATAGTGAACTGAAGGTACAGGGCAATAGATGGAGGCTGTAGCCATCAGTGACAACACTGACATAGTGAACTGAAGGTACAGGGCAATAGATGGAGGCTGTAGCCATCAGTGACAACATTGACATAGTGAACTGAAGGTACAGGGCAATAGATGGAGGCTGTAGCCATCAGTGACAACATTGACATAGTGAACTGAAGGTACAGGGCAATAGATGGAGGCTGTAGCCATCAGTGACAACATTGACATAGTGAACTGAAGGTACACAAGGCAAATGGATAGTGGCTGTAGCCATCAGTGACAACATTGACATAGTGAACTGAAGGTACAGGGCAATAGATAGTGCTGTAGCCATCAGTGACAACATTGACATAGTGAACTGAAGGTACAGGGCAATAGATGGAGGCTGTAGCCATCAGTGACAATACTGACATAGTGAACTGAAGGTACAGGGCAATAGATAGTGCTGTAGCCATCAGTGACAACATTGACATAGTGAACTGAAGGTACAGGGCAATAGATGGAGGCTGTAGCCATCAGTGACAATACTGACATAGTGAACTGAAGGTACAGGGCAATAGATGGAGGCTGTAGCCATCAGTGACAACATTGACATAGTGAACTGAAGGTACAGGGCAATAGATGGAGGCTGTAGCCATCAGTGACAACACTGACATAGTGAACTGAAGGTACAGGGCAATAGATGGAGGCTGTAGCCATCAGTGACAATACTGACATAGTGAACTGAAGGTACAGGGCAATAGATGGAGGCTGTAGCCATCAGTGACAACATTGACATAGTGAACTGAAGGTACAGGGCAATAGATGGAGGCTGTAGCCATCAGTGACAACATTGACATAGTGAACTGAAGGTACAGGGCAATAGATGGAGGCTGTAGCCATCAGTGACAACATTGACATAGTGAACTGAAGGTACAGGGCAATAGATGGAGGCTGTAGCCATCAGTGACAACATTGACATAGTGAACTGAAGGTACAGGGCAATAGATGGAGGCTGTAGCCATCAGTGACAAATTTGACATAGTGAACTGAAGGTACAGGGCAATAGATGGAGGCTGTAGCCATCAGTGACAACATTGACATAGTGAACTGAAGGTACACAAGGCAAATGGATAGTGGCTGTAGCCATCAATGACAACATTCACATAGTGAACTGAAGGTACAAGGCAATTAATGCTTCAGGTGAGAGAATGGAAAGGTGACCCCGGAGGAGGGGGGATTTACCACTATGATTTTCTTGTGTCTTTTCACATCATAAACTGAAATGCAAATGTCATCAATTGATTTATTGGAGCTCTTAGGAGATATATCCATGTTTATTAGCGAATTTTCCTTCTTTGGATTCTATATTTGCGATTAGAGGGTATACTTAGTTAAAGACCTGTCGATTTGGAACTAATCCACTTATCGTCAAATGGTTTGCAGTTCCTGATAGAAGAATGATTGTTCCATTTGCAAATAGTCATCTTTTAGCAGAAACCATGCCCATTTGACTGTATGTGGTGCCAACTACTGGTATTTAACAAAAGCGTAAAACAAACTGGCTTACTGCAGTCTGAAAGGTATCTAAAGTTAAACCACATGTAGTAGTAGTAGTAGTAGTAGTAGTAGTAGTAGTAGTAGTAGTAGTAGTAGTAGTATAATAGTAGTACTTCAAGGGCAGTGGGCAAAGACTTCGTCTTGCCACTAGACTCAGATAGACTGGGGCGAGAGAGTGAGGCTGACGACGCGCAACTCTCCCTCACTATAATCCAAGTCAAGCGCAAGTCATGACTTCAAACCCCACAGCGCAGCCTCAAGTCCTGTGGCGATGGGCAAGTGGTGAAGGCGGCAGGTGTGGACACACTGGGAGCTGTCAGTCATGAGCCTCCACACAGGCAGCCCAGGGCATGTGGTCGCTCTCTACTGGACGAAGCAGAAGTGGAGATCGGCAGCCCCCTGGGTGTCTGAGCAGCCCTTTTTAGGACCGCACTGCTCATCTCCATACCAAGAAGAAGGGGCTAGAAAAGGTGCCCTGAACATTGCCTGCTTCCCCTTACCCTGGCCAGCAGACCGCGGCTGGCGAGGTGTCCCTCCCAGCAGTCGAACTACGAAGAAAACAAAAACAAAGGTGCTCAACCTCGGCATATGCGAACTCTACTGGACAACGCCAAGGCAGACAGACCAGAACGAAGGACTACACTGGTCGCCAAAGAATTTGCTCACTACAACGTCGACATAGCAGCACTCAGTGAAACACGCCTAGCAGACAAAGGCCAACTTACAGAATGTGGTGGAGGATATACATTCTCTTGGAGCGGATGCAGCAGCACTGAACAGCGAGAGGCAGGTATGGGATTTGCCATCAGATCCCACCTCACCCGGAAACTTGTCAAGCTCCCGGAGGGCATAAACGATCGCCTGATGACACTCCAGCTTCCACTTTGAAACAATAAGAGTGCAACACTAATCAGCGCGTACGCCCCAACAATGACCAACCTGGATGACATCAAGGACAAGTTCTATGAAGAACTAGACACTCTCATCGCAGCAGTCCCGCCGTCTGAGAAGCTAATCGTACTTGGAGACTTCAACGCCAGAGTGGGGACTGATCACCAGACCTGGGAAGGGATCATGGAGAAATTTGGCTGTCCCAGCAGGTTCATTACGATCGTCCAACAGTTCCACGACGGCATGATGGTGAAAGTACTGGGTGATGGAGACGAGTCAGAAGCCTTTCCAGTGACCAAGGGCGTAAAGCAAGGTTGCGTTCTCGCCCCATACACTCTTCAGCATGGTCTTCTCTACCATGCTGACTGATGCCTTCCGTGACTGCCAGGGTGGTATACACGTCAGATACAGAACTGACAGCGGGCTGTTCAACCTCAGGCGACTGCAGGCTGTTACAAATGTGAAAGAGACCATCATCAGGGACTTCTTGTTTGCTGATGACTGCGCCCTCAATGCCAGCACAGAGTAGATGATGCAGCACGAAATGGACTGCCTCTCACGAGCCTGCGACAACTTCAGTCTCACCATCAGCACCAAAAAGACAGAAGTGTTGTATCAGCCTGCGCCAAGTAAACACTACCAGGAACCACACATCAGTTAAAGGGGCAGAACTTACAGGAAGTTGACAACTTCACTTATCTGGGCTGCACACTGTCACGAGCTGTGAACCTTGATGCAGAGGTCAGGAACAGGATTGCCAAAACCAGCTCTGTGTTTGGGAGACTCCATGAAAATGTCTGGGAGCGGAGAGGATTAAGCCTTACCACCCAGCTGAAGGTCTATCATCCAGTGGTACTAACCACTCTCCTCTGTGCCAGTGAGACCTGGACTGTCTACAGCAGACACGCCAAACAGCTCAACCATTTTCACCTCAGCTGTCTCCGCAGACTCCTACACATCAAGTGACAGGACAAAGTCCCAGATACTGAGGTCTTGGAAAGAGCCAGCATTTCCAGCATCTACGCTCTTCTTCAGAAATCCCGAGCCAGATGGGCTGGCCATATCGTCAGAATGCCAGATAGTCGACTGCCGAAACAACTGCTGTACGGAGAAATGAGTCAGGGCAAGCGCAAAGTTGGGGAGGGGGGGGGGCAGAAGAAACGTTTCAAGGACTGCCTCAAAGTGTCCTTCAAAGGACTGAACATCAACCTCAACACCTGGGAGTCGCTTGCCCTGGACCGCCCAGCCTGGAGAAGCAACATCACAAAGGGTGCATGCACATCAGAGAAGAGACGCACAGCAGAAGCTGAGAGAAAACGAGCCCAGCGCAAGGCCACAGCTACCTCCACCTCCACTGTAGCACCCACCCACATGTGTCCCACATGTGGGCGTTCCTTCCAGGCCCACATTGGCCTCACCAGCCACCGGTGGACCCACACTCAGCGATCTTCCATCTGAGATGGAAGTCATGGTCATCTTCGAAATCGAAGGATGAGCAACAACAACAGTAGTAGTAGTAGTAGTAGTAGTAGTAGTAGTAGTCGTAGTGATAGTAGTAGCAGCAGCAGAAGCAGTAGCTGTAGTAGTGGTGGTCGTAGCACTTGAGTTATAGACAATGAAAGGCGTACATGATTGTTTGGCAGAATGACTGGTTCAAGGACGTTGTTGTTCGCCTTGGCATATTCCATTTTCTGTCTTCATACATGGCAGCACTTGGAAAACTCATGAGGGGATCTAGTCTTGGAGAGATAATTGTGCAGTCAGGAGTCTGCTCAAGTGGAGTGATGCTGTCTTGGCAGGAAAGCACTACAATCGTGCCCTGAGAGTCCACAAGGTTGTTCTGGAGGCTCTTGAGCGGTTGTTTCTTCAGACATTCTTGAAGGAATCAACGAAAGCTTCAGATGTGAACCAGCTGTCTGAAGATCTGCCAGGGTGCACAAACAGACATCAACTTCAAGACACTCTTGAGAAGCCATCTGTTGTCCCCCCCCCCCCCCCCCCCTTCAGACTGTACTTGAACTTCAAGAAGGACGTTATCACGGGGAAGAAAGGGAAGACAGCACAGTTCTGGTTGCAGTATGCTGAGAGAGTGTGGCTGATTCTGCATCTCCTCCAGGCTACAAAAGAAAAAAAATGACTTGGACTTGCACTTGTCATGCATAGAGAAAATGTGCCCTCTGCTCTTTGTGATGGATCACCAGAACTATTCAAGAAACGCCACAGTCTATTTCCTGAACGTTCTGAATCTCAAGCACAACCATCCCTCAGCAGAAGAACTCCTGCCACATGGAGGACTCAGTGTGTCGAGATCAACAGTTCCTTCATGCAGAGTACCAGCTGACCAAACTATTGAGCAAACGATCGACCGCCATGCAAAATCTGCGGGTGAGATCATAGGATTCAGCAGAAACGGTGCTGCCTACCTTCGCTGGTACATGACACGTCATGTCAGAGCTTCTTTTCTTGCTGCAACACTTGAGATGGCTGGCATGACTGGAGATGTTCAAAGACCTGACATGTGCCGAGATTTGAGCCAGTGAGTAGTGTGTGAAAAACATGATGGATTCCTTCTGCAGCTTCATGGATCCCTTTTCAGTGGAAGAGAGGGGTCTCTTCCGTCTCTCATCAAACACTAGACAGCATTCAAGAAAAACTTCTATCAGCAGATTCACGAGGTAAGGAAGCCTTTCGCCAATTCGTGACAGAACGACTCGTTGAGAAAACTCTGAGCTTCCATGCTCCTCTGAAAAAAGTGGAGCTGAAGACATTTGCGAAATTGCGGAAACAAAGACTCTGCGATGAAGGACGCCACGGTCACGTGCCGTCGCCATGGACGCCACGGTCACGTGCCACCGTCAAGGACGCCACGGTCACGTGCCATCGTCAAGGACGCCACGGTAACGTGCCATCGTCAAGGACGCCACGGTCACGTACCATCGTCAAGGACGCCACGGTCACGTCCATCGTCAAGGACGCCATGGTCACGTGCCATTGTCAAGGACGCCACGGTCACTTGCCATCGTCAAGGACGCCATGGTCACGTGCCATCGTGAAGGACGCCATGGTCACGTGCCATCGTGAAGGACGCCATGGTCATGTGCCATCGTCAAGGACGCCATGGTCACGTTCCATCGTCAAGGACGCCACGGTCACGTGCCATTGTCAAGGACGCCACGGTCACGTGCCATCGTCAAGGACGGTCTGCGATCATCTTCGAACAAAGTGCAAGTGGCAGGGCAGAGAGACATGTTCGGACAATTTTTCATGATCTTGCAGGAAAATAACATCAGCTTGCAGAAGGTCATGAGCTATCCTTTGAGTCCAGTGCCTTGGGCCCTAGCAACTTCTGGTGGTTTGCCTGCAAAGACAGAGAAAACAAGCTCGTGCATATCTTGGAGAAGACAGAGTTGAAGGAGCAACCAGATCGGGTAAAATGCCATCACATAATTGACGCAATGTTCCATCTGCAGTTACTTGCCTCTCTTCCCCCAACATTTGGAGACCTGGCAGACAGAATCCTGAAAAATCTGCCATCCACAGACAGGATTGATTATGTAGCAGATGTGTACAACCACAACTCCATCAAATCAATGGAACGTTCTCGTTGGGGAGAAGGTGAAGCATTCCTTCTGAAGGGTCCCAACACTAACGTCCCCAGACACTGGAAAGGGTTTATGAAAAATGGTGGCAACAAGAACCAGCTCATCAAATTCCTGCACATTCCTGCTTTCTGAATGGAGAAAAGATTCCCATGCTGCCACACTCCTGAACAGAAAGCTGTTTGTGACATGTGGGCCTGAGTGCTTCAATCTCTCCTCAACGGATGGCAAGACTCTGGAAACCTCACCAGTTCCAGAGCTGTTTTCCGCTCAGGAAGAAGCAGACACGAGGATCATCCTTCACTGTTTTCACCAGGACAAGAATGCTTCTGACTCTGAGGGCATAATAATATTGTGCGCTCTTCAGACACTGGTGTGTTTCTACTCTTACTACACTTCAGTTCCCAGCTCCATACAACAGTATACTTGACATTGGCACTGGAAACCACAGGAGGCTGCTTTCCACCACAGACCTTGCTGCCAAGTATGAACAGGAATACTGTGACTACATGCTTTTTCCGGCTGTGACTCCACCAGTTTTTTGTTTTTTTGTTGTTGTTGTTTTGTTTTGTTTTTTGTTTTGTTTTTTAGCAAAGGGAAGGTGAGGGCGTTCAATGCATTCACAAAGAGCCGTTCCTTCATGATGACTTCCGAGCACTGGGAAGCCCAGAACTGTCTTCTGATTCAGTGGACAACCTTGAACACTATGTCTGTTGTCTGTATGGCAGACCCATAATGAGGAACATCAACCAGGTCCGCTTTGACCTTCTCAGAGAAACGTTTGACACCAGTCGGCGACATGCAGTGTTGGCCAGTCACAGCGGAACTGACCTGAGCCTCCTACCTCCCTGTCAGTCTTCCCTGCAGATGCACACAGAGCGAGTCAACTACCAGGTATTATGTCTTACTGTTTTTAACATGATAGTTGTTGTTGCAAGATAGTCTTGCAGTGTTTGATAAGGTCTGGAGGAATGATGTCATTCCTCCAGACCTCATGCTGTTGAGCAGAGTAGTGAAGATAAACTGACAGCTGCTGCAGCAGAAAGGTAAACATGCAGAAAGGGGATGGCAGGAAACAAATCATTGTCAACATGCAGATGTGAACACTGTGACAAAGACTGTCACTCTCGCTTCGAAGTCTACAGCCACAGGTGGCACTCCTTGGGCCGAGCAGACAGCCAAGTCTGAGAGCTAAATTTTAGCTTGAATATATTCTATCTATGGTCAGCTACAACCAACGGAGACCTACAGTAGTATTGTTTTGATAACTATAGTTAAACAGATGCTATTTGACCTGGCCAGAGGTAAGACAATAGCCTGAATATGACATTTTGAACATAAACAGAATTGGGTCCTGAGACCAAAGCCTATGTTAGTCATTGCCAAGGCCATAAAAGGGCTATGAGATTTTTTCATCTTTGCCCTTTTAACTTCTGTTCTAAGGCGAGGGTTTGGAAGCGTGCCCATTGTGCTCAATCAGCCATTGATGGGCCGTCAGGCAGAGTCTGGAAGACAACTGTGACAGAGACTGCCACTCTCGCTTCGAAGTCTACAGCCACAGGTGACACTGCTTGGGCCGAGCAGTCAGCCAAGTCAGATAGATAAATCTTAGGTTGGATATACTCTATCCATGGTCAGCTACAACCGATGGAGACCTACAGTAGTATTGCTGCTGATAACTATAGTTAAACAAATGCTATTTGACCTGGCCAGAGGTAAGACAATAGCCTGGATATGACATTTTGAACATAAATAGGATTGAGTCCTGAGACCAAAGCCTATGTTAGGCATTGCCAAGGCCATAAAAGGGCTGTGAGATGTTATCATCTTTGCCCTTTTAACTTCTGTTCTAAGCATGCCCATTGTGCTCAATCAGCCATTGATGGGCCGTCAAGCAGAGGCTGGAAGACAACAGACAGTGGTTTGGAGATTGACTGGTGTCAGGAGGATATACTTCCATGTGAACTTGTTGATAACCTCTGTGACCAGCCAACTCAATGGACAATGTGTGGACAGGAATACTGTGAAGCACTCCTTGGCCTGCATGATTTTTCCGACTGTGACTCCACCAGTTCTTTTGTGAGCAAAAGGAAGGTGAGGGCGTTCAATGCGTTCACAAAAAAAACCGTTCCTTCATGATGCCTTCCGGGCACTGGGAAGCCCAGAACAGTCTTCTGATTCAGTGGACAAACCTTGAACACTTACGTCTGTTGTCTGAGACCAAAGCTTATGTTAGTCATTGCCAAGCCCATAGAACGGCTATGAGATTTTATCATCTTTACCTTTTTATTTTCTGTTCTAAGGTGGAGGTTTGGAAGCACGCCCATTGTGCTCAATCAGCCATTGATGGGCCGTCAGCAGTGGCTGGAAGACAACAGACAGTGGTTTGGAGATCGACTGGTGTCAGGAGGATATACTTCCATGTGAACTTATTGATAACCTCTGTGACCAGCCAACTCCTGAGGAGGAGAACGGTGACTTTGAACTTGTGAACCTTTGTGATGCTGTTCAAGAGGAAGGGTTTGACACTGAAGAATCTGTTGTCAACAGTTCTGTGTAAATGTACAATCTTCTTACTGGTGGACAGGCGCACACTGCGACACTCAGTCATCACTCGCTTGTGTTGAGACAGATCTCTTGGTTATGGTTTATAAGCAGGTTGGCCAAAACTCTACTTAACCATTTTCTTGACACCATTTTGAGACAGGTTAACACTTTCTGTTCAACTGTATCCATTTCAAAACTAATTAAAAGAGTAATAGGCTGGTGCGCTAAATGCGTTAAAAAAAAACATTGTCAAATTAACGCATGTGTCATGTTTATTTGGATGCTATTACTACAATTGTGCTTCAAAGACGTCAAATTTAGTATACGCATGTCAAGCAAGTATTTGCGCACTTAACAACATCTTGCATGTGATTTTTAAGGCATTATAATATGAGTAATAGCATTTTTTCACCCTACCCCCTTTTTTAGAGTAGGAAATGGATTATTTCTTCCAGACCTTGTCGCTCCCATGAGCTCTAACCAATCTTTTGTTGACACCCTATGATGATGGCATATGGCCTAAACTTTTAGAAAAAAAATGGCAAATCCCCCCCCCCTCCCTCCGCCTAGGGTTGGTGGTGGGGTTATGGTCACCTGAAGTACTGTAGCCATCAGGGACAACCCTGACATAGTGAACTGAAGGTACAGGGCAATAGATAGAGCCTGTAGCCATCAGTGACAACATTGACTTAGTGAACTGAATGCGCAGGGGAGTGGACAATGGCTGTAGCCATCAGTGACAATGCTGACATAGTGAACTGAAGGTACAGGGCAGTGAAGGCCCTATGCCACGCTTGTGGAGAAAGAGGAGTGGGAAGGACTGGTCCACGCTGAGCACAGCCTGGGCATGGGGCTGGGCATGGAACTCGTGCATTGGCCGGAGTCTCCACAAATGAGTTGTTTGCTGCTGTCTTGCCAGCATAGTGCTCACCATCTTCCTCAATGACAGCACTGCTGTGTCTTACACCTGTGTCTTCATACAGGGTTCTTGTTTCTTGTTACTGTCTACAATTTGGTCACCTCCTTCTCCTTGTTCAGACTGCAGGTCTTCTCAGTCCAGCTCTTCTGGATCTCTGTCTTCTTAGGTTGGTTGAAGGTCTCTTTCATGCTGTTGTGTCTCTGGACGTTCTGTAGAGTGGAGCTCTGCTCCATGGCTTGTCTGGCTGAATTCAGTTCTGTGTGAAGTTGTTCTAGAGTATATCTCCAGTAGGGTCTGTAATGGCTTCGTTTTCCCCTTTGGATTGACTGCTTGCTCTTCCATGCTCTGGTGTTCAGCTGGTCTTCCATGCTCTGGATGTCTTCTACAGCCATTGCTAGGTTTGGTGTTCAGCTGGTCTTCCATGCTCTGGATGTCTTCTGCAGCCATTGCAGGTTTGGTGTTCAGCTGGTCTTCCATGCTCTGGATGTCTTCTACAGCCATTGGTAGGTTTGGTGTTCAGCTGGTCTTCCATGCTCTGGATGTCTTCTACAGCAATTGCTAGGTTTGGTGTTCAGTTGGTCTTCCATGCTCTTGTGTTCAGCTGGTCTTCCATGCTCTGGATGTTTTCTGCAGTCACTGCTAGGTTTGGTGTTAAACTGGTCTTCCATGCTCTGGTGTTCAGCTGGTCTTCAATGCTCTGGATGTCTTCTGCAGCCATTGCTAGGTTTGGTGTTAAACTGGTCTTCCATGCTCTGGATGTCTTTTACAGCCATTGCTAGGTTTTGTGTTAAGCTGGTCTTCCATGCTCTGGATGTCTTCTGCAGCCATTGCTAGGTTTGGTGTTAAGCTGGTCTTCCATGCTCTGGTGTTCAGTTGGTCTTCCGTGCTCTGGATGTCTTCTGCAGCCATTGCTAGGTTTGCTGTTCAGCTGGTCTTCCATGCTCTGGATGTCTTCTACAGCCATTGTTAGGTTTGGTTGTAAGTTGGTCTTCCATGCTCTTGTGTTCAGCTGGTCTTCCATGCCCTGGTGGTCAGCTGGTCTTCCATGCTCTGGATGTCTTCTGCAGCCATTGCTAGGTTTGGTGTTAAGCTGGTCTTCCATGCTCTGGATGTCTTCTGCAGCCATTCCTAGGTTTGGTGTTCAGCTGGTCTTCAATGCTCTGGATGTCTTCTGCAGCCATTGCTAGGTTTGGTGTTAAGCTGGTCTTCCATGCTCTGCATGTCTTCTGTAGCCATTGGTAGGTTTGGTGTTCAACTGGTCTTCCATGCTCTGGATGTCTTCTACAGCCATTGGTAGGTTTGGTGTTCAGCTGGTCTTCCATGCTCTGGATGTCTTCTACAGCAATTGCTAGGTTTGGTGTTCAGTTGGTCTCCCATGCTCTTGTGTTCAGCTGGTCTTCAATGCTCTGGATGTCTTCTGCAGCCATTGCTAGGTTTGGTGTTGGTCTTCCATGCTCTGGATGTCTTCTGCAGCCATTGCTAGGTTTGGTGTTAAACTGGTCTTCCATGCTCTAGATGTCTTTTACAGCCATTGCTAGGTTTGGTGTTAAGCTGGTCTTCCATGCTCTGGATGTCTTCTGCAGCCATTGCTAGGTTTGGTGTTAAGCTGGTCTTCCGTGCTCTGGATGTTTTCTGCAGCCATTGCTAGGTTTGGTGTTAAGCTGGTCTTCCACGCTCTGGTGTTCAGCTGGTCTTCCGTGCTCTGGATGTCTTCTGCAGCCATTGCTAGGTTTGGTGTTAAGCTGGTCTTCAATGCTCTGGATGTCTTCTGCAGCCATTGCTAGGTTTGGTGTTCAACTCGTCTTCAATGCTCTGGTGTTCAGCTGGTCTTCCGTGCTCTGGATGTCTTCTGCAGCCATTGTTAGGTTTGGTTGCAAGTTGGTCTTCCATGCTCTTGTGTTCAGCTGGTCTTCTATGCCCTGGTGTTCAACTGGTCTTCCATGCTCTGGATGTCTTCTGCAGCCATTGCTAGGTTTGGTGTTAAGCTGGTCTTCCATGCTCTGGATGTCTTCTGTAGCCATTGCTAGGTTTGCTGTTAAGCTGGTCGTCCATGCTCTGGATGTCTTCTGCAGCCATTGCTAGGTTTGGTGTTAAGCTGGTCTTCCATGCTCTGGTGTTCAGTTGGTCTTCCGTGCTCTGGATGTCTTCTGCAGCCATTGATAGGTTTGGTGTTAAACTGCTTTTCCATGTTCTGGATGTCTTCTGCAGCCATTGCTAGGTTTGGTTGTAAGTTGGTCTTCCATGCTCTTGTGTTCAGCTAGTCTTCCATGCCCTGGTGGTCAGCTGGTCTTCCATGCTCTGGATGTCTTCTGCAGCCATTGCTGGTTTGGTGTTAAGCTGGTCTTCCATGCTCTGGATGTCTTCTGCAGCCATTGCTAGGTTTGGTGTTAAGCTGGTCTTCCATGCTCTGGATGTCTTCTGCAGCCATTGCTAGGTTTGGTGTTCAGCTGGTCTTCCATGCTCTGGGTGTCTTCTGCAGCCATTGCTAGGTTTGGTATTAAGCTGGTCTTCCGTGCTCTGGATGTCTTCTGTAGCCATTGGTAGGTTTGGTGTTCAACTGGTCTTCCATGCTCTGGATGCCTTCTGCAGCCATTGTTAGGTTTGGTGTTCAGATGGTCTTCCATGCTCTGGATGTCTTCTGTATCCATTGCTAGGTTTGATGTTAAGCTGGTCTTCCATGCTCTGGATGTCTTCTGCAGCCATTGCTAGGTTTGGTGTTAAGCTGGTCTTCCATGCTCTGGTGTTTAGCTGGTCTCCCATGCTCTGGAGTCGCAGGTGGGTTTGTCATCAGACTGACTGATGAGGACCTGTTTGTTTTTCGTCACCCTGTCCTCTAGTTCTTCACCTCGTGAGTCCATTTCATCATTACCTCAGCTTGGAGAATGGCTGTTGAAATCTCCGACCAGCAGGTGTCTGGATGATCTAACTTCACTTTGTGGAGCACAAGATCTGAGGCAGGACGGCTGTAGGAGCTGGTGAACAGCAGGTCTCCACTGGGCAACAGCAGCTTGATATTGTGATATTCTAGTTCTTCCTTTCCTGATCTACACAGCTCAACCGCAAGAATAGAGGTTCTGATAATGGTGATAATTCCTCATAACCTCCCACAAAGACCTTTGAGGATCTTTCGTGTAAGTCTCCTAAATGCAGATGATGTCAATGTTGTTTTTGTGGAGAACAGCCTGAAGGGCTCGCTACCTGTTTTTCAATCCTTCAGCATTCCACAGAGCCACTGTGAGGTGGACAGGTGGCTGGTTTGTCTGGTCAGTAGGTCTACTCTGGCTTCCCCTGACTTCCAAGTCAGCAGAGGCACCGGTCGCTTGGGTGGGCCCTTTGAGGCTGAGGGCTCGGTTCCGCCCTTCCCTTGGCTGTCGCTGATAGAGACGACGCCATGACGAAAGTGTAATCTGACGCATAATCATAATAATTGGAGTGTGTGTGTCCTGATTTATCCCCGAAACCTGCGCTGTAGCTGACACACGCCGCCGCTTTCGACAGGTCAGATCAAGCTTTCTGTAGGGGGCTTCTCCTTCAGCTCAAGACTGGAAAGTCCTACCCTGTGAGCACAGGAGGGTGGTTTGTTCACTGGGGTGTCCTTCTCCAGGACTACGAGATACTCCCATTCAGTGAAGATAACAACGTCACCTGTTATCCCACCCCATCCTGCTAGGAACATCACCATTTTGGTCCAGGACTGCTTATTCCACCAGGTAAGCCTGACTGATACCTCAGCTAACCCTAACGTCTGGGGGCATCCCCCTATCCACCACCCTAGGACCCGCCTGGTTGGAGATTGTCGCCTGTGCTCCAGGGACCGTTTCATGTGCTTTAAGTCTTTGGGCTGTTTTTGTTTTTAATTTTGCTTCCCAAATCATAGTGGAATGTTATACACATCCAAGATGCCTACTTTCTGGACTGATCAATTCATGACTTCATATTTGCTGTCAGGTAGTTAGTCCGCCTCAGTGACAGAGAAGAAGATGTGTCCTTCGACATTCAGATCTGATACTGGTCTGAGTAGGCGGTTGTCCCTCTGCTCTTGCTCTTCAGGAATGCACACTCTATCATCTGTCCTCCACTGGTCGCTGGACATCGAGTTCCTTCATGCTGATCTCATCCCTTGATAGGACCACTCAGAGACAGAGGGGTGTTCCTCATGTAGCTGATAGACTATTACACACGGACAGAGGGGTGCTTCTCATACAGCTGATAGACTATGACACAACGACAGAGGGGTGTTTTTCATACAACTGACAGATTATGACACACAGACAGAGGGGTGTTTTCATACAGCTGATAGACTATGACACACAGACAGAGGGGTGTTTCTCATACAACTGACAGACTATGACACACAGACAGAGGGGTGTTTTCATACAGCTGACAGACTATGACACACAGACAGAGGGGTGTTTTACATACAGCTGACAGACTATGACACGCAGACATAGGGTTGTTTCTCATACAGCTGATAGACTATGACACACAGACAGAGGGGTGTTTCTCATACAGCTGACAGACTATGACACACAGACAGAGGGGTGTTTCTCATACAGCTGATAGACATGGACACACAGACAGAGGGGTGTTTCTCATACAGCTGACAGACTATGACACAATGTTCAGGCGAAGCTTTGCCTCTAGCTTTCTTCCCTTTTTTTTTTCTAACTCATCCAGTGGTGCTGGCTTGTCGTCGAGCTGGTTCTCTGGTGCTGCCTTCTGCATCAAGCCCTGGTTTATTGTGGATGCCGGAATATCTTTTCCTGACAGGCTGCTCAGGAGTTTCTGTGTACATTGTGGGTGTTCCTGATTTGGGTCACTCGAATAATTTCCTGGCGCACTGGAAAGGGTTTCTGAAGAAACGCTCTTGGGTGTTCTTCGTTTTGCTTCTCTTTCTTGCTTATTCTGCTTTGCTGGGGGCACTGTGTGATGTTTTCAGGTCTTCACCGAGCTTCTCTGATCCTTTCTTCTCAGCCTCTGAGACATCCTTCATTCGGTTCTCGAGACTCCTTTTCCTTTATTACGTTGATGATGATGATGATGATGATGATGATGATGATGATGATGATGATGTGATGATGATGATTACTGTTGTTTTTGTCGTTCTTCTTTTCGTTGTTGTTGTTGTTCTTGTTATTGTTGTTGTAGTTGTTGTTGTTGTTGTTGTTGTTCTTCTTCTTCTTCTTCTTCTTCTTCTTTCTTCTTCTTCTTGGTTTTATCATTCATCATTATTATCATCATTATTTTGGTTATTATCATTATTGTTGTTATTATTATTATTATTATTATTATTATTATTATTATTATTATTATCATTATTATTATTATCATTATCATCATCATTATTATGTTTATCATTATCATTGTTATTATCAGCAGCAGCAGCAGCAGCATTATTATCATTATCATTATTATTGGGAGTTCTTATATCCCAGCCTCTGTGGCGAAATGGTTAGTGTCGTGGGCTCTCAGCTGTGAGGTCGTGGGTTCGATTCCCATCAGAGCCATGTGTGTAAATTGGTCTGTAATTCTGGTCTTAGCTGGTCGAAAGCTGGTCTGTAAATCTGGTCATACATAACATAAATCCGGTCTGTAAATCTGGTCTTACTCAGTGTACATCTGGTCTGTAAATCTGGTTTTACCTAGTGTAGATCTAGTTTGTAAATCTATTCTTATCTTGTGTAAATCTGGCCTGTAGATCCGGTTTTACCTTGTGTAAACCTAGTTTGTGAGATCTGGTTTTACCTTGTGTAAATCTGCTCTTACCCTGTAAAATCTAGTCTTATCCAATGTAAATCTGGTCATACCCAGTGTAAATCTGGTCATACCCAGTGTAAATCTGGTCATACTCAGTGTAAATCTACTCATACCCAGTGCCGTCCGGCCTTTTCCGGACGTCCCCCGGCTTACTCATGGAAGTGAATGATCTAGCCATGTGTCGGTACGCAGACATTCTTAGCACCGTCTGGCAGCAGAAGTTGTCAGAGAAGACCCCCCTTTCAACAGGTGTTTCGGCGCTAAACTCCTCACACTTCAGAAGGGCCAAGCCAAATGCAAGTCTGGACCCGTGGATGTGCTCATGATGTCAGAATGTTTTTCCTGGCAACTGTCCGGGTTCGAATCAACACCTTGTGGATGGGCGAAGGTCTCCAGGCGTTACTGTTCCAGATGGAAATCTCACCCACCCTGGCAGGCAGAGATTGAGCTGGTTGGAGAACGTGATGGATTGGACCAACCTCAGGCTGCCAGAACTCTTGCGAGAAGCAGAATACATGCTGCAATGGAAACGAAGATTGACTGAGTCGTCCATCATGTCCTCAGCCCCCCCCCCCCTTCCCACGACCACTCGGGTCACAGGAATGAGATGAGATGAGATGACCTCACCTGCATCACTGTCAGACACCTGTTTTAAATGTCAATATTGATAATGTTTATACCTGGTGCTTTTTTTGTTTTTAGAATTTCCCCCCATCAATACTGTTCATATATCAACAAACAAAATGAATGCATGAGGTGATAAATTGGGGGGGGGGGGACATTAGAACAGAACACAGACAACTGTATCGTGACCGGGAAGCAGTTCACAATACCAGAGCTGTGTTGTAATTTTGGCAAGCAGTAGAGTGAACACACAACACGGTCTGTGCTGACTGGTGGGTGGTTCAGTAGAGTCAACACACAACACGGTCTGTGCTGGTGGGTGGGTGTTGAAGTACAGTCAACACACAACATGGTCTGTGCTGGTGGGTGGGTGGTTCAGTAGAGTCAACACACAACACGGTCTGTGCTGGTGGGTGGGTGGTTCAGTAGAGTCAACACACAACACGGTCTGTGCTGGTGGGTGGGTGGTTCAGTAGAGTCAACACACAACACGGTCTGTGCTGGTGGGTGGGTGGTTCAGTAGAGTCAACACACAACACAGCTGTGCTGCTGGGTGGGTGGTCTCCTTGTCCGTCTGATGCTTTGCTGCACGTGCTTTCTGTGCAGAGTGTGTCACAAATGGCAACAGCAGCAGAGACGTCATCGCTGCATCTCTCAAAGTCAGTGACCGCTGTCCAGGGGTGAACTATCTCATGGAGGACAAGACAGACACAGGCTTTTTGCAGATAAATGTGTCCCTCTGTGACGGCAGCATCCGGTCCATTTTCACGGCCAACCAGGGAGCGGTGTACGGACTGTGTGGGGAGGCCACGCACTACTGCAATCTGCACGTGAAGGTGGCCCACGACAGCTATGTGCGTGCTCATGTTCAGCAGCTGGCCTTCTGGCACTGCAGCGACTGGAGAATCGCTATGATGTTAGTGAGCTCACGCCATGCCCAAGAAGAAGTGGCCTGCAACATTCTTCTTCGAGATATGTTCTACCAGTCCTTTGCCAACTCGATGTGGATAAGGATCAGGAACGAGCCAATGGCTGTGATCCACTTTCAGAAAATAAAGTATAACAATGTATTCATCCAATGTAGGACAGAGCATTCTGGTTACGTCATCGTTCCACGCGTGGCTGGCGTAATTCCCTTCAGTGCAGAATGGACTTGGGCATTTGATGCTGTCATCATGGCAGCTGTTCAACAGTCAATGTGGCCTGCACATTGTTGGGATGACCTTCACATAGACCTGACATACAGGAAACATAAATCCTCCGAGGCACGCACTGCCAGGCTGTGTACTGAACGTTCCACACCAGCCACCACACTTGTTGCCTCCTTCATCAGAGTCCATTTCCTCCACTCCTTTGCCAAGAGCTACCACTTCCTCCACATATCCCTTTCCGCTTTGAATGTCTCTAGACCTCCCTACAAACTGCTAAGTGGGTTGTTCAACTGTTCTGCCATTAATTATTTCCAGTTTCATCACTTTCTGCAGTGCAATCTGAAAACAGAGTGTGAGGATGGACGGGATGAAACAGAACACTGTCCCTTCAGCGGTCCTGGGTGTCCGGGGACGGTGGCTTCAACCAACAAATGTTTCAAACTGGTTGTGGCAGACTTCCACTTACCGTTTGTCCATACATCTGATGAGTGTCCGCGACTGGCGTCTATAAAAACTAGGAAAGAACGGGACGATTCCTCACAGATTTTTATGAATTATCTTCGTTTTGTGGTAGTTCTGAATTACACCTCCGGTTGGTACTTGGTGCCATTTGAATACAGTCAGTTCTCTAAATGGTCGGACAATACCATGATCTACAACATAGATCATTTGAGACGTAGGGAAGACATCTTTGTTTCAAGGAAAAGGAAGCAAGGGATTTGGTCAACAAACGGCTTGAGCGAAAAGTTATCAATATCGAATTTAATCGAATATGCAGCATTATGCGAATCTGAAGTACAACCGTTTAGTGTGTTGCCTTCTCCAGCCAGACCATTTCCAACAGGGTCCAGTCTGTCCACCTTCACACGCACCAGGCAGAGTTTGCTGGTGTGTTCACACAGGCATGTGATCCACACATTCATGTCTTGTGACTCTGGCAGTGACCGTGGGGACTCCAGTCTTCATGAAGGTTTTGTCTTCCTAAATGGGACTGCTGAACGTGACCTGTTCTCTGCTAACAGAACTGTCACGCATGCGCATGGCACGTTTCGTTGCAATGATGATGTCACGTCATTACATTACACTGTAGTGTGTGACTTCAGAGAGGACTGTCCAGACAACAGTGATGAGTCATTTTGTCAGCACCCATTGTGTCAAGGCTTTGAGTGTTCTAATGGTCAGTGTGTGGTAAACGGTCAATGCTGCAATGAGCACTCTGACTGTGTGGATGATTCTGATGAGGTCGATTGTTCGCGGCATGCTATGATGGCATGTAAATACTGCATTCAGTTCAGGGATGTGAAGATGAGTCAGCGATTTCATATCAACCTGGACGGTACTGGTTACTTTACACAGCAGCTGATGGACGCTGAAGAAGCTTGTCCTGACACTCATTACCGTTGTCCATCAGAGTGGCTGTACTGTCTCCCTGTCTACACTCGATGCAATGGATTCAATGACTGTATCAATGGAGAGGATGAACAAGACTGTAATAAGGTTCGATGTTCTGGACTGTTCCAGTGTCGAGCATCTACAGTTTGTCTCCATGGAGATCATCTGTGTGATGGCTGGGGCCAGTGCCCACAACGAGACGATGAACTGGTGTGCGACATGAACTGTCCTAAAGTTTGTGATTGTCAAGGTCACTCCTTCATGTGCTGGAGATCTTTCTCTGTTGATCTTTTCTCACAACTCCGGTCTGTAGACGCCACAGGATCAGAGATGTCATTTTGTGATTTTAACGCTAGCATCTACCTTATTCATCTTAACCTGTCACGTTGCTATATTTTTAACGTATCACACATACAGCTTCCCAATTTACAGTATCTTGATCTTGCAAACAACTATTTAATACATCTTAACATGCCTACCTTTCTTGCGCTACAGAATTTGAAAACTCTACAATTAGTGAAAAATCCCATCAGGTCAAACACGTTAAACAAATTGACAAAACATATTCATTATTCGCTGGTACAGATAGATATATCAGAAACAAATCTGGACGTACTGAACAACGAACTGTCTAGTTTCCTGCCTCGTGTAACCCATTTAAATCTCTCCTTAAACTTCATTAAAGTCATTGGATCTTTAGGTTTTAAAACTCTACCACATCTGCGTGAAGTGGACATTAGATTTAATCCAGTTGAATACTTTCCTTTAGATTTGTTTTCAGGGTCTTATTATTTACAAAATATCTTTGCTTCAGATTACAGGTTCTGCTGTCAAAACTTACTTCCGCAACAGTCAGATAACATAAAGTGCTCTGCTCCCCACACTGTATTCCCTTCATGCACGAAGCTGATGCCAACTGACCTGTACAGAGTTTTCTTCTGGGTGGTCAGTGTGTGCGCCACATTCGGAAATTTGGTTTGTGTCGTCAGTGTGTTAGCACTCAAGGAAGACTTTGACAGTAGTAGGACGATGATTGTTAATTTACTGTTTGCTCAATCATGTGCAGGATATCACGTCAGTATCACTGTAGCTGCTGATGAGATATTTGAAGATCATTACCTCCACTCTGAAAAGATATGGATCAACAGCCTGCCCTGTAAAGTGGCTGAGTTTCTTTTCTATCTGTCCTGTGAGGTGTCAGCTTTGATCATTGGGTTCATCACTGTGGATCACATCGCTGTCGTTTGTTTTGGTAAGGGCTCTTGTACATTGAAGGCAGTTTCGTTGACGCCAGCTGTCCTACTACCATGGTGTGCTGGAGCCTTAATATCGCTAACACTGTTTCTCTCTGGGCTGTCAGAGCGGAAACTTCAAGGTCAATCAGGTCAATGCCGCATGACATTATTTCATCAATACAAGTCAAATAAAATGTTCCGATGGTCAGATGTCATTGTGACTGTCAACTTCATCATCTACATCCCAATAACGGTTGGACAAACTGTTATCCACAGACGAACACCTCCGTTCAGGACTCTGCTTGATTCCTCATCACGGTCAGTGTATTCTGCAGTGCACCTGACAAGGAAAGTGGCCTACACAAACAGTGCAAGCTGGCTTATTCTCGCCTTTGTCAGGGTATTGGCCACAAATGGTATTCCAGCATTAAACCACACCCCTGACGCCATGGTTGTGTTTGGGTTACCACTCCCCTCTGCCCTCTGCCCATGTCTCTACCTGTGGACTGTGGCCATGCAGGAACGACAGAAAACACTTGAACAGAAAGTACTAACAATGCTGAAATCGCGATTGATCGTATCAGAGAAGAAAAAAAAACATCAACAGCAACAAACAAACAATAGATAAATAAATTGACAAATAACTAAATAAATAAATGAATAAATAAACATATGAATGAATGAATGAATAAATAAATAAAACAAATCAATCAATCAAACAATCAATTAACAAATAAAATGAGATGAACGAATGAACAAAATCAAGAAACAGAACCGTTTGCAGGTGAGCATACTCAGCTTCGTCGCCAAGAAACGATAAAGTGACCCTCTTACACAGGTGAGCATACCCAGCTCCATCGCCAAGGAACGATAAAGTGACCTCTTACACAGGTGAGCATACCCAGCTCCATCGCCAAGGAACGATGAAGTGGCCCTCTACACAGGTGAGCATATCCAGCTCCGTCGCAAGGAACGATAAAGTGACCCTCTTACACAGGTGAGCATACCAGCTCTGTCGCTAAGGAACGATAAAGTGACCTCTTACACAGGTGAGCATATCCAGCTCCGTCGCCAAGGAACGATAAAGTGACCCTCTTACACAGGTGAGCATACCCAGCTCCGTCGCTAAGGAACGATAAAGTGACCCTCTTACACAGGTGAGCATATCCAGCTCCGTCGCCAAGGAACGATAAAGTGACCCTCTTACACAGGTGAGCATGCCCAGCTCTGTCGCTAAGGAACGATAAGGTGGCCCTCTTACACAGGTGAGCATATCCAGCTCCGTCGCCAAGGAACGATAAAGTGACCCTCTTACACAGGTGAGCATACCCAGCTCTGTCGCTAAGGAACGATAAAGTGACCCTCTTACACAGGTGAGCATATCCAGCTCTGTCGCAAGGAATGATAAAGTGACCTCTACACAGGCCTCATCGAGCATCAAGGAAGTGTTAGCCACCACACAGAAAGTGGTCGCCCCTGTTTGACTTTTGTCACTTGCCTGCCTCTTGATCCAGGTGAGTGTCGTTGAGACCCTAGTACTGACTCACTAACAACAAACACTCCATCGGTTGCCATTCTCTGCAGCCTTTAAGAGCCACCCAAGGACAGTCTGTCTGTTCCCTCAGATTGTTCCCCACCTCCTCTGCTTTCTGTTTCTTCTGGTGAGGGTTGGGCTGGACGGTGGGAGAAGATGGTGGAGCTGGGGTGGAGGTCGGGTGGTGGGGGTGGGGGAGAGGTGGATGAAGGGAGAGTTAAAGTGGAACGTGTTGCCCGCTTGTGGTGTGTGTGTTGTGTGTGAAGGTGGCGCGCCGCGCACGCAGCGCACCAGCTGCGTCGTGCGTGTATAGTGTGTGTGGTGGTCTGTGTGTGTGTGTTGGAGATGTGTGTTTGCAAGTTTCTTATTTTATACCTTCCACGCTTGCAGGGTTGTTTGTAACACGAACACCTCACCTAAACACACCCACCCACCCATCCACACAACAATCCAACTCAGGACCGTCTTGTCCTTGTTACAGAATTGTCTCGAGTCTCGTTCGCCTCCCTTGTCTGTCTGTCTGTCTTGTCTTTGTCCTCGCTCTGTATGTCTCGTCTTGTCTTGTTCGTCTGTCTGTGTCTCTGTCTGTCTCGTCTCGTCTCGTCTCGTCTGCGTCTCGTTGTCTCGTCGTCTGTGTCCGTTGTCTCTCGTCTGTCTGTTCGTCCTGTCTTGATTTGTCTTCTCGTCTTCATCTTGTCTCGCTTTTTGAGTGCAGGTTCAGGAAGACTGTTGGGAAACGAATGGTTCTTCCATTTGTTTCTATTTTCCAATGGGAATGGTTGGCTGGTAGCTTGATGCCATGGTGGTATCATATTAAACCAAGTTTCAAGTGTGTAGTGCCTGTGTGAAATGGGAGCTATTGGACTTTTTTTTTTTTTTTTTTTTTTTTTTGCTGCCATAAAGATTCGCAAAACTGCCAGATTGTATAGAAATTATCCTTGTAATTGATGGTGATACCGTAAGTTTGAAATGGTTGCTGTGGGAAGCATGTAGGTGGGCAAAGGGAAGTAATTTTCCTGATGGATTGAAGCGTCATAGTTTAGCAAAGAGAAAATTTACCTGATGGATTGTATACAAGTGATTCTTGCTTTTGATGGTGATATCGTAAGTTTGAAATAGTTGCTGTGGGAAGGGGGGGGGGTGCATCGTAGTTGGGCAAAGGGAAGTAATTTACCCGACAGACCACGTACTGTCCTGCTGGCCGTTCACTTGATGTACTGATTTTCGGAGGACAGTAGCGACTATGAGTCCTATCCGGCTGGTAGTCTGTTGCTTTTTCTTTTCTTTGCCTCTCTCTCTCTCTTCTCTCTCTCTCTCCTCTCTCTCTCTCTCTCTCTCTCTCTCTCTCTCTCTCTCTCTCTGTGTCTCACTCTCTGTCTCTGTCTCTGTCTCTGTCTCTCTCTCTCTTCTCTCTCTCTCTCTCTCTCTCTCTCTCTGTCCGTCTGCCCGTCTGTCTGTCTGTCTGTCTGTCTCACTCTCCGTCTCTGTCTCTGTCTCTGTCTCTCTCTGTCTCTCTGTCTCTCTGTCTCTCTGTCTCTGTCTCTGTCTCTCTGTCTCTCTGTCTCTCTCTGTCTCTCTCTCTCTCTCTCTCTCTCTCTCTCTCTCTCTCTCTCTCTCTCTCTCTCTCTGTCGTCCTCTGTCTGCTGTCGATCTGTCTATTTGTGTGTCTGTCTCTCTCTCTCTCTCTCTCCTCTCTCTCTCTCTCTCTCTCTCTCTCTCTCTCTCTCTCTCTCTCTGAGTCCGCTCAGGTGGTAATAGGAGGGTGGGGGTGAGAATGGTCTGAGGAAGTGCGACAACATGTGTGCAGATCTTGTAGCCCGTAGACCCCACTCCCAGCTACGGTCTGAAGTGTGACGTCAGTGTGCAGATCTTGCAGTCTGTACACCCACTCCCAGCTACGGTCTGAAGTGTGACGTCATGTGTGCAGCAGATCTTGCAACCTGTAGACCCAACTCCCAGCTCCGGCCGGGAACTGGTGTGGTGACGCTGTCGTCGGCCAAAGGGAGACCACCTGTACCATCCATCTTCTGGCAGGGAAGCGGGCAGCCAAGTTACATGCGGCCACACGCCGCAATTAGGATTTGGCTCTGAACCACCATGTAATCTATAACCTGTGTAAACCACCATGTGATCTATAACCATGTGATCTATAACCTGTATAAAGCACCATGCTATCTATAACCTGTGTAAACCACCATGTAATCTATAACCTGTGTAAACCACCATGTGATCTATAACCTGTGTAAAGCACCATGCTATATATAACCTGTGTAAACCGCCATGTGATCTATAACCTGTGTAAAGCACCATGTTATCTATAACCTGTATAACCCACCATGCAATCCATATCCTATGTAAACCACCATGTAATCTATAACCAGTGTAAACCACCATGTAATTTATAACCTACGTGGCTCTAAACCACCACGTAATCTATAACCTATGTGGCTCTGAGCCACCATGTAATCTATAACCTATGTGGCTCTAAACCACCATGTAATCTATAACCTATGTGGCTCTAAACCACCATGTAATCTATAACCTATGTGGCTCTAAACCACCATGTAATCTAGACCTATGTGGCTCTAAACCATTGTGTAATCTATAGCCTGTGTAAACCACCCTGTAATATGTAACCTGTGTGGCTCTAAACCACCATGTAATATATAACCTATATGGCTCTAAACCACTATGTAATCTATAACCTGTCAAAAGTACTATGTAATCTATAACCCGTGTGGCTTTAAACCACCATGTAATCTATAAACCATGTGGCTCTAAATCACCATGTGATCTATAACCTGTGTAAATCACCATAAAATCTGTAACCTGTGTAAACCACCGCGTAATTTGTAATCTATGTGGCTCTAAACCACTCTGTGATCTATAACCTGTGTAAACCACCATGTAATCTATAACCTATGTAAACCACCATGTAATCTATAACCTGTCTAACCCACCATGTAATCTATAACCTGTGTGGCTCTAAACCACCATGTAATCTGTAACCTATGTAAACTAGAATGTAATCTAAAACCCGTGTGGCTCGAAACCACCATGTAATCTGTAATCTGTGTAAACTACCGTGTAATCTATAACCTATGTGGCTCTAAACCACCATGACCTGTGTCCTATGTAAACCATGACCATGTAAACCACCACGTAATCTATAATCTGCGTACACTATCATGTAATCTATAACCTGTGTGGCTCTAAACCACCATGTATTCTGTAACCTATGTAAACCACAATGTAACCTAAAACCTGTGTCGCTCGAAACCACTCTGTAACAAGTGTAAACCATCATGTAATTTATAACCTATGTAAACCACCATGTAATCTGTAACATATGTGGCTCTAATCTAGCATGTAGTATATAACCTATGTGGCTCTAAACCACCATGTAATCTATAACCTATGTTAACCAAAGTGTAATCTATAACCCGTGTAAACCACCATGTAATCTATGATCTATGTGGCTCTAAACCACCATGTAATCTGTAACCTATGTGGCTCTACACCCCCATATAATCTATATCATGTGTAAACCACCATGCAATCTATAACCTCTGTAAACCACCATGAAGTCTATAACCAACGTAAACCACCATTTTATCTATAAACTGTGAAATCAACCATATACTCTAGAACCTATGTGGATCTAAACCACCATATAATCTATAACCTATGTGGCTCTAAATCACCACGTAATCTATAATCTGTATAAACCACTATGTAATCTATAACCTATGTGACTCTAAACCATCATATGATTTATAACCTGTGTAAACCACCATGTAATCTATAACCTATGTGGTTCTAAACCACCTTGTAATCTGTAATCTGTGTAAAACACATGTAATCTATAACCTGTGTGGCTCTAAACCACCATGAAATCTATAACCTATGTGGCTCTAAACCACCTTGTAATCTATAACCTGTGTAAACCACCATGTAATCTATAAACTGTGTGGCTCTAAACCACCATGTAATCTATAACCTATATGGCTCCAAACCACCATGTGATCTATAACAACCGTAAATTTAAACCATGTAATGTAAATATAAACAACCATGTAATTTGTAGCCTGTGTAAACCACCATGGAATCTATAAACCGTGTGGCTCTAAACCACCATGTAATCTATAACATTTGTGGCTCTACACCATCATATGCAATCTATAACCCGTGTAAACCACCATGCAGTCTGTAACCTGTGAGGCTCGAAACCACCATGTGATCTATAACCTGTGTAAACCACCATGGAATCTATAACCTATATGACTCTAAACCACAATGTAATCTGTAATCTGTGTAAACCACCATGGAATCTATAACCTGTGTAAACCACCATGTGATCTATAACCTGTGTAAACCACCATGTGATCTATAACCAGTGTAAACCACCATGGAATCTATAACCTGTGTAAACCACCATGGAATCTATAACCTGTGTAAACCACATGTGATATATAACCTGTGTAAACCACCATGTGATCTATAACCTGTGTAAACTACTATGTGATCTATAACCGGTGTAAACCACCATGTGATCTCTAACCTGTGTAAACCACCATGGAATTTATAACCTGTGCAAACCAGCATCTAATCTATAACCTATATGACTCTAAACCACCATGTAATCTGTAATCTGTGTAAACCACCATGGAATCTATAACCTGTGTGCTCTAGACCAACATGCAATCTACAATCAGTGTGGCTCTAAACCACCATGTAATCTATAACCTGTGTAAACCACCATCTAATCTATAACCTATGGATACCACCATGTAATCTATAACCTGTATAAACCACCATGTAAACTATAACCTATACAAACCACCATGTAATCAATAACAGTGCAAACCACCATGTAATCTATAACCTGTGTAAACCACCATGTAATCTATAACCTATATGGCTCGAAACCACCATGTAGTCTATAACGTGTGTAAACTACCATGTAATGTATAACCTGTGTGGCTCAAAATCATCATGATAGCTATAACCTATGTGACTTGAAACCACCATGTAAACTATATCCTATGTAAACCACCATGTTATCTATAACCCGTGCAAACCACCATGTAATCTATAACCTGTGTAAACCGCCATGTAATCTATAACCTACGTGGCTGCAAACAACCATGTTATCTATAATCTATGTGGCTCTAAAACACCATCTAATCTATAACCTATGTGGCTCTAAACCACCATGTCATCTATAACCTATATAAACCACCTTGAAATCAATAACCTGTGTAGACCTCCATGTAACCTATAACCTACGTGGCTCTAAACCACCATATAATCTATAACCTGTGTAAACCACCATGTAATCTATAACCTGTGTAAACCACCATGTAATCTATAACCTATGTAAACCACCATGTAATCTAGAACATTTTAAACTCTAAACCAACACATAATCTATAACCTATGTAAACCACTATGTGGCTCTAATAACCTCTAACTCCATGACAATGACCTGCAACTCCATCATGACAATGACCTGTAACTCCATCATCACAATGACCTGTAACTCCACCATGACAATGACCTGTAACGCCATCATGGCAATGACCTATAACTCCATCATGACAATGACCTGTAACTCCATCATGACAATGAACTGTAACTCCATCATCACAATGACCTATAACTCCATCATGACAATGACCTGTAACTCCATCATGACA
>CM065745.1:40292214-40299714 GCA_033310375.1 Conus canariensis
AGAGACTGTCACACGCAACATTCGTGACATCTTGACACGCTGTCCATTCTAGATGTAATAAGAGTGTGACTGGGCAAACAGAATTGAAAGAAACATGGCAGATGCTAACAACACTGTTCAATCTAAGAGTGTTTTGAGCTACACGAGGTAAACAATATACTGTTTGGATGTTTTTTTGGTGGGGCTGTTCAGGCATTGGCAACCTTAGGAGTGAAAAAGATATATCATACCAGACCCAAACAGAATGAACATTATCTGATAGGCTTGCAGGAACAGCAAGACCTTAAGGATCATGATGCCATACATGATTCTGGAAAATGGATAATTCAGAAGAACTACACATTTTCAGACACTATTTTTCAAGGAGCTCATACGACAAGGCTTGCACACGCAGCATGTAAGTAGAGTGGTGGTGACAGCCACAAGATTATTACCATGTCCTCTGAGTGCCAGCAAAGTGGATTGCAAAGGAACTGTACAAAGGATATTAGGAAATTTTTCCTTCTAAAATCACTTTTAACATACTTACCATGGCTCACTAATTCATTAAGCGACAGCGGGTTGCTATCCCTTTTGCTGTCGCTTATTGCATTCGTGAGCCACGGTGTAGTATGTGTAATCAATAATGTATTTGATAGGGGATGAGTTGTAGGACTGTGGTTTCGTTTTCAAAAGCTAAACAGGCATGAACAGACGCCGCAAGCACACGCAGACATGAAAACGTTGTATCAGAATGTATGCTTCTCAGTGTTCCTTAAAACGTACAGATATGGATACTGTATGCATAGATTTTGCAGGTTAAGCACACATTTTCACACACACGGTCCGCAGGATGTACAGTTTTTTGTTTGTGTTTTGTTGTTGTTGAAATTACGATCGTTTTTCTGCAGCTTTGTTCAAAGTTGAAAGCTACAAACACTTGGAGAGACGTCGTGACTCCTTTGTGTTGATGAATGAGGTCAAAGCTTTGATTTCAGAGTGGCAGTCCCTGAGTATCCCAGCCTTTACATTGACTGGTTTTGATACAGTGGCTCTTGCCTTTTTCCCCACCGCCTTTACTTTTTTTTCCCTTTTTCTTGTTATTTTTTTTTTCTTTTTTCATTTTTTTTCTTTTTTTTAAGGCGGTCTTTTATTTATTTTTTTCCCTTTCTTTCTTGACTCACGCTCACCATGCAGAATCTGTGTGTACATTACCGATGGACAATTGTTTGATAGTTTTAGTGTGTATGAGAATGATACAAAATGTCTGGGTTTGTTTATGTACTGATGTGTGGTGTACTGACACGTTAATTCTGCTGTGATAACTTCTTTCTAATAAATGGATACAATTAAATCAACATAAAGGTAACAAAGTATTCATAGAATTAAGAGCAAAAAAAAAATGCCAGAGTCAGTGTCCGATTACATTGAAGAGACCGACTGATTCCCCTGATGAAGTGTTGCTGGTGAGGAGATTGACAAAGGCGGTAGTATGGGCACTGCCCTGTGTTGTATGTCATTGTGAGGCTGACAAGCGTAGTATGGCACTGCATGTGTTGTTATGTCATTGATGAGGAGATTGACAAATGGCGGTAGTATGGGCACTGCCACTGTTTGTTATGTTTGATAGGATTGAGGAGTATGGCACTGCCACTGTTGTGATGTATTGATGAGAGACTGACGATGGCAATAGTATGGGCACTGCCAATGTGTTTGTTAATGTCATTGATGAGGATATTGACGGTGGCAGCAGTATGGGCACTGCCACTGTGTATGTTAATGTCATTGATGAGGAGACTGACAAAGGCGGAAGTATGGGCACTGCCGCTGTGTTGTTGATTTCATTCTCAGTTCTTAAAGGGATAGAGAAAAAAATAGCGGCGGTGCTCATACCATCACCAACTCATTATCTAAAAGGAAAAGAAATCGTGTACGCACATTAAATCCCATTCCCTTTATCATAATCATCATCATCGTCGTCGCTGTCGTCGTCGTTGTCGTCATCATCATCTTCATTTCCTCTTCAACCTCCTCCTCTTCCTCCCCCTCCTCCCCCTTCTCTCCACCACCTCCTTTTCCTCTCCTCCTCCTCTTCCTCCCCCTCGTTCTTCTTGTTCATTCTGTTCCTCCGCTCTCCTTCCTTTGTTTTTTCTTCTGTCCTGACACCTGGCTGTTTTTCTTCTGTCCTGAACACCTGGCTGTTTTTCTTCTGTCCTGAACACCTGGCTGTTTTTCTTCTGTCCTGAGCACCTGGCTGTTTTTCTTCTGTCCTGAACACCTGGCTGTTTTTCTTCTGTCCCGAACACCTGGCTGTTTTTCTTCTGTCCTGAACACCTGGCTGTTTTTCTTCTGTCCCGAACACCTGGCTGTTTTTCTTCTGTCCCGAACACCTGGCTGTTTTTCTTCTGTCCCGAACACCTGCTGTTTTTCTTCTGTCCTGAACACCTGGCTGTTTTCTTCTGTCCTGAACACCTGGCTGTTTTTCTTCTGCCCTGAACACCTGGCTGTTTTTCTTCTGTCCTGAGCACCTGGCTGTTTTCCTTCTGTCCTCAACACCTGGCTGTTTTCCTTCTGCCCTGAACACCTGGCTGTTTTTCTTCTGTCCCGAACACCTGGCTGTTTTTCTTCTGTCCCGAACACCTGGCTGTTTTTCTTCTGTCCCGAACACCTGGCTGTTTTTCTTCTGTCCTGAACACCTGGCTGTTTTTCTTCTGTCCTGAACACCTGGCTGTTTTCTTCTGTCCTGAACACCTGGCTGTTTTTCTTCTGCCCTGAACACCTGGCTGTTTTTCTTCTGTCCCGAACACCTGGCTGTTTTTCTTATTCCTGAACACCTGGCTGTTTTTCTTATTCCTGAACACCTGGCTGTTTTTCTTATTCCTGAACACCTGGCTGTTTTCCTTCTGTCCTGAACACCTGGCTGTTTTCCTTCTGTCCTGAACAGCTGGCTGTTTTTCTTCTGTCCTGAGCACCTTGGCTGTTTTTCTTCTGTCCTGAGCACCTGGCCGACATCAGCTGTTATCGACCAGAACCAGTCGCTTTCCAAACACAGCAGTGAACATGTAAACTATCCCGGCGCTTTGGCAATACAGTGTGACAACTCTGAACGCACAATACATCTAACTGCCAGTCAGGGGCCCGTCTGGCCACTTGACATCAACAGCCATAAACAGCATATACCTTACCCACCCCCCGCTGCGCTGGCCCGCAATGTTTTCCGTGGAGACGTCACCCTCCTCATTACGTACTTGATGTATGTGTTACAGCTATTTTTTTTGTTGGCTGCTCTTTCCTCACTATCTACATTTCTCCTCATTACGTACTTGATGTATGTGTTACAGCTATTTTTTTTTTTTTTTTTTTTTTTTTTGCTTTTGTATTTATTTTATTTTTTTTTTTTACATTTTTATTTGTTTTTATTGTTATTCCACATACAAAGAGAAAAAAAAAACCTACATACATATACGAAGAGAACAGCAAAAAGAAATAAACAGCAACATTCATAACTAAAAGTTAGGTATAAAGCAAGAAAACAAACAAACAAACTAACATATACAAAGAGCCAAACCACACACACATGAAAAAAAAAAAAAAAAAAAAAAAAACAGAAGAGAGAGATAGACAGTAGGAGAGAGAGAGAGAGGGGGGGGGGGTTTCAGTATAGCATTGTCTATGTAAAAAAAAAAAAAAAAAAAAAAAAAAAGAAAAAAAGAAAAAAGAAAAAAAAAAAAGAGTAAAGAACATGGTTACTTATTGACAATGCTATAAGAAGTATACATAAACCTGTATTAATCATATTGTTCTAATATTACTACCCATAATAGATGTATACATGCGTTTGATGAAAAAAGAAAAAAAAATGTATATACATAGCAAGATAAATCAGCATGCATACACAGATAATAAGGGAAAGGCAGACAAATAGACAGACAGACAGACAGACAGACAGACGAACAGACAAGCAAAGAAACAGGAAGACAGAATGGGTTGGGTCACAGCAAGTGAAGATGATATATGTTATTATCATAAGGTACATTATTTCTTGAGTACCACTATACAGAAATATTTCAGCAGCATAAAGGGCCACACATGATATCCTCAGCAAAAGATAAAAAAAAGGAAAAAGATAATACGATTAGTCTAGTAACTGTTGTTATATTATGCATCATACTCATTTATATTATTAATGCTGAAAAGACATGTTCCAGAGACGGTAACTAAAGCAGCTAGGTATTAGAAATCAAAGCTTCATAAGCAAGCCATCTGGCATGAAAATCCATGTGGTTCATGGTTAAGTATGAGTTATATTTTTCAATTCTATATCTATACGTCAACATTTTCAAGAAAACTGCTACATGTGGAAGACTGCCTTCTAACTTACACTTATATAGGTAATGTTTTGCTAGAAGAATAATGAAGTAAAAACAGTAATCAATTGCGATTGTTAGGTCGAAGCCTAAAAGTATGAGAGACTCTGTTAGGCGTATATTTTGTGCGTGAGTGCATTTCTCTTTTACTAAATCAATTAACCTACTCCAAAAACATTTAACATGAGTGCATTTCCAAAACATATGGTCAATAGAATCTTTAAATAGTCCGCAAAAACTGCATTTATCATTATCAGTAACTCCGATTTCTTTCAAAATAACATTTGTACCTAAGCACCTGTGAATTATTCTCAACTGAAACCACTTGAGTTTTACATCTGTAATCTTATGTGCATAAAAAAAGCATGAATTCCAGTCATGAGCTTGTGAAAGTTTGAAGTCCCACTTATCGCAGCACGGAGCTCTCAACTGATTATCAATCAGTATATCATAATAAGTCTTTGAACTTTTATAAGTGGCAAACAATATCTTATAACATAATGGAGAAGTAATACATTTGTTGTTTTCGATGGTAATGTCAAATCCTTTTATGAATTCAATTATTGCTAACTTATACCCTGTGTAAGTTAGAAAATCAATGTTGACATCATATTTTTCCTTAAATTGTCCGTGGGAAAGAAACTGACCATTATCATCAAAAAAATGTGCGAGATAATAGATACTTTTGTTTTGAAGCATTTTAGACACAATGTGTCTTTTCCCAACTTGAATACGTTTGTTGAAGCAAACTGGTTCAGCAAGTAGTTCAGCGGAATTTTTTGGCAGACATTTGTAATAAAAAAGTTTGTAAGCTTCAAGGACGTCTGCCCAGAACGGATTATATTTGGTAAATTTTGAGACAATCTCTGGACCGTGTTTACTCATATGAGGCCAATGAGGAAAATTACTGAGAAGAATACGTTTCCATTTGTGGTTTGATCTCTCAGTCCTACGGATCCAGGATAGTTTTAAGGATGTGACGAAGGTTTTTACATCAGGAAGACCAATACCTCCATTCCGTATGCTTTTATGCACTGTTTTTCGACTGATTTTTTCTGGTTTTTTATTCCACACAAACTTGTAACATATTTTCTGGCATGTTTGAAAGAAAACATCTGGTGGGTTTGGCAGAAACAGCCAAAGATGAGTCAGCTTTGAAAGGATGATGGATTTCAAAATTGCTATTCTACCTAGGGGCGTAATTTGGCGTTTTACCCATATTTTGAACAAATGATTTACGTCTGCTAGTCTTTCTGCGTAGTTTATTTCTATGCAATCTTTCAAGTCGTTTGTGAACCATATACCAAGTATTCTAAATTTTTGTGGATTCCATACAATTTCTAAGTGGTCCATGTAGTGGTTTTGACTGTTTTTTACACTTCCAAGCCAAACTGCGCTCGTTTTACTCAAATTCATGTGAAGACCTGAGACACCATCGAATTTTAAAAGAACTTCAATACAAGTTTCAAAGGATTTCTTATCCCCTGCGAGTAAAAACTCGGTGTCATCAGCATATTGAGATATTTTAAATTCAGTTTCATTCATTCTTATTCCCCGAATATCTCGATTTTCCCTTACCATAATGGCTAATATTTCGACACAGATTACGAAGAGATATGGTGAAATTGGGTCTCCTTGTCGACATCCTTTTTTAATATCGAACCAATGTGAAACCTGTCCGTTCACAATAACACAAGACTTGATATTTTTGTAGAATACGCTTATCCATCTACAAATATCTTTTTGGAAACCAAATGCTCTTAGGACTTTCGTCATAAATTCCCAATTTATCGAATCAAAGGCTTTTTCAAAGTCTATGTTTAACAACAGACCAGGCAGACCATTTTCATCTAAATAAGATATAGTGTCAAATATCAATCTGATATTGTCGCCGATGTATCTATTTCTAATAAATCCGGTCTGATCTTCATTTATGATTTTAGGCAACACAGATTTTATTCTGTTGGCAATGCAAGAGGATCCTATCTTATAAACGACATTTAACAGAGAAATGGGTCTCCAGTTTTTTATGTACTGTCTGGATTTATCACCTTTTGGTATACATGTAATGATTCCCTCTCTTTGTACACATGACAGTTCTCCTTTCTTGAAACTTGCATTTAAAGCTCTAACGACAAATACACCAATCTGTTTCCAAAAGACTTTAAAGAATTCAGTAGTGAAACCATCGGAACCGGGGCTTTTATTATTTTTCATTGTCTTTAAGACATATGTCGCTTCCTCCAATGTAATAAGACCTTCTAAGTCCGCTGCTTCTGTTTCATTTAAATGGGGGATGTCGTTCACCAAATCTTTTATATCACAATTTTCTACAGCATTTTCTGTGTATAATGTTTTATAGAAACTATATACTTCTTTCAGTTTGTCTTCTTGATTTGTTAGAACATTATCTTGTTTATCAATTAGTCTAGCCATGTTTTTACTGATGTAATGCCGTTTTTTCGAGATTACAAAAATAACTACTAACTTTCTCTCCATCTGCTATCCATCTAGCGCGTGATCTTAACAAAACTCCTTCTATTCGTTTTCCTCTGATATCCGACAGTCGTTCTTTTTTCTCGTTAATGACTCTGATATCATCTTCAGTTTTCATTTCTTTTTTTTCTAACTTAATAATGTCTTGTTCTAATTGTTTTTCCTCTTCATTACTCTGTCTTTTATTCGCAGTAGCATAAGCAATTGTTTTTGACCTTATTTTCATTAACAGGAAATCGAGAAATAAATCATCAGAAATTGAGAATTGTAATTTGTCGTCTGTTTCATTAATATTTTCTGTATTTATAGCGTATTCTTCTTTAACGTTTTCAATCAAAATATTGATTTCATCTACATATGACTTATCTTTCAACAGAGACGAGTTAAGTTTCCAAAAAGTATTGCGCTTTATGCCTTCATTAAATTTTAGCTTTAATAACACAGCAGAGTGATCTGTTCTATAACCGGATTCGATGTCTACTTCATCAGTATAAGAAACAACTGTGTCGATATCAAAAAGAAATCTAGCCTGGCCTGTTGAAAAGGATTAGTTCTCCTCCACGTAAAACGGCGACACTCTGGGTTTAGTTCCCGCCAAATATCATTCAGGTCTAGATTTTCGACCATGTTTTCAACAGCCTGTTTTGCGTGAGGATTA
>CM065745.1:40309714-40349714 GCA_033310375.1 Conus canariensis
TCTCTCTCTCTCTCTCTCTCTCTCTCTCTCTCTCTAATATCACATATGTGAAAAGACGTAAAACTAAAGTACTACTACTACTACTACTACTACTACTACTACTACACACACACACACACACACACTTTCACACACACACACACACACACACACACACACACACACACACACACACACACACACTTTCACACACACACATACCTTTTCACACACACATACCTTTTCACACACACACACACACACACACACACACACACACACACACTCACACTCACACACACACACGCACGCACGCACGCACGTACTCACGCACGCACGCACGCACAAAACACACACACACACACACACACACACACACACACACAATCACACACACACACACACACACACAATCACACAAATCACACACACACACACACACACACACACACACACACACACACACACACACACAACACACACACACACACACACACACACACACACACACACACACACACACACACACACACACACCGCATTCCACCTCCACCTCACCCACCACCCATCTCCCTGGCACCCCCCATCTCCACATGGACAGAAACAGAGTGAGAATGCTGCAGTTTCTGGTCAATCGGGTCATGTTACTATTTTTGCTGACTGTTAACAAAATCAAAACGATTTTTTTTTCCTTTTTCCCTTTAAGACAACATTAATCTTGTTTCTGTGTAAGATTAAATTGATTTCAAAGAGAAAAAGTGGAATGGATAAGCTTGGTCGACTCATTCTTGATCTTCGCCACTTTCAATTATAAACAATAATATTATGTCGGGGTCCCTGATTTGTTAAGTTTTGTTAACAAGCTTGCCATTGGACCACCTCATACACCTTTTGAAAACCAGTTGGCGTGGCGAGTTATCCCGACAGGCAATACATCTTGGTACTCTGTACATGTTGCTTTCAGGCAAGCAATGCTTAGTAAACATGGAGAGTTCTCTCTCTCTCTCTCTCTCTCTCTCTCTCTCTCTCTCTCTCTCTCTCTCTCTCTCTCTCTCTCTCCTGTTATCCGCCTAGCTGACCTTTTGTTGTTCTTTCTGTGTCTTTGAACTCCAAGCTTTCCTGGCCCCCTGCACATGTTAAAGAACCCACGGCAGTTAAAAATCGAAAAGAGCAGGGGGGTTCCCCGCTGCCCTGGCAAAATTGATGTAGATTGAAGATAGCCGCCTGGTATTTCTTACCAAGCCACAACAATTGTCACTTACTGTTGTCGTGTGCCATCGTGTACCGGTGGAAATGGAGGACACGTATAAACATCACATGCATCCTATGTGAGAAACTGGAGGAATATACGATATAAATGAAAATGAGTGACTGATATTTGAATGGTATGGGAAACGACTGAATGAGCGCCAGTAGGCTGCTCTTCGGCCGGCTCTACCTGGGTAGGCAGCCCGTTGAGTGAGTGAGGTAGTGTGTTTATTGTAAAGCGCTTAGAGCTTGGTCTGTGACCGAGGATAGGCGCTATATAAATACCCAATATAATAATAATAATACTTTTAAACATGAAATTCTTCTGCATTTTCGTTCATCGTTTCTTCAGAATCTCACGTACCAAACAGGCATTAGTAGTAAAAGAAACTAATGACGAGAAAATTCTCTCTCTCTCTCTCTCTCTCTCTCTCTCTCTCTCTCTCTCTCTCTCTCTCTCTCTCTCTCTCTCTCTCCAATATGTTTAAGAAGATTTTTAGACAAAGGATGGTAGACTGTTATCAGCAAGATTGGGTTAGCAAATTAATTATGTGATCGCTTCAACACCTACTATTCATTTAAGTCTCTTTTACAACCAGAACCTTATCTAACCTATTTAACGGTTAACAAATTTAAAATGTATTTCACGAGATTCCGTCTTAACTTAAACGACCTGAATATAAATAGCAGATACAAAGAAAATATTAAAGCATGTCCTTTTTGTAACAAACTTGAGAACGAACTCCAATTTCTATTCAGATGCAATGCTTATATGTCTTTCAGAGAAAAAATACATACTGAAGCACAGACAATTTCAGAACGTGAACTCTATTGAACTAAAACAATTACTTGCAAACAAAAATGTGCATATTACAAGGTATATTGCTAGGTATATTTATTATGCATTGAAAAAAGAGAACTCGTATCCCACACAGCATGAATAATTAGTTACCCTCATAAATTAGCATTATTAGTACATCGAAAAATATACTTTTGTTCTTTTCCCCTTTTTCTCTTTATGTGTGCACTGCACCTCACATTGTTATAGGCCGGAGGCCTGAAACATTAAAATTGTGTTCAATTGTTCTCTCTCTGTCTCTCTGAGATATTGATGTAGAGGAAGCAAGTAACTTGAACCGTCCAATCTCCATAAAGGAAGTGATTTGCCGTCAGGAAAATAAAAGCCGCTTGACCAGACGGCATTATTGGCGAGTTTTAAAAAAATTGTAGTAAATCGGAAATCGTGTTGGACTTTCTTGTTAGATTGATGAATTCTGTTTTTGACAATGGCACTTACCCTGAGCAGTGGACTGAATCAATTGTTCTTCCCTTCTATAAAAAGAGTAACATAAACAAACCTGATAACTATTGAGGTATTTCTCTTTGTGATGTAACTAGCGAGATACACAGCACTATTATCCATTGCAGAAATGGGTGGAAGAAAACAATTTTACAGGAGAATATCAGGCTGGTTTTAAACGTAAATATCCCACAGTAAACCACCTGTTTACTTTAATGGCTTTTGTTCAAGAAATGGAATCAATAATTCTTAAACCGATCTCAAACGTATCACCTATGTATCTTTTGGACAATTCCATAGATAATTTTCTTACTGACCTCACGAAATCCCCTCTGATAAATTCTCACTACAACTGTGATCCAGAGAAAGCTCGAGTGTTCTGGCTACACATATTTAATTCTATTTATGAAAAGCATGCACCATTCGAAACGCGTAGAGTAAAGCATTGTATTCAAACAAATGGATGGCTGATGACATATACAAGCTGCTTCTTTACTACGTGACGATTCGCTTAAAATAGGAGGGAAGTCGGATAGGTTTAAAAGGCAGCGTAATAAACTCAATTCGCATACAGGCGCAGAAAAAGAAACACAACCATGAACTTGTATCCAACAACAACAACAAAAATTCGAAGTCCATGTGGAAGTCGATAAAACAATTTAGAATAAAACATCTCGGTCAAAGATATAAGTCCTGTGACTAGCTTAACACCAAATGAACTCAACAAACACTTTACAATTACGGAACTCATCGTCAAAGAAAAAATAAAGACGCTGACAGGCGCTCTGGTAACAACCAGTTTGGTGCATCAAGCATGCGTTATTCGTTAGCCTTTACCCAAAAAAATGTCATACTCAGTTTTGGCGGACACTGGTCCCTAAATGGCAAATGGACAGGCCAGAAGACTTACTATATACCCGCTTTCAATCAGAATTATAGACAGAAACACTGATAACAACGGGACTGGTGCATGAGGTATCCTTGACTGTAGAGTGTACATCTCACACCAGATCAGACGTGACTTTGAGACACATTGGCCCTTAACTGGCAGACGCACTGGTGAAAACCAGTTTGATTCATAAAACATCCATGAATCACAGGCCATGCTTCAATGTATGTTGATCATCAGTTTGATTCATAAAACATCCATGGATCACAGGCCATGCCTCAGTGCATGTTGATCATCACTTTGATTCATAAAACATCATGAATCACAGGCCATGCCTCAGTGCATGTTGATCATCAGCTCTGGTGCTGGCCAGGTGATCAACAAGAGAGTGGCCAGGCAGTGAAATCATAGACATGGCCTATGAAGGTCGATCGTACACCTACACAGTGACATGACTACGGTAGAAAACTGTCCTCTGATTATTCCAGCCTACTGATAGTTATTTAGTGACATGACTGCGATAGAAAACTATCCTCTGACTATTCCAACCTATCGATAGTTATTTGTTAAAAAACCATGATACATGGCTTAAAACTGCCTTTCAGATAGTTCCTTGTATGGGAAATCTCGTGAGAGTTATCTTCTCATGGCAAATGGGTTGCTCCCAGTGTGGACTGGGACAGCAGGGCGACTGGGTCATGATCGTGTGTGATCATGGTGTCAGTTTTATCATCGCTGCAGAAAATTTGGACGGATTAAATGCATAATTGTTAAACCGTGGATCAAGATGAAGAAGTACACTTTGTTTGTTTATCACATCATAAAAGATAACAGCACAAAATTATTAGAAAAAAATCCCAAGTGTAACTCTCTATCTCCTCACACTAACGTACTGAAAGCCGACACTTTACCAAAACGCTAACGAGGACCTGACATAATTGTACGATCTAACTTATATATACAGAGAGTGTCTGCGCTACCAGGGAAAATTGTCTGGTTTTGAAACCCACAGAAAACAAACCCCAGAAAAAAAAGCAACAAATGAAATGGAAGTCATTGCAACATCTGGTAAATAGAACCTCACGCAACACATGTCGGGAGTACCAGCCTGGACAATATAACGACCAACCCTCCAGTCTCCACCCCGTTCTACTGCAGCCTGGACAATACAATGACCAACCCTTCAGTGCCCACCCCGTTCTACTGCAGCCTGGACAATACAATGACCAACCCTCCAGTGCCCACCCCGTTCTACTGCAGCCTGGACAATACAATGACCAACCCTCCCGTGCCCACCCCGTTCTACTGCAGCCTGGACAATACAATGACCAACCCTCCAGTCTCCACCCCGTTCTACTGCAGCCTGGACAATACAATGACCAACCCTCCAGTGCCCACCCGTTCTACTGCAGCCTGGACAATACAATGACCAACCCTCCAGTCTCCACCCCGTTCTACTGCAGCCTGGACAATACAATGACCAACCCTCCAGTGCCCACCCCGTTCTACTGCAGCCTGGACAATACAATGACCAACCCTCCAGTGCCCACCCTGTTCTACTGCAGCCCGGACAATACAATGACTAACCCTCCAGTCTCCACCCCATTCTACTGCAGCCTGCACAGAAAACTGTCTACGGAAAATCTGTCATCGCCGGCAAGATTTAGGTTTATAGCGAACCCTCTGTTTTTTGGTGTGTGTGTTTTTTTTTTGTTGTTTTTTTGTTTGGCGCTAAACTGACCAACAAATTGACGTTAGGCCCTCAGTTAAGAGGAAAAAGAAGAAGAAAGCATTCTTTTGGCTGAGACAAACCGCAGTCGATCACTTTCCTCTGACTATTGACAAGTTGTTGTGCCAAGTCACGTGACAAAGAGGTGTCCACCGATTGGCTGTTACACTAGTTAGGATGGCAAAAATAGGAACGAGTTCTATTCTGAAAATATGCAGGCTAGAAAGTGTCCGCTTCGTAGCAAGTCCAGTTTGCAAACTATCGTGTGCTGGAGATGGGCGTGGATAGGATAGGATAGTCGCTTTTTGTGCAATGTGTACAGACGGCTTGGTCAAAAACACCAACAGACACGGAGAGGCCTATTCATGTCAAACACTAAGAGATCTACCTTTAAAAAGGCGAGTTTGATGCATTAAAGAAAAATGGATCTTTAATACATGCCCGAAAGCATAATCATCTCTAGTGTTGGCGCAGACTATTCTCTAAATGGCCAGAGTATGAGCGAGAAGACGTAGCATATGTGGCCTCCAATTTAAAATACTGAAGGACGCCTTGATAGAACGAGTTTGATGCATAAAACATGTATGGCTGTTTAGTGAATATCCCAAACTCGTTCATGGCCAACTTTGGTGAAAGAGAATAAGCCTAAAGCACAAATGGACCGTAGATAACCCAAGCACAGCTTCAGACGCACAGATAAAAACACTTTGGTGCATAAAACATACATTGTTGTTTACCTCGGCCTAGTACATTCTCAATTTGGGACACGTCTCTGAATGGCGATGGAAGAGGCCAGACCAGACACTGTGATTAGGCCTAGTTATTAGAGACACGATGGACGTGCTGGAAGCAGCCAGGGCATCTATGGTCTCCTGGTCCATATCCCGAAGTGTATTATACACGGATTTGGGGGGGGGGGGGGGGGCAGACTGGTCCTCGGGTGGAAAGAAGACAGACTAGGACAGAGGTATTGACAGACCAGGACAGAGGTACCAATCATCAAACACACCATCAGACCGACTGATAAAACAGTTTTGATGCAAAACAAAAGTTCACCATTGTTTGGTAGTAGTGTGTCACCACTTAAGTTCGTGCTGAGTTTGGACAGAGATGAGTCCCTATATTGCAATGGCAAGCACTAAAAACAGGAGGCACTATTCGTTGTCTTCTCATTGAACACATCGAATGACACACTACTTAATGCGCGGTTTACGCTTAACGTATCCATGGCTGTTTTTGCATGCCCCAAACCAGCTCATACTCAAATTTGGGGGCACAGAGGACTTTAAATGGCAGAGAAGGAGATATTTTTTTTAAAAACTAACAATGACGTATGACATGAGACTCACTCTTTATACAAAATCGATAGATGTACTGTGCTCTGTCTACTGTGCTCTCTCTCTCTCTCTCTCTCTCTCTCACACACACACACACACCACACACACACACACACACACACACACACACACACCACACACCACACACACACACACACACACACCACACACACACACACACACACACCACGCACCACGCACGCACAAAGCACACGCACAAGCACACAAACACACACGCACACACACACACACACACACACACACACACACACACACACACACATGCACGGACACACGCATACACACACACTCTCTCTCTCTCTGTCTCTCTCTGTCTCTCTCTGTCTCTCTCTGTCTCTGCTCTCTCTCTCTCTCTCTCTCTCTCTCTCTCTCTCTCTCTGTCTCTCTCACACACCAACACACACACACACACACACACACACACACACTACACGCTGACAAGCGTGATATCGACAGGCAGCTCACAACATGACATCAACACTAGCGCGAGCATGGCGCTTCCACACTGAGAGAGAGAGGTCATGGAGTTGGCAGGGCATGGCATGAAACACTGCAATAGTACAATGTTAATTCCAGATGAGGTCAGGACGAGCTCATGATGGAGTTACAGATCATTGTCATGATGGAGTTACAGTCATGTCATGATGGAGTTCAGTCATTGTAGATGGAGTTACAGGTCATTGTCATTGGAGTTACAGGTCATGTCATGTTCAGGTCATTGTCATGATGGAGTTACATTTTCATGATGGAGTTACAAGTCGATGTCATGATGGAGTTACAGGTCATTGTCATGATGGAGTAACAGGTCATTGTCATGATGGAGTTAGATGTCATTGTCATGATGGAGTTACAGGTCATTGTAATGATGGAGTAACAGGTCACAGTCATGATGGAGTTTCAGGTCATTGTCATGATGGAGTTACATGTCATTGTCATGATGGAGTTACAGGTCATTGTAATGATGGAGTAACAGGTCACAGTCATGATGGAGTTACATGTCATTGTCATGATGGAGTTAGAGGTCATTGTCATGATGGAGTCATGGTCATTGTCATGATGGAGTTACAGATCATTGTCATGATGGAGTTACAGGTCATTGTCATGATGGAGTTACAGGTCATTGTGATGCTGGAGTTACAGGTCATTGTCATGATGGAGTTACAGATCATTGCCACGATGGAGTTACAGGTCACAGTCATGATGGAGTTACAGGTCATTGTGATGATGGAGTTACAGGTCATTGTCATGATGGAGTTACAGGTCATTGTCGTGATGGAGTTACAGGTCATTGCCATGATGGAGTTACAGATCATTGCCATGACGGAGTTACAGGTCATTGTGATGATGGAGTTACAGGTCATTGTCATGGAGTTACAGGTCATTGTCATGGAGTTACAGGTCATTGTCATGATGGAGTTATAGGTCATTGACATGATGGAGTTACAGGTCATTGTCATGGAGTTCCAGGTCATTGTCATGATCATTTTCATGACGGAGTAACAGGACATTGTCATGATGGAGTTAGAGGTCATTGTCATGGAGTTACAGGTCATGTCATGGAGTTACAGGTCATTGTCATGATCATTTTCATGACGGAGTTACAGGACATTGTCATGATGGAGTTAGATGTCACTGTCATGATGGAGTTACAGGTCATTGTCATGATGGAGTAACAGGTCATTGTCATGATGGAGTTACAGGTCATTGTCATGATCATTGTCATGACGGAGTTACAGATCATTGTCATGGAGTTACAGGACATTGTCATGACGGAGTTACAGGACAATGTCATGATGGAGTTACAGGTCATTGTCATGATGGAGTTACAGGTCATTGTCATGGAGTTACAGGTCATTGTCATGATGGAGTTATAGGTCATTGTCATGATGGAGTTACAGGTCATTGTCATGGAGTTACAGGTCATTGTCATGATGGCGTTACAGGTCATTGTCATGATGGAGTTACAGGTCATTGTCATGATGGAGTTACAGGTCATTGTCATGATGGAGTTACAGGTCATTGTCATGATGGCGTTACAGGTCATTGTCATGATGGCGTTACAGGTCATTGTCATGATGGAGTTACAGGTCATTGTCATGATGGAGTTACAGGTCATTGTCATGATTGAGTTACAGGTCATTGTCATGATGGAGTTACAGGTCATTGTCATGATGGAGTTACAGGTCATTGACACGAGGTCTTAAATAGAGAGGTCGGGGGAGATGGGGGAAGCGGGGGGGGGGGGGTATAGCTCGTCACAGTTAGGGATGGCTTGAATTTTGAAAAAAGAATGCAAAACAGGAGTGGGAGATGTAGTGAAGGGAAGGAGAGGGGGTGCTGTGGATGCTCCTGCTGAAGTGTGGAGACAGATACACCGGAGGCACCGCGTCCTCCCGCCTGGATGCACACCAACAATGAATGCCGCCAAGGCCTTGCCTAAGGAGTGGAGTATTTATAAGCATATACAATGAGATTGTTTTTGAGAACTGTCTGAAAGTTGACTTACTTTCTGTTCTTTCATAAGGCCATCAAGGGACATGCCTACTAGAGAAGGCCGGAAATGTGACGTCAGTAAACGGGAAGGTCATGTATTTGAAGATTGGGAATGGCGTCACTGGTGGAATTTTTTTTTTTTTAATTGAGATGATTGGTAGTGGTTGTGATTTGTGTGTATGGCAGTGTGTGTGTGCGGGGGGGGGGGGGGGGGGGGGGGGGGGTTGTTGTCTTTGGATCAACTATCATTTTAACATCAAACGCTGGCTCAACTTTATGCTAGACCTTACAGTGCTTACTTAGGCTATAGATTAATGGTGGTTTAGAGCCACATAGGTTATAGATTACATGGTGGTTTAGAGTCACACAGGTTATAGATTACATGGTGATTTACATAGGTTATAGATTACATGATGATTTAAAGCCACATAGGTTATAGATTACATGGTGGTTTAGAGCCACATAGGTTATAGATTACATGATGGTTTAAAGCCATATAGGTTATAGATTACATGGTGGTTTAAAGCCACATAGGTTATAGATTACATGGTGGTTTAAAGCCACAGAGGTTATAGATTACATGGTGGTTTACACAGGTTATAGATTACATGGTGGTTTACACAGGTTATAAATTACATGGTGGTTTACACTGGTTACAGATTACGTGGTGGTTTGCATAGGATATAGATTGCATGGTGGTTCAGAGCCAAATCCTAATTGCAGCGTGTGGCCGCATGTAACTTGACTGCCCGCTTCCCTGCCAGAAAAAGGGTGGTACGGATGGTCTTCCTTTGGCCGACCACAGCGTCACCACACCAGTTCCCGGCCGCAGCTGGAAGTGAGATCTACAGGCTGCAAGATCTGCTGCACACTGACGTCACACTTCAGACCGTAGCTGGGAGTGAGGTCTACAAGCTGCAAGATCTGCACACTGACGTCACACTTCAGACCGTAGCTGGGAGTGGGGTGTACAGGCTGTAAGATCTGCACACATGTCGTCACACTTCTGCAGACCGTTCCCACCCTCACCCCCACCCCCACCCCACCCCCGCCCTCCCCCTATTACCACCTCCCATCCCTGAGCGAACTCAGAGTGAGAGAGAGAAGGAGGGAGACAGACAGACAGACAGACAGACAGACAGATAGACAGACAGCCAGACAGACAGACAGATAGACAGACAGATAGACAGACAGACAGACAAGAGACAGACAGACAGGCAGGCAGGCAGACGGACAGAGACATTCAGACAGACAGACAGACAGACAGAGAGCCAGAGAGAGAGAGGTAAAGAAAAGAAAAAAGAAACAGACTACCAGCCGGATAGGACTTACAGTCGCTACTGTCCTCCAAAAATCAGTACATCAAGTGAACGGCCAGCAGGACAGTACGTGGTCCATCATTACTTCCCTTTGCCCAGCTACGATACACCCCCTCCCCCCACCCCCTTACAGCAACCATTTCAAACTTACGGGATCACCATCAAATGCAAGAATTACTTCTATTCAATCCATCAGGTAAATTTTACCTTTGCTAAAGTATGATGCTTCCCACAGCAACCATTTCAAACTTACGATATCACCATCAATTACAAGAATCATTCCTATACAATCCATCAGGAAAATTACTTCCCTTTGCCCCACTAAATGCTTCCCACAGCAACCATTTCAAACTCACGGCATCGCTATCAATTGCAAAAATAATTTCTATACAACCCATCCAGTAAAATTAATTAGTTCCCTTTGCCCAAGTATGACGCCCCCCACAACTACCGTTTTAATCATACGGTATCACCATCAATTGCAAAAATCATTTCTAAACAATCCATTAGATAAATTACTTCCCTTTGCCCCACTAACTGCTTCCCGCAACAACCATTTTAACTTATGTTATCACCATCAGTTACAAGAACAATCTATTAGGTAAATTACTTCCCTTTGCCCCACTAAATGCTTCCCACAACAACCATTTTAACTTACGGTATCACCATCAGTTGCAAGAACAATCTATTAGGTAAATTACTTCCCTTTGCCCCACTAACTGCTTCCCACAACAACCATTATAATTTATGTTATCACCATCAGTTACAAGAACAATCTATTAGGTAAATTACTTCCCTTTGCCCCACTAACTGCTTCCCACAACAAACATTTTAACTTACAGTATCACCATCAGTTACAAGAATTATTTCTAAACTATCAATTAGGTAAATTACTTCCCTTTGCCCAACCAGATGCTTCCCACAACTACTATTTCAACTTACCGTATCATCATCAAAAGCAAGAATCATTTCTATACAATCCATCCGGTGAATTACTTCCCTTTTCCCAACTGGATGCTTCCCACAACAACCATTTCAAACTGACGGTATCACTATCAGTTACAAGAATCATTTCTATACAATCCATTAGGTAGATTACTTCCCTTTGCCCAACAAGATGCTTTCCAAAACAACCATTTCAACTTACAGTTACAACAATCATTTCTATACAATCTTGCCGTTTTGCGAATCTTCGTGACAGCAAAAGAAAACAATGTCCAATAGCTCTCATTTCACAAAGGCACTAACACGCTTACTGGAAGCGCTACTATGATTTAATTGTGGTTTTCATTTATTGATACCACCACGACAATCAGAGGCTACCAGCCAACCATATCCTCATTTAGAATAAGGAGAAAAACAAAATGGAAGAGAAGGAACATTCAGTTTTCTAATCAGGCTCTCCATGAATTTTCCTGACTTCAACAAACGTCTTCTGCCTGACCCCAAACAGCATGACAAGACAAGACAAGACAAGACAAGACGAGACAAGACAAGACAAGATAAGACCGGACCAGACCAGACCAGACCAGACGAGACGAGACGAGACGAGACGAGACAAGACGAGACAGGACAAGACGAGACAAGACAAGATAAGACAAGAACAGATAAGACCATACCAGATCAGACCAGACAAGAGCTGATAAGACCAGACAAGACAAGATGAGGCAAACCAAGACAAGTCAAGACAAGACGAGACAAACCAAGACAAGACGAGACAAGACAAGGCGAGGCAAGACGAGACCTGACGAGACAAACTCTTCTATTACAAGGATGATATATGCGCTGGTCCGTGTGTGTGTGTGCGTTGTTGTTGTTATTGTTGTTGTTGTTGTTGTTGTTTAACAAACAATCCTCGCCCAAGCGTGGAAGATATAAAAATAAGGAACTTGCAAACACACACACACACACACACACACACACGCGCGCGCACACACACACACACACACACACACACACAGCGCGGCAAACACGTTCCCACTTTACACTCTCCCTTCCATGTCCACACATCCCCAACCCCCCACCACCCCGACCTCCACCCCAGCTCCACCATCTTCTCCCAACCGTCCAGCCCAACCCCCTCACCAAGAAGGAACAGAAAGCAGAGGAGGTGGGGAACAATCTTTGGGAACAGACAGACCTGTCCTTGGGTGGCTCTTAAAGGCTGCAGAGAATGGCAACCGATGGAAGTGTTTGTTGTTAGTGAGTCAGTACTAGGGTCTCAACGACACTCACCTAGTACTAGAGTCTCAACGACACTCACCTAGTACTAGGGTCTCAACGACACTCACCTAGTACTAGGGTCTCAACGACACTCACCTGGGATCAAGAGGCAGGCAAGTGACACAAGTCAAACAGGGGCGACCTCTTTCTGTGTGGGTGGCTAACACTTCCTTGATGTTCGATTGAGGTCTGTGTAAGAGGGCCAGTTTATCATTCCTTGGCGACAGAGCTGGATATGCTCACCTGTGAAAGAGGGTCACTTTATCGTTCCTTAGCGACAGAGCTGGGTATGCTCACCTGTGTAAGAGGGTCAATTTATATGCTCACCTGCAAACGCTTCTGTTTCTTGATTTTGCTCATTCGTCCATCTTATTTTATTTGTTATTTCATTGATTGATTGATTGGTTGATTTGTTTTATTTATTCATTTATTTTTTCATCTATTCATTCATTCATTTGTTCATTTATTTATTTATTTCATTGTTTATTTATTTATTCATTTATCTATTTATTCATGTATCTAGTTATCTATTGTTTGTTTGTTGTTGTTTGATTTAGGGTTTTTTTTTCTCAGACACAACCAATCGCGATTTCAGCATTGTTAGTACTTTCTGCTCAAGTGCTTTCTGTCGTTCCTGCATGGCCACAGTCCACAGGTAGAGACATGGGCAGAGGGCAGAGGGGAGTGGTAACCAAAACACAGCCATAGAGTCAAGGGTGTGGTTTAATGCTGGAATACCATTTGTGGCCAATACCCTGACAAAAGCGAGAATAAGCCAGCTTGCACTGTTTGTGTAGGCCACTTTCCTTGTCAGGTGCACTGCAGAATACACTGACCTTGATGAGGAATCAAGAAGAGTTCTGAACGGAGGTGTTCGTCTCTGGATAACAATTATTTGTCCAACCATTATTGGGATGTAGATGATGAAGTTGACAGTCACAATGACATCTGACCATCGGAACGTTTTATTTGACTTGTATTGATGAAATAATGTCATGCGGCATTGACCTGATTGACCTTGAAGTTCCCGCTCTGACAGCCCAGAGAGAAACAGTGTTAGCGATATTAAGGCTCCAGCACACCATGGTAGTAGGACAGCTGGCGTCAACGAAACTGCCTTCAATGTACAAGAGCCCTTACCAAAGCAAACGACAGCGATGTGATCCACAGTGATGAACCCAATGATCAAAGCTGACACCTCACAGGACAGATAGAAAAGAAAATCAGCCACTTTACAGGGCAGGCTGTTGATCCATATCTTTTCAGAGTGGAGGTAATGATCTTCAAATATCTCATCAGCAGCTACAGTGATACTGACGTGATATCCTGTACATGATTGAGCGAACAGTAAATTAACAATCATCGTCCAATTACTGTCAAAGTCTCCCTTGAGTGCTAACACACTGACGACACAAACCAAATTTCCGAATGTGGCGCACACACTGACCACCCAGAAGAAAACTCTGTACAGTTCAGTTGGCATCAGCTTCGTGCATGAAGGGAGTACAGTGTGGGGAGCAGAGCACTTTATGTTATCTGACTGTTGTGGAAGTAAGTTTTGACAGCAGAACCTGTAATTTGAAGCAAAGATATTTTGTAAATAATAAGACCCTGAAAACAAATCTAAAGGAAAGTCTTCAACCGGATTAAATCTAATGTCTACTTCACGCAGATGTGGTATAGTTTTAAAACCTAAAAATCCAATGATTTTAATGAAGTTGAAGGAGAGATTTAAATGGGTTACACGAGGCATAAAACTAGACAGTTCGCTGTCCAGTACGTCGAGATCTGTTTCTGATATATCTATCTGTGCCAGAGAGTAATGAATATGTTTTGTCAATTTGTTTAATGTGTTTGACCTGATGGGATTTTTCACTAATCGTAGAGTTTTCAAATTCTGTAGCGCAAGAAAGGTAGGCATGTTAAGATGTATTAAACAGTTGTTTGCAAGATCAAGGTACTGTAAGTTGGGAAGCTGTATGCGTGATATATTAGAAATATAGCAACGAGACAGGTTAAGATGAATAAGGTAGATGCTAGCGTTAAAATCACAAAATGACATCCCTGATCCTGTGGCGTCTACATACCGGAGCTGTGAGAAAAGATCAACAGAGAAAGATCTTCCGCAGAGGAAGGAGTGACCTTGACATTCACAACCTTCAGGACAGGTCATGTCGCACATCAGTTCATCGTCTCGTTGTGGGCACTGGCCCCAGCCATCACACATATGATCTCCATGGAGACAAACTGTAGATGCTGGACAATGGAACAGTCCAGAACATCGAACCTTATTACAGTCTTGTTCATCTTCTCCATTGACACAGTCATTGACTCCATTGCATCGAGTGTAGACAGGGAGACAGTACAGCCACTCTGATGGACAACGATAATGAGTGTCAGGACAAGCTTCTTCAGCGTCCATCAGCTGCTGTGTAAAGTAACCAGTACCGTCCAGGTTGATGTGAAATCGCTCACTCATCTTCACATCCCTGAACTGAATGCAGTATGTACATGACATCATAAGAGGCTGTGGACAATCGACTTCATCAGAATCATCCACACAGTCAGAGTGCTCATTGCAGCGTTGACCGTGTACCACACACTGACCATTAGAACACCCAAAGCCTTGACACAATGGGTGCTGACAAAATGACTCATCACTGTTGTCTGGACAGTCCTCTCTGAGGTCACACACTACAGTATAATGTAATGACGTGACATCATCGTTGCAACGGAACGTGCCGTGCGCACGCTTGCCAGTTCTGTTAGCAGAGAACAGGTCACACTCAGCAGTCGCATTCAGGAAGACAAAACCTTCATGAAGACTGGAGTCCCCACGGTCACTGCCGGAGTCACAAGACATGAATGTGTGGATCACATGCCTGTGTGAACACACCAGCAAACTCTGCCTGGTGTGTGTGAAGGTGGACAGACTGGACCCTGTTGGAAATGGTCTGGCTGGAGAAGGCAACACACCAAACGGTTGCACTTCAGATTCGCATAATGCTGCATGTTCGACTAAATTCGATTTTGATAACTTTTCGCTCAAGCCGTTTGTTGACCAAATCCCTTGATTCTTTTTCCTTGAAACAACGATGTTTTTCTTACGTCTCAAATGATCTATATTGTAGATCATGGTATTGTCCGACCATTTAGAGAACTGACTGTATTCAAATGGCACCAAGTACCAACCGGAGGTGTAATTCAGAACTACCACAAAACGAAGATAATTCATAAAAATCTGTGAGGAATCGTTCCGTTCTTTCCTAGTTTTTATAGACGCCAGTCGCGGACATTCATCAGATGTATGGACAAACGGTAAGTGGAAGTCTGCCACAACCAGTTTGAAACATTTGTTGGTTGAAGCCACCGTCCCCGGACACCCAGGACCGCTGAAGGGACAGTGTTCTGTTTCATCCCGTCCATCCTCACACTCTGTTTTCAGATTGCACTGCAGAAAGTGATCAAACTGGGAATAATTAATGGCAGAACAGTTGAACAACCCACTTAGCAGTTTGTAGGGAGGTCTAGAGACATTCAAAGCGGAAAGGGATATGTGGAGGAAGTGGTAGCTCTTGGCAAAGGAGTGGAGGAAATGGACTCTGATGAAGGAGGCAACAAGTGCGGTGGCTGGTGTGGAACGTTCAGTACACAGCCTGGCAGTGCGTGCCTCGGAGGATTTATGTTTCCTGTATGTCAGGTCTATGTGCAGGTCATCCGAACAATGTGCAGGCCACATTGACTGTTGAACAGCAGCCATGATGACAGCATCAGATGCCCAAGTCCATTCTGCACTGAAGGGAATTATGCCAGCCACGTATGGCACGATGACGTAACCAGAATGCTCTTTCCTACATTGGATAAATACATTGTTATACTTTATTTCCTGAATGTGGATCACAGCCATTGGCTCGTTCATGATCCTTATCCACATCGAGTTGGCAACGGACTGGAAGAACATATCTTGAAGAAGAATGTTGCAGGCCACTTCTAGTTGGATACGATTTGGTCCCGCTAACATCATAGCGATTCTCCAGTCGCTGCAGTGCCAGAAGGCCAGCTGCTGAACATGAGCACGCACATAGCTGTCGAGCGCCACCTTCACGTGCAGGTTGCAGTAGTGCGTGGCCTCCCCACACAGTCCGTGCACCGCTCCCTGGTTAGCCGTGAAGCCAGCCAGGCTGTTGTAGTCACAGAGGGACACATTTCTCTGCAGAAAGCCTGTGTCTGTCTTGTCCTCCTCCATGAGATAGTTCACCCCTGGACAGCAGTCCCCGACCATGAGAGATGCAGTGGTGATGTCTCTGCTGCTGTTGCCACTTGTGGCACACTCTGCACAGAAAGCACGTGCAGCAAGGCATCAGACGCACCAGGTGAACCATCCACCCACCAGCACAGACCGTGTTGTGTGTTGACTCTACTGAATTATCCACCCACCAGCACAGACCGTGTTGTGTGTTGACTCTACTGAACCATCCACCCACCAGCACAGACCGTGTTGTGTGTTGACTCTACTGAATTATCCACCCACCAGCACAGACCGTGTTGTGTGTTGACTCTATTGAATTATCCACCCACCAGCACAGACCGTGTTGTGTGTTGACTCTACTGAACCATCCACCCACCAGCACAGACCGTGTTGTGTGTTGACTCTACTGAACCATCCACCCACCAGCACAGACCGTGTTGTGTGTTGACTCTACTGAATTATCCACCCACCAGCACAGACCGTGTTGTGTGTTGACTCTATTGAATTATCCACCCACCAGCACAGACCGTGTTGTGTGTTGACTCTACTGAACCATCCACCCACCAGCACAGACCGTGTTGTGTGTTGACTCTACTGAACCATCCACCCACCAGCACAGACCGTGTTGTGTGTTGACTCTACTGAACCATCCACCCACCAGCACAGACCGTGTTGTGTGTTGACTCTACTGAACCATCCACCCACCAGCACAGACCGTGTTATGTGTTGACTCTACTGAACCATCCACCCACCAGCACAGACCGTGTTGTGTGTTGACTCTACTTCACCACCCACCCACCAGCACAGACCGTGTTGTGTGTTGACTCTACTGAACCATCCACCCACCAGCACAGACCGTGTTGTGTGTTGCCTCTACTGAACCATCCACCCACCAGCACAGACCGTGTTGTGTGTTGACTCTACTGAATTATCCACCCACCAGCACAGACCGTGTTGTGTGTTGACTCTACTGAACCATCCACCCACCAGCACAGACCGTGTTGTGTGTTGACTCTACTGAACCATCCACCCACCAGCACAGACCGTGTTGTGTGTTGCCTCTACTGAACCACCCACCCACCAGCACAGACCGTGCTGTGTGTTGACTCTACTAAACCACCCACCCAGCAGCACAGACCGTGTTGTGCTCACTCTACTGCTTGCCAAACTTGCAGCACAGCTACAGTATTCTGAACTGCTTCCCTCTCACGATACAATTGTCTGTGTTCTGTTCTAATGTCAACCCCCCCCCCCCCCCTTATCACCCCAGGCATTCATTTTGTTTGTTGATATATGATCAGTATTGATGGGACAAAATTCTATTTTAAAAAATTCTAAACAAGCACCAGGTATAAACATTATCAATATTGACATTTAAACAGGTGTCTGACAGTGATGCAGGTGAGGTCATCTCATCTCATCTCTTTCCTGTGACCTGAGTGGTCGTGGGAGGGGGGGGGGGACATGTTGGACGACTCAGTCAATCTTCTTCTCCATTGTGGCATGTTCTCTACCTCTCACAAGAGTTCTGGCAGCCTGAGGTTGGTCCAATCCATCACGTTCTCCAACCAGCTCGATCTCTGTCTGCCAGGGTGGGTGAGCACATCCACGGGTCCAGACTTGCATGTGGCCTGGCCCTTCTGAAGTGTGAGGACGTCAGCGCCGAAACACCTGTTGAAAGGGGGGTCTTCTGTGACAGCTTCTGCTGCCAGACTGTGCTAATGTCTGCGTACTGACACATGGCTAGATCATTCACTTCCGTGAGTAAACCGGAGGACGTCCGGAAAAGGCCAGACGGTACTGGGTATGACCAGATTTACACTGGGTATGGCCAGATTTACACTGAGTATGACCAAATTTACACTGGGTATGGCCAGATTTACACTGAGTATAACCAGATTTACACTGGGTACTACATGATTAACATTGGGTAAGACCAGATTTACACTGGGTATGGCCAGATTTACACTGAGTATGACCAGATTTACACTGGATACTACCGGATTAACACTGGGTAAGACCAGATTTACACTGGGTAAGACCAGATTTACACTGGGTAAAACTAGGTTTACACTGGTTACGACCAGGTTTTATAGGATAAGAGCAGATTTACACAAGGTAAGACCAGATTTACAAACTAGGTTTACACTAGGTAAAACCAGATTTACAGACCAGATTTACACTGGGTAAGACCAGATTTGTGCTGGGTATGACCAGATTTACAGACTAGATTTACGCTGGGTATGACCAGATTTACATGCCAGATTTACGCTGGGTATGACGAGATTTGAAGACCAGATTTACAGACCAAATTACACACATGGTTCTAATGGGAATCGAACCCATGACCTCCCAGCCAAAAGTCTGCGACACTAACCATTTCGTCATGGCGGTTGATATATAAGTACTCCCAATAATAACGATAATGAGAATAATGATAATAATAGCTATAATAATAATGATGATAATAATAATAATAACAACAACAACAATAATGATAATAATACCAAGAAGAAGAACAACAACAGCAACAAGAAAAAGAACAACAACAACAACGAAAAAAACAACATCAGTAATCATCATCATCATCATCATCATCATCATCATCATCATCATCATCATCATCATCATCATCATCAACGTAGTAATGAACAGAGGGACGTTTACCTGCTCAGACCAGTATCAGTTCTGAACGTCAAAGGACACATCTTCTCTGTCATTGAGGCTGACTAACTACCTCACAGCAAACATGAAGTCTTGAATTGATCAGTCCAGAAAGGAGGCATCTTTGATGTGTATAACATTCCACTATGATTTGGGAAGCAAAAAAAAATTCGAAAGACTTAAAGAACATGAAAGGCACCCTGGAGCAAGGGCGACAATCTCCAACCAGGCGGGTCCCAGGGTGGTGGATAGGGGGATGCCCCCGGACATGACGGTTAGCTGCGGTATCAGTCAGGCTTACCTGGTGGAATAAGCAGTCCTGGACCAATATGGTGATGTTCCTAGCAGGATGGGGTCAGATAAAAGGTGACACTGTTATCTTCACTGAGTGGGAGTATCTCTTAGTCCTGGGGGAGGACACCCCAGTGAACAAACCACCCTCCTGTGCTCACAGGGTAGGACTTTCCAGTCTCGAGCTGAAGGAGAAGCCCCCTACAGAAAGCTTGATCTGACCTGTCGAAGGCGGTGGCGTGTGTCAGCTACAGCGCAGGTTTCTGGGATAAATCAGGACACACACGCTTCAATTATTATGGTTATGCGTCAGATTACACTTTCGTCATGGCGTCGTCTCTATCAACGACAACCAAGGGAATGGCGGAACTGGGCCCTCAGCCTCAAAGGGCCCACCCAAGCGACCGGTGCCTCTGCTAACTTGGAAGTCAGGGGAAGGCGAGTAGAGCTACTGACCAGACAAACCAGCCACCTGTCCACCTCACAGTGGCTCTGTGGAATGCTGAAGGATTAAAAAAAAAACAGGTAGCCAGCCCTTCAGGCTGTTCTCCACAAAAACAACATTGACATCATCTGCATTCAGAAGACTTGCTTGAAAGATCCTCAAAGAGTGTCTGTGAGAGGTAATGAGGAATTGTTACCATTATCAGAATCTCTATTCTTGCAGTGGAGCTGTGTAGATCAGAAAAGGAAGAACTAGAATATCACAATATCAAGCTGCTGTTGCCCAGTGGAGACCTGCTGTTCACCAGCTCCTACAGCCGTCCTGCCTCAGGTCTTGTGCTCCATACAGTGAAGTTAGATCATCCAGACACCTGCTGGTGAGAGATTTCAACAGCCATTTTCCAAGCTGGGGTTATGATGAAATGGACTCACGAGGTGAAGAACTAGAGGACAGGGTGACGAACAACAAACTTGTCCTGATCAGTCAGCCTGATGACAAACCCACCTGCAACACCACAGCATGGAAGACCAGCTTAACACCAAACCTAGCAATGGCTGCAGAAGACATCCAGAGCATGGAAGACCAGCTGAACACCAAACCTAGCAATGGCTGCAGAAGACCTCCAGCGACTCACCTCAACAGTCAGCACCCAGTTAGGAGGGAGCGACCATCTGCCTGCCATCAATGCCATCTCTGCCACAGGATGCACTGAGCACAACTTGGAGCCAGGCTGGAACTTTAAACGTGCCAACTGGACCACCTTCACAGAAAAGGCTGACTACCTCTGCAGGACATCCACACATCCAAAAGCCTCCACAAAAATGTCCTGTACTTTACCGATGCAATACAACAAGCAACCAAGCAGTCAGTCTCAAAGGGAAAACGAAGCCATTACAGACCCTACCGGGGCGATACTCTAGAACAACTTCATACAGAACTGAATTCGGCCAGACAAGCCATGGAGCAGAGCTCCACTCTACAGAACATCCAGAGACACAACAGCATCAAAGAGACCTTCAACCAACATAAGAAGACAGAGATCCAGAAGAGCTGGACTGAGAAAACCTGTTATCTGAACAAGGAGAAGGAGGTGACCAAATTGTAGACACTAACATGAACCCTGTATGAAGACGCAGGTATGAGACACAACAGTGCTGTCATTGTTCTCTCCACAGCTGGTCTGAGGAACACTGATGGCTCACCAGGGGTTTTCCCTTTTTACAGGCTAAACTGTCAAGTCCAGTTCCTGTTCCGGTTGACTTTGTGTCGCTGAAGACAAAGAGAAGGGGGAGGGGGGAGGTCCTTTCCTCTCTCCTCTCCACATTCCCTTTTGCTTTACTTTCAACCCTTCACCCGTCTTTCTTTATTTTCATATAGAAAAAAAATGGTGACATATGCGCGCGCGCGCGCGTTTTGTGTGTGTGTGTGTGTGTGTGTGTGTGTGTGTGTGTGTGTGTGTGTGTGTGTGTGTGTCTGTGTCTGTGTGTGTGTGTGTGTGTGTAGATATATATATATAGGCTCTCTCTCTCTCTCTCTCTCTCTCTCTCTCTCTCTCTCTCTAGATAGATAGATAGATAGATAGATAGATAGATAGATAGATAGATAGACGTTCAAAGATTAAAAAAAAAAGACTCACAACAGGTGTTCAGTTTTGCACCAATCTTTCAGCTCATTATTGCCTTCGTCAAGGTAAATGACAAGGTCTCAGCCACGTCAGTAAAACGACAAGAGATGGAGTTCAACTAACGCATTAAAACGCACATGTCTAATGTTCAAAGGTACGTGAAGAGCTGTTAATCTTGTTCACCTTAATGTGCCCCATTATCCCACCTCGCATGGCGAGTACGCGCACGTAAGCACGCACGCACACGCACACACACACACACACACACACACACACACACACACACACACACACACACACTCACTCACTCACTCTCTCACTCACTCACACACACACTCACACACACACACACACACACACACACACACACACACACACACACACACACACACACATGCGCGTGCATGCGCGCGCGCAAAGACACAAATTCTCCATTCACAAATGAGAGAGATAGAGAGGGGAGGGAAGAGAGAGAGAGAGAGAGAGAGAGAGAGAGAGAGAAGAGGAGAGAGAGAGAGAGAGAGAGAGAGAGAGAGAGAGAGAGAGAGGAGATGTAGGTTGAAGAGAGAGGGGCAGGGGGTACTGCCATAAGTGACTGGTTTCACAAATGCGGGGTTGCAACATCAGCATCTGCATTCTTTACCTCAACCTCCCCCCCCCCCCCCCGCCACCCCACCCCACGCCCTCCATCCCAGCAAACTCGTCCGTCACCCTGATACACCCTGATATACAATTGACAACATGAAGGGTCAGCCCATCCAGGACAGGCTAATCTCACCGGTCACATACACATTGTCACTCTCTGTGGGGGCACACCCAAACACATACCACATGTACATCTGATAACATAGTCCTGCTTTCACATTCCACCTTCCCCATTTGCCACTGGTACAAACATATATTAGAAGTATAATCAGACGACTCCAATAAATAAAACATGATTTTAAATCAAAGTTGTTCCTTAAAAAAATGTTTTAAAAATCTTTTGAAACGATTGAAAGTGACAGCCACGTGGATAAGAAAAGTACCCCCCCCCCCCTCCTTCCCCCGACTATTATTAATTTTAATGGTAACATTTTAACAGAAAGAATTGAGTCCGTTGGGAGAATTTGTTTCCATTTTAGTCATCCAAATGTGTCTCCTATAAAGGCGATGTGGACGGCAGTTATGTTTTCTTTTTCTTGTGCAATGCAGCGCAGGTTTAACTGGGAGTGATCTGGTATACCGAAATGTTGGGTTATTAAAGATCCAGTGTTACGTTTGATGTTTGATCGATGGAGGTAGAATCTTTGTTTGAGGGAAATTTTGGTTTCTCCAGTGTATGTGAGTTCAGGCATTTAGAACAGAATAGTAAATATACAATGTTTGATGCTTCACATGTCATGTGGGTTCTGATGTTAAAAGCTTCAGAGATAACAGAACGGGTGAAGGTGGTCGTCTCAACCACGTGGCTGTCGCATATCACACAGGGGTTTCTTCTGCATCTGCAGCATCCTGCCTCCCTCCACTGGTAGGACTGGGAAGGACTGAGGGCATTAGCAGGTTCCCCAGAGGTCTGCTGTTTCGTTCTCCGAGGATGGGCGGATCAGGGATGGCCTGCTGTAGTCCACTGGATGTATGTAAGTGTGACAGATTCTCCTGGAACCAAGCTTTAAGGGAAGGGTTCTTAGGATTGCGCGTGATAATAAACGGCACCCGTTGTGTGGTGTGTTTTTGTCTGTACTGTAAAGTTTGACTGCGTGGAATGTTTTGAACCCGTTTCAGGCCTGTTGGATGCAGTGTGGAGGAAAGGCTCTCTCCTGTAAGTATTGGGTCATTTCAATGCAGTGGATCCTTAAATCGTCTTCTAAGGAGCAAATGCGTCTCAGTCTTAGGAACTGGCTAAAGGGTATATTCTGCTTGCAGTGCTGAGGATGTGCTGACCGGTAATGCAAACAACTGTGTGCGTCGGTGGGTTTGGTGTTGAGATCTGTCTGCAGCATGCCATCCCTAAGCTTAACCAGAATGTCCAGAAATGCTATTTCTCGTTTGGATGAATTCATTGTAAATTTGATTGTTCTATGGACAGAATTAAGATGAATCATAAAATTGTCCAATTCATCATCTGCTCCTGTCCATAAAACAAAACTGTCGTCTAAAATTTTTTTTTCAAAAATCGACATGGATTTGTGTTGGGCTATTATTCAAAATGTTCTCTTTCAGCCCGAGATATGTTCCATGTTCTCATTGACATGAATTTCAATATGCAGTGAAAATTTTAGCTCCCAGTCCACGTATATAATATATATATATATATATATATATATATATATAATGCTGAACAATTAAGTAGTGGGAGAAAACAAGTGCAGGCTAACAATTCTTCAGTCATTATAGTAATGACTTGGCAAAGATTTGAATTTTAAAAAAAACAACAACAACAAAAAGGCGATGAAGATAATGGGGGGAATGTATTATAAATATGAGAAACCCTTCACCAGCTGCCTGAGGGAACCATCGTACTCCTCTTCGAAGGCAGATCTGTTTGTATTGCCTGCTCCTAGGCCTTTCGTCCGCTGGATCGGACTCATCAGGGAGACACGGCTGATTGTGTCTGTGCTCTTGGTGTCAAATAGAGACACACCACAGTCCATAATTCTGTGGTGTTCTCACCACCAAGGGTTCAAAAAAAGAATCCAACAGCACCCCAAAAGCAGCCAGCGAAGGGTAGTAAATGGAACAAAACGAAAGTGTGGAGAGGAAAAAAGTTACTGAAAAACTAAAAGCATTATGCAAACAGTATAAAATGTAGGGGACAATCTTTGAGCCTATGCTTGAGGATCCATTCAAGGATGCAAGGGAGATCAAAAGATATGGAACAGTCTGAGTGGTCAGCTCTGCTGTTCAATAACCCAAGCATTGTGAGTGGCTAAGAATTGTACAGAACATCCTTTACTTGGATCTCGTAAGAGATGCAATCTCCCACTGATTGACCAAACATTATAATGCTGAACAATTAAGTAGTGGGAGAAAACAAGTGCAGGCTAACAATTCTTCAGTCATTATAGTAATGACTTGGCAAAGATTTGAATTAAAAAAAACAACAACAACAAAAAGGCGATGAAGATAATGGGGGGAATGTATTATAAATATATATATATATTATTTCAAACGAAATTGTGCTTGGAAATATGACGACAGTTCACGCTTAGTTTCAACGAGATATTTGCAGGTCTAAAATAATAAAAGGTGTACTCATATACGATTTTTTTTTCTCCCCAAACCAATGTTTTTGGCTATGTCAAGTTTATAAGGTGGCTGAGTTTACAGGACTTGCATGTGGGTTGTAACTTTTAAACAGCCGACAATTCTCAAAGGATTTGACCTCGAGTGGTCGGCTGGGAAACTGGAAAACAATATGATTTACTGAGCTCTCTCTCTCTCTCTCTCTCTCTCTCTCTCTCTCTCTCTCTCTCTCTCTCTCTCTCTCTCTCTCTCCCCCGGGGAGGGGGAGGGATGGGGGAGGGATGCCGTGTTTCCGCGTGCATGATGCAAGGGAGCTAACTCGAGCAGAAAATACGCCTTGTCTGTTCAGTGATGCATCTTGGTGTGGAAAATCTCTGATAAGTTCCCTTGACTCCTCTCCACCCACCCCCACCCCCACCACAACGACAGACAGACAGACAGGCAGACAGGCAGACATGGATACAAAACACATCCTCCCAAACCTCCCCCTATAGCACCAACACTCTCACCACCTTACTAAGAAGAAGAAGAAGAAGATGATGATGATGATGATGATGATGATGATGATGATGATGATGATGATGATGATGATGATGACGAGCCTACTGCCACCTGCCTTTTAAACTCTGCAAACATAGCCTTTCTCTTCTAACGCCATGTCTGCCCTAAAGTCACTGTGCAGACTTTGGACAGATCTGCCAGATCGTCACAGCTTGTTACGCTGCATAAAGAAAGCGGGTCTTCTTCTGAAGTGATGACGTCAAGGCAGGAGAAACAACGTAATATTCATATGGTTCACCATGGCGTCAGCACGCCTCAAGGAAAATGCAAATATTACACAGGTCCTCTTCAGTCTATATCTCCAAACAGGAATTTTTCTTTGTACACCAAAAACTACAGATATGGTACTAATCAGTGGTCAAATATTACCACAATGCAGCCAAATATCATTCCTCTTAACGCATACAAAATGTTTGATGAAATTACCAGTAAGAATTAGAGCTGGGTGTCACGTCTTTGTTTTTTCATTGTGTAAAAACGGATTTGTCCATGGTTTGAAAAAAAAACATGTGGAAAATATTAATCATAGTTTAAACACTTTCAAACAGATATCATCGACAAGACACGGAGAACAAGTGCAATCAGTGTATAATGTGATATACAAAAAACATGCGCCTTAACATTCACACAACAAGTAACAGCTTGAAGCTGTGGCCCTTTACAACACACAAACACAGTACCGCTTGGCATGTTGGCCCTTTACAATACACAAAGTACAGCTTGACATGTTGGCCCTTTACAATACACAAAGAACAGCTTAACATGTTGGTCCTTTACAATACACAAAGAACAGATTGACATGTTGGCCCTTTACAATAAACAAAGTACAACTTCACATGCTGGTCCTTTACAATACACAAAGTACAGCTTGACATGTTGGCCCTTCACAATAAACAAAGTCCAGCTTGAAATGTTGGCCCTTTACAATACACAAAGTACAGCTTGAAATGTTGGTCCTCTACAATACACAAAGAACAGCTTGACATGTTGGTCCTTTACAATACACAAAGAACAGCTTGACATGTTGGCCCTTTACAATAAATAAAGTACAGCTTGACATGTTGGTCCTTCACAATAAACAAAGTCCAGCTTGACATGTTGGCCCTTTACAATACACAAAGAACAGCTTGACATGTTGGCCTTTTACAATACACAAAGAACAGCTTGACATGTTAGCCCTTTACAATAAACAAAGAACACTTTGACATGTTGGTCCTTTACAATACACAAAGAACAGCTTGACATGTTGGCCCTTTACAATAAACAAAGTACAGCTTGACATGTTGGCCCTTTACAATAAACAAAGTACAGCTTGACATGTTGGTCCTTTACAATACACAAACAAAGAACAGCTTGAAGTTGTGGCCCTTTATAATACACAAACAAAGAACAGCTTGAAGTTGTGGCCCTTTACAATACACAAACAAAGAACAGCTTGAAGTTGTGGCCCTTTATAATACACAAACAAAGAACAGCTTGAAGTTGTGGCCCTTTACAATACACAAACAAAGAACAGCTTGACGTTGTGGCTATTCATAATACACAAACAAAGAACAGCTTGAAGTTGTGGCCCTTTATAATACACAAACAAAGAACAGCTTGAAGTTGTGGCCCTTTATAATACACAAACAAAGAACAGCTTGAAGTTTTGGCCCTTTACAATACACAAACAAAGAACAGCTTGAAGTTGTGGCTATTCATAATACACAAACAAAGAACAAATTGAAGTTGTGGCCCTTTACAATACACAAACAAAGAACAGCTTGAAGTTGTGGCCCTTTATAATACACAGACAAAGAACAGCTTGAAGTTGTGGCCCTTTATAATACACAGACAAAGAACAGCTTGAAGTTTTGGCCCTTTATAATACACAAACAAAGAACAACTTGAAGTTGTGGCCCTTAATGCACGGACAAGGAACAGCTTGAAACTGTTGCCGTTTACAATACACAAACAAAGAACTGCTTGAGGTGTTGGCCCTTTATAATACACAAACAAAGAACAGCTTTAGGTTGTAGCCCTATACAATGCATAAACAAAGAACAGCTTTCAGTTGTGGCCCTTTACAAATAAAAAAACAAAGAACGGTTTGAAGTGTTGGCCCTTTGCAACACACAAACAAAGAACAGCTTTAAGTTGTACCCCTTTACAATACACAAACAAAGAATAGCTTGAAGGGTTGGCCCTTTACAAAAAACAACGAACAGTTTCAAGTTGTAGCCCTTTACAACACACAAACAAAGAATAGCTTGAATTTGTGGCCATTTGCAAAACACAAACCAAGAACAGCTTAAAGTTATGGCACTTTACAAAAAACAACGAACAGCTTTCAGTTGTAGCCCTTTACAATACACAAACAATGAACAGCTTTCAGTTGTATCCTTTTACAATACACACACAAAGAACAGCTTGAAGTGTTGACCCTTTACTACAAAAAGCAGCTTTGAATTGTAGCCCTTTACAATACACAAGCAAAGAACAGTCAACATGTTTGCCCTTTGCAAAACACAAACAAAAAACAGCTTGACATGTTCGCCTTAGCAAAACACAAACAAAAAACAACTTGACATGTTGGCCCTTAGCTAAACACAAAGAACAGCTTGACATGTTGGCCTTAGCAAAACACAAACAAATAACAACTTGACATGTTGGCCTTAGCAAAACACAAACAAATAACAACTTGACATGTTGGCCTTAGCAAAACACAAACAAATAACAACTTGACATGTTGGCCTTAGCAAAACACAAACAAATAACAACTTGACATGTTGGTCTTAGCAAAACACAAGCAAATAACAACTTGACATGTTGGCCTTAGCAAAACAAACAAATAACAACTTGACATCCTGGCCTTAGCAAAACACAAACAAATAACAACTTGACATGTTGGCCTTAGCAAAACACAAACAAATAACAACTTGACATGTTGGTTTTAGCAAAACACAAAGAACAACTTGATATGTTGGCCTTAGCAAAACACAAACAAAAAAAACAGCTTGACATGTTGGTCTTAGCAAAACACAAACAAATAACAACTTGGCATGTTGGTCTTAGCAAAACACAAACAAAGAACAACTTGGCATGTTGGTCTTATCTAAACACAAACAAAGAACAACTTGACATGTTGGCCTTAGCAAAACACAAACAAATAACAACTTGACATGCTGGCCTTAGCAAAACACAAACAAATAACAACTTGACATGTTGGTTTTAGCAAAACACAAACAAATAACAACTTGACATGTTGGTCTTAGCAAAACACAAACAAAGAACAAATTGACATGTTGCCTCTTTACAATACACAAACAAAGAACAGCTTGAACATGTGGCCCTTTGCAATACGCAAACAAAGAAAGAGTTAATTTGTGGCCCTTTACAACACAAACAAACAACAGCTTGAATTTGTGGCCCTTTACAATACACAAACAAAGAGCAGCTTGAATTTGTGGCCCTTTACAATACACAAACAAAGAGCAGCTTGAATTTGTGGCCCTTTACAATACACAAACAAAGAGCAGCTTGAATTTGTGGCCCTTTACAATATACAAAGAAAGAAAGCTTGCATTTGTGGCCCTTTACAATACACAAACACAGGGTGACTGAAAAACAGCAAAATGAACTACCAGCTGCCAGGGTGACAAGGGCAAGGACCCGTCCCAAACCATGACGGATCCCTAACAATCTTTAATATGATCAATCATAATTGATAACCAGTCACGTTCATTATTGAGGAAATTGCCAGAAAAAGTAATCAATGGTTAAGTGCAATTACTTTGACAAGAGATGGTAGCAAGTAAGCACAGTGAATGAGCGATATGCTGAGTACATGTTGGCTGTAAACAGACTGAGCACACTGTTATTGCGCGATATGCTGAAGACATGTTGGCTGTAAACAATCTGAGCACACTGTTATTGAGCAATATGCTGAACAATGTTGGTGTAAACAATGTGAGCACCTTGTCACTGACCGAAATGCTGAACACAAGTTGGCTGTAAACAATGTGAGTACACTGTCACTGAGCGATATGCTGAATACAAGTTGGTTGTAAACAATCTGAGTTCACTGTCATTGAGCGATATGCTGAATACATGCTGGCTGTGAACAGTGTGAGCAGAGAACGTTCATAAAACCAGACACTCGGATGTAGCTTAGTCATAAACCTTTCATTGATGTGTGGGACTTGCAATAAACAAACAAACAAACAAAGCGTTGGGTGGCGGCAGCGATTTTATCAGGAATGTTTGTCTTTTTGAAGAGCAGTTGGCCCATGGCTCCATGCCTGATGCTCCTAGGAATCCCTGGACATGCTGTTACAGACTTGTGTCATTGTGTCATACAGTCCCTGGACATGCTGTTACAGACTTGTGTCATTGTGTCATACAGTCCCTGGACATGCTGTTACAGACTTGTGTCATTGTGTAACACAGTCCCTGGACATGCTGTTACAGACTTGTGTCATTGTGTAACACAGTCCCTGGACATGCTGTTACAGACTTGTGTCATTGTGTCATACAGTCCCTGGACATGCTGTTACAGACTTGTGTCATTGTGTCATTCAGTCCCTGGACATGCTGTTACAGACTTGTGTCATTGTGTCATACAGTCCCTGGACATGCTGTTACAGACTTGTGTCATTGTGTAACACAGTCCCTGAACATGGTGTTACAGACTTGTGCATTGTGTAACACAGTCCCTGGACATGGTATTACAAACTTCTCATTGTGTCACACAGAGGAATCCTTGAACATGGTGTCATAGACTTGTGTCATGGTGTCACACAATCCCTGGACATAGTATTACAGACTTGTGTCATTGTGTCATACAGAGGTATTGCAGACTTACGTCATGGTGTCACACAGAGGAATTCCTGGACATGGTATTACAGACTTGTGTCAGCGTGTCACACAGAGGAATCAATGGACATGGTATTACACACTTGTGTCATGGTGTCACTAAAGCAATGGCTGACAATAGGCAGGTGAACATGCTGAATGTTAGAAAAAGGAAGCAGCATGTTTACTGAAAAAGATTGAAGTCTGGTGCCAAACTTACAACAGATGTCTAACGCAGCTTTGTGTCCGATATAAAGACAGACATACAATAGATGTTGTCACACTGTCACTCTTGCACACACGCATTTATGACAGAATTTACTCCATACGCACACGCAATCCCTCCAGTCAACCAAAAGGCGCACTACAGAATGTTTTTTCTTCTCCCCCTCTCCTCCGGGGAAAACACTTTACTAAATGAATTGAACAATTCCGACATTGTTCATCACACTCCAGTAATTATTAAACAAATTCTATACATGTTTCTCTTTCTCTCTTCACACTGGGAGATAAATCAAGTTACGAACTGATATGAATAAAGTCTTGCTACATTCCTCCTTCTTGCCGGAGAAAGAATACACACATCCTCCAAGAATATAAAGTCATGTCCTTTTACATAACATTGGCCCAAGATCCAGACCAGGAGAATAAACAATTCATACCATCAAAATGCCATACTTGCATCAGAAAAAGCGCTCGCCCCATACCGTCATGATGCCCTGCCTGCATCAGAAAAAGTGCTTGCCCCTTGAACTCTCCAGTCACTGGGGGAACGATGAGATCCGACTCCTCTACCTGGGATCTTCAATTGCTGGGGCTGAACACCATGGCTATCGTTAAACACCCGTCTCAGCACTTAGGAAAACGATGCCGTTGCAGCATCAGAGGAGGAATAGCTGACGGGGTGAAGGGTGAAGGGCTGAAACACGAATAAGGTTCGTGTAAGTAACCTGCTTCCCAATTTAACATATGAATTCTTTCTTTCTCTTTTCTTTAGGTTTTCCCCTGTACCTTTCCTCAACTATATATGGCTCACCTGGTAATGACTGGTCAGCGGTGAGGATCCCTTGGCCAACGTCCTGACAGGTTCGAGTCTTTAGACCATCTCCTGGGCTAAAGCTAATTCTTTCCTCCCTCCTCCTAGTGAGTGCATACTCAGTGTTCAAAACACATGACCAGCACCTTACCAGCCCTTATTAAACTATCTCTCAGTGGTCACGTTCACCCAATGACCAACCCTTGTCTATTTTACTGAGTGATCCTCACAATTTTTGGGGACGCCCGGTACACTAGTCAAGCCACATGAATATTCTTCCTTTTTAGTTGTGGCATGGGGGAAATGATTCATATCAGTAGACTAAATGTGATGGAGCGTCACATGCCTTGATGTGAGGCTACGTCACATGACACCCCCATCCTGGGGTGAAAAAAAAATCCCCCCCCCCACCCCCCAAATTTTTTTTAAGATATACAACTTCACTTAAAACACATCTTCAGCCATGAATCACAAAATGTGTATCCATCACACATGATTCACTAGATTACTCATCAACGTATAGAATCAACCATCATGATCCACCATAAATACCATGTTTCAAAAGTTCAGCCTTTCTAAAATAAAAAAAAACGAAATTCATAATTCATCACCACATGTCACAAATTACATTCCACAAATTACATGGACAAAACAATTATGGATATTGACAATTCAGAGTATAAATTGTGTTCATATGTTAAGATGTGAAGCACTTTTGTTTTCTTTACCTTTGTCTCACGTCATGTGTTTCAAAACCCTCATGAAAATGAGAATATTTCCAAGTGTAAATGTTTCTCAAGAGACATGTAAACAAAACAAACATAGGGTTTTTTTTCCACATTTAATGTTATAGTCCATTGAAAAGTCAAACATATTTTCCATTGTTGACAATGGACTAATGAAAGCAATAGTTTTGTGGCACAACACAATCAAAATATGTCTGTATACATTTCTAAAGTGTTATTTGCTTGTGACACATATATATATTCACCTTCACAAGCAAGTTAAACATAAATAGTACATGATAATTTTTTCATTGTTTACAAAGGAATAAAGCAAAGAATAGATGTGTAATACATCAACATCAAGTAGGTTTTGCTTGTAATACATATAGTCACTTCAACAAGCAAATTAAGCATAAATACCACTTGATTTAAATAGGCAGTAGCATACAATTCACTGTCAAATGTAAAACACTGTGATCATAAAGACAGACAAAACAGCAGAAATAGTCTTTCCCTTGAAGACATTTGTCCATGAATATTCATACACGTGACAACAAATCTGCCATAACATTTTGTGTTCCAGGCACTGGTTCAATGGTAAATTTGAATTCCTGCAATGCCAAAGACCACCTTAATTATCTGTTGTTCTTAGTCTTTGACGATTGCAGGAACGTCAATGGCCTGTGGTCGGTCTGTAACCGAAACTTTCTTCCAGTCAAGAACCTGGCGAATTTCTCACATGCCCATACAATAGTCAATCACTCTCTCTCAATAGTGGAGTATTTCTCCTGTGTCTTTGAGAACATTTTACTGGCGTATTGTACGGGATGTAACAAAGCATTTTTTTTCCTGCAAAAGTACCGCTTCCATTCCTTTGGGACTGGCATCGGTTCTCAAAATAAAGTCTTCTGAGAGGGAGGGTAACAAAAGAACAGGAAATGAGTTGAGGGTGTTCTGAACACACTCTAAAGCCTTCTGGCACTCATCAGACCACACAATACTTTTGTTCTTCGTCCCTTTCGTCAATTCAGTCAAAGGGGCCATCAGGGACATAGTAAGACAAACATCCGATGAGTGACCTGATCTGTTTCTTTGTAGTGGGTTTGTGTAAGGATAAAATCTTTTCCACTTTCCTTCCTTCTGGCATCATTTTTCCCACTGAAATAGTGTGACCCAAAAACTCGAGAGTTTGAAAACCGGCACGAATTTTGGATGGTCTGGCATTTAGACCAAAATTTCGGAGTTTGGAAAAACAGCTCGTAAGTTAGAATGGAGGTCACTCCATGACTTTAGAGCCAACAAAATATCTTCAAAAAGCTGACTGCACCACATTCATGGAGTTTCAGGGCTCGCATCATTCTGACAAAAGAAGCCAGGGCATTTTGCAAGCCAAATGCCATTTTCGTCCATTGGAAAAGTCCAAAAGGTGTTTGAAATGCTGTCTTTTCCTTGTCAGTTTCAGCCATTGGGATCTGCCAGTATCCTTTAGTTAAGTCTATTTTCACAAAATAATTTCCTTCTGAGAGCTGACACAGAAGTTCTTCAATGTCTGGGATGGGCTCCGCATCGAACACAGTGATCTTGTTTAATTTCCTGTAATCGATGCAGAACCGCACCGAGCCATGAGGTTTGTCCACCAATACAACTGGTGAGCTGTACGGAGATGTAGAAGGTTCTATGACCTTTAAATCCAGCATTACTTTAATTTCTCTCTCGACAACCTCTTTTTTGCAAACGGGAGCGGGTATGGTCTGGTTCGCACTGGTATTTCAGTACTTAACTGAATACTATGGGGTTCAATTCCTGTCACTGTACCTGGGGTATCTGTCGACACATCCTGAAAGTCTTTCAAAATTTCTTTGAGCTGTTCTGTCTGACTTGCAGACAAATCATTCGACAGAACCACATCATCATAGGTTCCACCTTTGATAGACAGAGTAGGAAGAGCTACAACATCATCTGCACTGGTAGATGTTAACAATCCTACATTTGCTGTTTTCACAACCTTTGATCTGTCCTTGTACGTTACATTGGGTACAGCATCATCACTGATAATATCTGTCATGTTGACATCAGTTTTTGACATAGGACATACCCATTCAACTGACTGGTTGATGGCAACATTTGTACGCTCAACATACTTCTTCAACATGTTCACGTGGAATACCTTCTCAGTGTTTGCCATTTTGATCTTATAATTAACTGCAGAAAGTTTTTCGACCACCTGAAAAGGACCCTTCCACATAACACGAAGTTTGTTATGTTCATCAGTGAGTAGCACAAGGACTTTATCCCCTACACTGAAGGAACGTGCCTTTGTTTTTCTATTTGCAAAGACCTTGTATACATCCGTTTTTCTATCAGCTGACTGTTGAGCAAGCTCACATGCATCCTTTAAACGATAATGCAGTTCATAAACGTATTGGTAGACAGTTTTACTGTCAGGTATGTCCGTCTTATTTGTCCATTGTGTGATGAGTAGATCCAAAGGACCCCTTGGTGACTGTCCGAAAAGAAGTTCGAATGGTGAGAATCCCAGTGTTTCGTTCGGCATTTCCCTGTATGCGAAAAGCAAAGCCGGTATAAAACGATCCCATTCCTGGGGTTCCTGCCTTGCAACCTTTCTCAGCATGGATTTTAACGTTCCATTGAATCGTTCAACCATGCCATTCGATTGGGGATATGGCGTGGTTGAAATGGAGGAGATTGACAACAGTCTGTAAATTTCCCTCATGAGGTCGGAAATGAATTGCGTTCCACAATCTGAAAGAATTTCGTCTGGAAGACCCACTCTGGAAAAAATCGCAAGTAGGGCTTCAGCGACAGACACTGTATCAATTTTCATTAGTGGAATTGCTTCTGGAAACCTTGTCACTGTATCCACCAAAGTTAGGATATAGCGATATCCGGAAGAAGACGGTGGGAAAGGCCCGGCAAGATCAATAGCCAACTTTCCTAAACGGGACGGAAATGAGAGGCATTTTGTGCAAAGGTGCACATGGGACGTGACCTTTCTGAGATGTCTTTTGGCAGATGTCACATGAGCGGCAATATTCTGTGACTTCCTTTGTGACACCTGGCCAATAAAACGAATCAAGAACTCTCTTTAATGTTCTTTTGATTCTGCAGTGACCAGCGAAAAATGCATCATGAGCCGTGTGTAGGTGTGTAGTGCTATCTCTCTAAGTGGTTTTGGAACGAAAACTCGTTTGTTGTCCTGTCCAGGTACACACCTGTAGAGAATGTCAGAGTCCAATATGTACGTTGGTTTGTCCATTAGTATGTCAGTGACAGTCTGTTTAGCAGTAGAAAGTATTGTCATCAGCGTCTTGTCTTTTTCCTGCATTTCTTTGAGATCATCTGGGGTAATTTGGAGTTCATCCAGTTTTGAGACTTTTAGCAGCTTTGTAGCCTTTCCCTGCTCTATGATGTCTGATCTGGTACTCACAAGACAAGGAACGAACGATCCTCCAGCACCACCATGTACTGTAGCGACACCTGGCAAATTGCCTAAGATCAAGTCGCAGACTGGGTTATCGATAACACAGGCGGTGAGAAATCCGGAGTAGTACGGTGTATCGACCGAAATTTTTGCCAGCGGAAACGTTTCTATCTTGCCCCCAAACGACCTACACTTTTGGACAGTGTTGAGATACTGGTTTTGTAGCACGAAAGATTTTCTTACACCAGCGGTAGTGCACCCAGTGTCTCGCAAAACCGAAGCCTGCAGTCCGTTGATGGCCCCGTTTTCTAACACAAGTCCATCGTCGGTTGATGTGGTGCCAAAACAAGGCCTTCTTCACAGTCAGTGGAGACTAATGCGGGTTTTGAATCATTTGGTTTGAAAGGGCAATTCTTTTAGATTTTAGAAAAGCCTTTGACTCTGTGCCCCACTACCGATTGTTAAAAAAATTAGAAGGTTATGGTATAAATGGGAATGTATACAATTGGATTAAGAGTTTTCTTTCTAATCGAGTACAAAGGGTGAGAGTTGGAAATAATTACTCTTCAAGTATAGATGTTTTAAGCGGTATTCCACAGGGAAGTATTCTTGGACCTATTCTGTTCACAGTTTTTATAAACGACCTGCCAGAATGTGTAACTAGTACATGTAAAATATTTGCAGATGACACGAAAATATATGATTCTGTAAGTAACCATCTTAAGTTACAAGATGATATTGATAATCTAATTAAGTGGAGTGAAACATGAAATTTATGTTTTAATCCAGGCAAATGCAAGGTTATACATTATGGAAAAAATAATCTGGAATATAAATATACTATGAAATACAATGATGCTGTCTCAAATGTTGACTCCGTTTCAGAAGGAAAAGATTTTGGTGTAATGTTTGATAGCAGTCTGAAATTTGATAAGCACATAAATAGTGCAATGACGAAAGCTAATAAAATGCTCGGTATAATTAGACGGTCTTTTTCATATTTCGATACTGAAGTTTTTACAATGCTATATAAGGCATTAGTTAGACCTCACCTGGAGTATGGAAATGTGATATGGTGCCCTTACTTAAAAAGGCAATCAGCAAGTATTGAGAAAGTGCAAAAAAGAGCCACCTTGTTAATTAAGGAGTTTAAACATATTAGCTATGCAGAGAGATTGCAAAGGTTAAATTTACCATCGTTAAAGTTCCGACAAATAAGGGGAGACTTGATTGAGACTTACAAGCTATTAAAGGGACTTAACAGTACAAATTTTAACAGATTTTTTCAACTAACCTCTAATCAAATTACAAGAAATTCTGATAACAAAATCCAAATTAAATATTATCGCACTAATATTAGAAAATTTTCCTTTAGTAACAGAGTGGCACCGTATTGGAACAAACTTCCTGCACACATTAAAAAAGCAAAAGACGTGAATACTTTTAGAAACCTTCTGGATACTAATGCAGAGTTAAATATGTTAAAATTCCATTTTGATTGATAGAATAGAGTAAAATTTATCCTGAGGATATGCATGCATTATGCAACCACTGTTTATTAAATAAATAAGATGACTGGGACACTAAAAGCTGTGAGGCTATCCGAAGTCCCAAGTGAACTGAACTGAACTGAACTTTTAAAATGAAACTTGCAATCGCAAAAGAAACATCGCATTGTCTGATCGGCGGCAGACTGATTGGTGTTACTTTGTGAACTTCAGTTCTGTCCACGAGCTGACCAAAAAAAAGGTCTACGCGGGGGTCGTTGTCCACGACCTCGGAACGTTTGCTGAGGAGCAACGGGTTTTTCCGGTGGTGAGTACTGGTACTGACGAAAGTCACTTGAACTGCGGAAAGATCCCTGTCCATTCCTAGGATAGGTATATCCTTGAAGACCCGGAAATGACCCATGATTTCCTTTCCTGTAATTTCCCTGTCCCGATGGGATTGTAAATGATGCATGAGACTCAAATATGGAAGATTCGCCTTTCCTAGCCACGCCCTTATTCGGGTGAGCGATGCAATACTGATCAGCCATCTGACACATTTCCTCAACGCTTTCAAATTGCCTTTCTTTAAGGAAAGTGGCCAGATCTTTGCTCACGCTCTGGAAAAGTTGTTCTCTAAGAAGGAGATCTCGTGGTGATTGAAAAGTTTTGTTTGTTTTTGATAAATCGACGCATCGATCTAAGCAATGACTCATACGAATTAGAAAAGACGGAAACGATTCTTCTTTGTCAGGGAGCACAGAACGGAAACGTTCGCGAAAACGATCGGCAGAACATTGAAATTTCTTGAGGAGTTCTTCTTTCAGTTGATCCCAAGTTAAATTTTGTTTCGCCACGAGTGTGTGGTACAGTGCCAAAGCGCTACCCTTAAACAACGACGCAATATACAATGTCCACTTTTCCTTTGGCCAGCCACAAGACGTTGCGTGACTTTCAAATCGACACGGAAACTATCGATGTTATCCGTTTTTTCCTCGAAAGGCGGTAACTTTGGAATATATGTTGTTTTTGGTTGAGGCACGCTTGCGGAACTGACTGGTGGAGCTGGTGGAGGTTCTCTCGATGCCTGTAATCTTTTAATTTCAGCATCAGTCTCTATTTCTAACTGCCTCAACTTAAATTGACGTTTTTTATCTTCAGATTCCCTCTGTAGCCTTTTTTCTTCTCTCTCTCTTAGCCTGTCTGCCCTATCTATGCATTGTTGCACATAGTTGGTAAGTTTTTGTGCATCAAAACCCAAGCGTTCCGCTTGTTGAACATATTTATGAAAATCATCCATAATGAACTGTCAACAGATATAAACACAAAACAATTTCTAATTATGATTAAAAATAAGGCGATATATGATGGTATTATATGTTTCACAAAAACATAATTGTTATAATATATACAAATAAAGAATTCAATTTCCGGTGTAAACAGAAAACTGCTTACTAAAACGGGAAAGATATCAAACCCAAGTATTGTATTTTTCCAAAAGTAATTTGTTTTCGAAAACAGCTATCAGTTTGGAATTTTAAAAAAATGAAGTTCAATGCTAATATCTGATTTTTTTCCAAGAAAGGAAAAAACACAATACTAAAGTTTTTTTCTGGAAATAAATTCTTTATAAAGTTTTAGTTCTTAAATGTTCTTGTTGTTAGTCTTTCTTTCTTACTTAATTTCAAATGAATTCACAAAACAAATGTGTTGCCTTATATGATAAATGAAAATGAATTTACAAAACAAATGGAATCACAAACAATTAAAAGGAAGGGGAGAAAGACAAACTAGCGGAAATCCTACCTAAAAGATGAACATGTTGAAAAGAAAACTAGACAGGAACTTATTGTAAAGAAGGTGTAGAGATTTTGAAAAAGGGGGTGAAAAGGAAATGAAAGGATACACAGGTTCGGAATAGCGAGATGAAATCAAGAAAAGCAAAAGAGGCCCTCAGACAGCACCCTAGTGGTCACTGTCTCCCATGAAACTGGAGACGGGGAAAAATACACACAATGTACACAACACTATAGTAATAATACAAAATAATAAACAATCAATCAATAAATGCATAATCACCCAAACGCAAAGAAAATATCACAACACAATTTTTTTTTTAATAGATAATCAAAAGGAAATATTTATTAGGAGGAGTTTTCCCCACACTTGTCAACCTCTGTCCTGTTGAAGGAGGCAAGGTCGGTTCAAACTCTGAGAAGAGGGGACTAATTGAAATGAAATGATAGGACAGAGAAAGAAACAAAACAACAACAAAAAAAACCTAGTAAGGGGCGATCACGGCTGCTTCAACTCTTGGAACTAATCGCTTAATGTAGCGAGAAGCGGTGGGGCTCACCGATCTGGGAAAAGGACAAATAGGGATGATCATGGCTGCTCCTACTCTTGAACTAGTCGCTCAATGTAGTGAAAAACGGTGGGGCTCACCGATCAGGGAAAACATTTAGGGACAAACAAACAACAACAAAAAAACACTAGCAAAACTCAGAGTCAGAAAGCAGAGGGAAGTCCTCACTCGCACTGTCAACAAATTAACTCACGCACACACAAATAGAAAAGAAAACAAATGCAAACATTATACGCAATAAATAATTAAACTAATTTCTTTTTTTTTCCTTCCCTCAAACCCTTGAGGATACAAAACAAAATCGCTTTTTTTCCCAAATGAAAATATATATCTCTCTTTTTTCCAGGCCTCTGAGGGCACAAATAGAAATCTTTCTTTTTTTCCAGGGGGGGGGTGGGGGGAGCAAAAAACAATGCTAGCTACGTTGGGGTCACCACTGTCACACTGTCACTCTTGCACACGCGCATTCATGACAGTATTTACTCCATACGCGCACGCAATCCCTCCAGTCAACC
>CM065745.1:40354714-40382214 GCA_033310375.1 Conus canariensis
CGAGATCAGATTGTCGTAGGCATACGAGATGATAGTCTCCGTGAAAAAATGCTGGAAGACAAGAAGCTGGACTTAGCCAAATGTCTGTGTTTGGGGAGAGCCCATGAGACCACCAAGCGTCAAGCACATGCAATGACAAGTCAAGAGCAAGATGAAAGTCTCCACGTCAACAGAATTCCAGCAGTGAAAAGAACAAATCAACCTGCAAAATTTCACTCCCAAGGAAACAAGAAATGTTCACGTTGTGGAAAGAGTCCGATGCACGGAAGAAAAGACTGCCCAGCAAAAGATGCTGAGTGCCGAAATTGCTCTGCAAAGGGACACTATGCTGTCATGTGCAGAAGCATGAAGAAGGTCCACAACATAGGCGAAGAATGTGAAGAGGAAACCTTAGGCTCCATAACAGAGTGTCAAGACAAAGACTGTGTCAACTCAGTAAAAGAAGATCTTTGGCATGCTACACTGCAAATCAATGGAAAATCAGTAAAATTTCGTGTCGATACGGGTGCTGACGTCTCAGTTGTTCCAAGACGACTCTTCAAGAAAAATTCTCCTTTAATTGAAAAAACTAACAAGAAACTGTTAGGTCCGGGGAAAACGGAGATCAAGGTTGTAGGAAAATACACCACCACTCTCAAGACTGAGAACACAGAAACTGAGCAAGATCTCTACATTGTGGAAAATCTGCAAGAGCCACTACTTGGGAGACCTGCCATAGAAGCACTTCATCTGATTGAAAGAGTAAACTCTGCACAGCAAGAAGAAACTCCAAAATCCAAGTTCCCCAAACTCTTCACTGGTCTGGGAAAGATGAAGACTGTGTACAAAATCAGACTGAGAGAAGATGCTCAACCTTTCGCCATAGCAGCGCCTAGACGTCTACCGCTCCCCTTTAAGACAAAAGTAAAGGAAGAACTGGCTCGACTGGAAAAAGAAGACATCATCAGACCTGTCACCACTCCGACTGATTGGTGTGCACCAATTGTGGCCGTGCCAAAGCCAAATGGAAAAATGAGATTGTGCATCGACTTCACAAAACTCAACGAGAGTGTGCGTCGAGAGAATTATCCATTACCCACAACTGACCAGTTACTAGCTCAGCTGGATGGTGCCAAGGTATTCACGAAACTGGACTGTAACAGTGGATTCCATCAAATTCCACTTCACCCAAACAGCCAGGAACTAACGACCTTCATAACTCCATTCGGGCGATATTGCTACAAACGCCTACCCTTTGGAATCAGCTCGGGACCAGAGGTGTTTCAACGAGAAATGTCACGCATCCTGGAAGAAATACCTGGGGTCATCTGTGACATTGATGATGTTCTGGTGCACGGAAAAGAACAGAACGAACATGATGAGAGGCTGAAACGTGTGTTACAGAAGATGGAAGCAGAAAACATCACACTGAATGAGAAATGCATCTTTTCATCTGACACAGTGACATTTCTGGGTCATATCATCACATCTGAAGGTATCAAGGTGGACCCAAGGAAGGTGGATGCAATCAGCAATTTTCCCAAGCCGCAAAATGTTCCAGAGTTGAGAAGATTTTTGGGAATGGTGAACCATGTGGGAAAATTCATTCCAAATCTTGCCGACACATCAAAGCCTCTGCGAGATCTTCTCAAGGAAGAAAATGAATGGACTTGGAGTCACCAACAGGAAGAAGCTTTCCAGAAATTGAAGGTGCAACTGAGCTCAGCTCCAGTTTTGGCCCACTATGACCCTGCAAAAGTGACCAAGATATCTGCTGATGCATCGTCCTACGGGCTAGGTGGAGTATTATTTCAAAAGGAAGGACAGAACTGGAGACCAGTGTTCTATGCATCAAGATCACTGACATCAACTGAACAGAGATATGCTCAAGTGGAAAAGGAAGCCTTGGCATCAACTTGGTGTTGCGAGAAGTTTGCCGATTTCTTGATGGGACTAAAAAAATCATCATAGAAACTGACCACAAACCTCTGCTCTCCTTGCTCAAGAAGAAGAACTTGGATGAATTGACACCAAGAATCCAACGCTTCAGGATGAGACTGCTACGCTTCTCCTATGATGTTGAGTACACACCAGGGAAGAACATCGTGATCGCTGACACACTGTCACGTGCCCCAGGAAATGTTCCAGCTCAACAAGATCATGAGATAGAGAAGGAGACAAATCAGTTCATCAACTGCCTAGTTGCGAGTCTTCCTGTCAGTGATAAACTTAGAGAGAAGATCCGAGTCAAACAACTGAAAGACAAAGTCTGCAGTCAAGTCTCAAATTTCTGCAAGACTGACTCATGGCCCGAGACAGTAAGACGAGATCCTCAGTTGAAACAGTACTGGTTTGTCCGTCATGATCTCTCAATGCAGGAGGGATTACTACTGTTTCAGAGCCGCATAGTCGTTCCAACAGACCTGCAAGAAGAAGTTCTACAAAATATTCACGAAGGGCATCAAGGCATCGTGAAATGTAGGGCATTAGCTAGACAAAGTGTGTGGTGGCCAGGCCTTTCAAAACAAATAGAAGAGAAAATCTCCAGCTGCAGCGTCTGTGAAAAGGAACGAGTCCATCACCCTGAACCACTCAAACCAACAAAAACCCCTGACTATCCTTGGCAACGAGTGGGAATGGATCTGTTTGAATACAAAGGTCGACACTATCTACTGATAGTTGACTATTTCTCCAGATGGATAGAAATATCTCACCTGCCAAAAACCACGTCAGTCTCAGTGATTTCGCACTGCAAAGCCATATTCGGAAGGCAGGGCATTCCAGAAATAGTTGTCTCAGACAATGGACCTCAGTTTAGTTCTAGAGACTTTGCCAAATTTTCAGAAAAGTATGGCTTCACTCACCTGACAAGCAGCCCCCTTCATCCTCAAGGAAATGGTGAGGCAGAAAGAGCAGTGCAAACCGTGAAAAACTTGCTGAAGAAAGCTGAAGACGCAAACATTGCTCTTCTGAACTACAGAGCTACACCCCTGCAACATGGACTGAGTCCAGCTGAACTCATGATGGGAAGAAAACTGAGAACGAAAATTCCCTGTATGCCAAGTCATCACCTTCCAGTCAACAGAAACTTTACAAAGTTCCAGGAAATTGATGCAAACATCAAACAGAAGCAGAAAAAAAACTTTGATCGTCGTCACAGAGCAAAGTCACTGAAACCACTGAAGAAAGAAGAGAAGGTGTGTATGAAAACTCCCAGAGATGAAGAAGCCGTCGTGGTCAGCAAACCGACAACATCCTCGTACACTCTACAAACCCGTACCGGTCAACAAAGGAGGAACAGATGGCACTTACGAAGAAGATACGAGGCATACAAAGAACCAGAACCAGAACCAGAACCAGAACCTGAGCCAGAACCAGAACCAGAACCAGAACCTGAGCCAGAACCAGAATCTGAACCTGAACCAGAACCAGAACCTGAACCTGAACCTGAACCTGGATGGAAAGAACAACATGAACATGGCACTCACACAAGATCAGGAAGACGTGTCAAACTGAGAGACATTCTGGATCTCTAAAACGTTTATGATGAACATTCCTGAAACATTAATTTCTGAGAGCTGCCACTGGTTACATTAGTTTTAGTTTAGATGTTATTGTTGACAAGGTTGACATTGAGTTAATTAGTTTACCTTTCACATGCAGATACACTGATTGACTCGTACTTGTAGATTTAAATATAGTTTAGGCTTTTACAAACACTTGAAAAGGGGGGATGTAGAATAATGGGTTACATTATTTACCAATCAGTATTTAGGTATTTGTATTCAGCCCGGGACAGTTCTGTTGTTATAGAAACAAACTGCATGACAACCAACGATCGACGCCCACAAGACAAGATTCGACAACATGCACACACACATAACACTTACATACTGTCTAAGATCACTGTTAGGTGGATAGACATTAAATTAAAGAACGAACGTTAAAGAACGAACACACACACACACACACACACACACACACACACACACACACACACACACACACATAACACTTACATACTGTCTAAGATCACTGTTAGGTGGATAGACATTAAATTAAAGAACGAACGTTAAAGAACGAACACACACACACACACACACACACACACACACACACACACACACACACACACACACACACACACACAACATCAACTGTAACAACAGCAATAACAACGTTTTCCTTAGTTGCTTTGGCAAAAGAAAGGGGCCTGCCTTCCACAAATTTCAGGTAGAATTCTGCATCTAGCTCTGCCGAGTATTTTGATCCACTGTAAATCGCGACAAAGGAAGCAATGTCAACAAAGAAAAAAAAATAACAGCTACAGACTGGCAAACATGCCAGAGTTTATGCCAGAAAGAAACGCAGAAAAAAGAAACCAACTTCGTAGCCACGTTTGGCAATAATCAACATCACACTTCAGGCCCGTTGTTCATCCTTGCTATCAGTCATGAAGGTTGTTTTGTTTATGTTTGTTTGTCGTATGAAATCCGTAATCATGTCTTCTGGCCTCCAGTGTTTAGTTTTCTATGAAATTTATAATCATGCCTCTTGGTCCTTGATGTTCAATTTCTCAAAAGCATGAACGTGATTTGAATGTAATTGTTGTTCTAATTGCTGCTACGGGTTTTGCTGTAGTAAAAAAGGACGTTTTCACACACGCACACACACGCGCGCGCGCGCTCGCGCACACGCACACACACACACACACACACACACACACACACACGCGCGCGCGCACAGAGAGAGAGAGAGAGAGAGAGAGAGAGAGAGAGAGAGAGAGAGAGAGAGAGAGAGAGAGAATAGCTTCCTATGTAATTTATGGTTAAGAGCATGTTATTCACCGATTCACAATGGTCGTCATCATCATCATGATTTTTATCGTCGTCGTCGTCGTCGTCGTCGTCGTCTTCTTCTTCTTCTTCTTTCTCTCTCTCTCTCTCTCTCTCTCTCTCTCTCTCTATCTCTCTCTCTCTCTCAGAAATCAATTTCCGTGCTATAGATCAAGTCGGAAATGGGCTTGAATCATATCGTCGTACAGAGAGAGAGAGAGAGAGAGAGAGAGAGAGAGAGAGAGAGAATAGCTTCCTATGTAATTTATGGTTAAGAGCATCTCTTTCACCGATTCACAATGGTCGTCATCATCATCATGATTTTTATCGTCTTCTTCTTCTTCTTCTGCTTCTTCTTCTTCTTCTTCTTCTCTCTCTCTCTCTCTCCCTCTCTCTCTCTCTCTCTCTCTCTCTCTCACAGAAATCAATTTCCGTGCTATAGATCAAGTCGGAAATGGGCTTGAATCATATCGTTTGATTTATGAGTAGAAAGAAACTCGTGGAGAGCGTGGCAGCAGAGAGTCCTCAGAAGAGAAGCCCCCTTCAAGCAAGTGTTTCGGCCCTTATCTCCTGACACTCTAGGGGGGTTGGGCCACACCCGGTTCATGACTCCGGATGTCCCTCTGCTGCCCCTTTTTTTTCCCATCTTGGGACGAGCCATGGCTGGGATTCGAACCCATGACCCTCTGGACATGCTCATTTTCCACTTAATGACTCGCGCTTTAACCACTGAGCCACGGGGACACCTGATATTTGTAGGGAAATTAAGCCTTATGAAGTTCACTTTTGTTCCTCCTTGACCAGATCCAGCTTGAACACCTCTCTGCCGCTTCTGCCATTGCTTTCAGGGCTCTGGTTTTTTCCTTCCCTGCAACTGCGAGCTGTTTCATGAGGCTGTATGCAGACGTTCCTACAAACCCCCTAGCTCCAATTTCTGCAGTGAGGACTTTGACCTGATAGCCTTCTCTCCTCAGGCTGTTTGCCAGATCAGCATACTTTTCAGTCTTGTAGATTTGAGCTGCCTCCATTCTGTTCTCATATGGCACCGTGAGCTCGATCATGATCAGCTGCTTGGTTGACTTAGAGTGGACTACTATGTCTGGTCTCATGCCACTCTTGCTGATGATCTCTGGGTGACTCTTCCATTCTGGGAGGTCTGCAGTGCACTCCCAGTCATCTGCCCCGTCCAGCAGACTCTGCCTGCATGTTTCGAGTGGCACTGTTGTTCTTGGCCATGATTTGCTGCCTCCTGCCGTGAAGAATGTTGCGGGTGCTTTTGGAGTCCTGATTTTCCCTTTTGTGGTGTTGGTACTAGCCCAGACTACTTGTACAATTTCTTTGAGCACTTGGTTGTGCCTCCATGTGTACCTTCCTTGAGCCAGGGCTACTTTACATGAGCTTAGGACATGCTCCACTGTTTGTTTTTCATGGCAGAGGGGGCATGCAGGATCGTCTGTTTTCCCCCACTTCACCAGGTTTGCATTTGAGGGCAGAAGGTCATATGCAGATCTGAGAATGAAGCTGATCCTGAGAGGGGCCATGTGCCAAATGTCATTCCAAGTGAGACTTCTTTGGAGTGCATTCTCCCACGTTGTCCATTGCCCTTGCTGGCTCTGCTGGACTGCTTTTTGGAGTCTTTTTTGGTCTTCTTCTTTTCTCATCTCCTGAATCATCATGTCTCTTTTGGCTTTTCCTTTGGCCTTTGACCACCATTCAGTTTTGGTCACCCCCAGTCCCTGTCTGTTGGTCTGTGTGTGTCCTGTTATTTCTCTGATCTTGAGACTTTCTTTTGCAGAATCCATCGCCTCTTGAACTTTCCATTTTCTGCCTGTCTTCAGCTGGGGCTTAATTGCTTCTACCACCTTGTCTCCTGAGTCCTCCAGCATGCTTTGAAGTCTGATCTTCCCTGCTTTGTATTCCTCCAGGATGGATTTCAGGGTAGTTTCAGCTTTGCTTGGCGACAGTACAGCGCTATGTCAGTCAGACAGGGTGGGACACCAAGCCATTTCCTTGTGAACTTGTTGATTTATGACTCTGTAGTAGGCCGTAACCTTAGAGAAACAAAGGAACACACACACACACACACACACACACACACACACACACACACACACACACACACATGTATGCACATGCGCACGCACACCGCACATGCAAGCATGCAGGGACGTGTATTGGTACTTAGCCATGTAAGGGAGTGTTGGACTACTAGTTTATAATCGCAATGATACTGCGTGCTAACAGACGATGTGAGTGAGTGAGTGAGTTCCATAAATTAGAGTCTGTTCACACTTGGTGATATCATGCTAAAGAAAAATAGAAAAAAAGAAAGGGAGCAAGGGGAAGGGGAGCGTTTATAAAAAGCTGTTAATTTGATGCATGGAAAGCACTTTTGCTGTTTGCACAATTTCTGGTTTGTAGGTCATTGTTTTGACAGAATCGTGTACAGTCACATCCACGTTCGATTCTTTATACAATGAAGTTAATATTGAACAATGAAAAAGAACATGGTCCACTGATAGAAGTTTTAAACAATCACGTGCTACACTTTGGGAAAACTTGGTTTTCCACGAATTCAGTCGAAGCTTGTATATTAAAGATGACAAATATCGTGGACATGATAAGATTTCATACTTCTCTGGAAGATGTTCACTCTTCACTCATTTTTCTAATAGCGAATTAATTTCTTGAGCATCAAGTTTTAAATTACTCTCAGGTGTTTTTCTTAACGCACCATCTCTAGCTGCTCTTTCATTACCAGATATGCCACAGTGTGATGGAATCCAGCAAAAAGATACCCCAATCCCTTTCAACATAATAACATGTATGTACTGTCTTATTTCAAAAAATAAATCTTTTCTTACTTTTGATTCCCAATTTTGCAAGCTATATACAACTGACTTGGAATCAACGCAAAAAAGTACATTATAGACAGCCGTGTTATTGTCACACATAAAAAAATCAACGCCATAAGAATAGCATACAGTTCTGCCGTAAATATGGAGAACCCTTTCCCTAGAGAAGAGGATCTACGAAACTTCAGCAATGGAATCACAAAACTGGACCCTGCATATGAGTCAAAAATCGAGCCATCTGTAATAATCTTCAGATGATATGGATACATGGTTTCAAGGTGTTCTTTTGCTTCGCCTGACAGAATATTAATGTTATCAACCTTCTTCATGTCAGTGTAATCTATATCGAATTTAGCTTGGATATGCACCCAATGAGGTATGCTTGAAACTATTGGCACACCTGAATTACTTTCAATATCAATGTTACACTTTTCAAATATTTCACTTGTATAATCTCTAACAGGCAGGAGAGAGGTAAGGTGTTGAGCCCTTTTAGGATAGTCCTTTTTCAGAATTTACAAACATATCAAATTTGACAGAATTTGAAACATGTAGGCTTCTGGCAACATATTTAGCCATTGCCAGTTTTCGTTGATCAGAGGGGGGTAATAAGTTCGCTTCTTTATAAGTATTTAACGAATTCGAGTGTACGGGGACACCAAGTGCTACCTTAACAGCTTTACTGTCTATTGACTGTAATTTCTTCAACAGGGTTTCTGGGGCATTGAAATAAACCTTTTGCCCGTAAGTAAGCTTCGATCGAACTAAGCCAGTAGCCAAATGTAATAGAGTTTTGGTATCTTGACCCAATGGGTGCGCATTGATTATTTTTAGTAGATTTAACCTTTGTCTTGCGTCACTCACCAATTTCTCAATGAACAACCGCCAATTCAATGTACAGGTTAATGTCAAACCCAGAAATTTTACATTTCGTGAATATTCTAATATTTTGTCATTAAACACTAGCTCAGGCAAATATTTAGGATTTTACCCGTTATTGAAAAGAACTAATTGTGTTTTTTCTCCAGACAATGAACAATTTTCAGTCATATATATATATATATTTTTTTAATCTATTTCCAGCTAATATATTTTTAAACATAACTCATTGCTCTCTTTTTTGTGTGCTTTCTAATACTGGTATTCAATCAAATGGCTAGATCATCAGCACATTGCACAAAATGTATATTACTGGATATGATCTTGGGAAGGTCATTAATAAGTATATTGAATAAGGTAGGTGCTGTGACGGAACCTTGTGGAATTCCTATGTTAACGTCTTTAAAAGAAGAATAAACTTTACCTATTTTTGTGCAATAGATCTTCCACTTAAGAAACATTTTATATACTGATATAATAATCCACTTATACCGATATTCTTTGACTTGTAAAGCAGACGTGCATGCCAAACACTGTCATATGCTTTTTTATGTCAAAAAAGTAGCTAATGTGCTTTTTCGTCGCGCAAATTATTTTTAATGTGTGTTGTAATCTTTATCGTGCACCTACCTTTTCGAAAACCTGCTTGGTCATTTAGGATTATGTTCCGTTTTTCGCAATAATGCACAAGACGCTTTTCAGTAATTGTTTTCTAGCAATTTCCCAGCATGCGAGGTTAGAGCTATTGGTCTGTAACTTTCAACCGAAGACCTAGGTTTACCTTTTTTAGGTATAGGTATCACAACTGTCTTCTTCCAGATGCTTGGCAGAGTTTCATTTTGCCAGCATTTTTTGGTAACATGAGTGAGGTAACACCTTCCAGGTCTCGGGCAAGTGGGTTAACAACTGGTATGAGATACCATCAAAACCAACGTCCATTTTGTTAGAAGAGGATTCCAGAGGTTCACACAATTCTTCATAAGAAATAGGAGAATGTAAATAGTGTTGCTGGTCTTGAACAGGATCTTCATATATGGATTGTTTCTCTTCTTTTTATTTGTAAGACTGGATGTCTGAACTTAGATTAGACAACAAATTATTTTCCGAGAATACCTTTACAAACGCCTCTGCTTTGTCCATGGATGTTGGTACAACATTGTTTTCTAGTTTCATGGGAAATGATGGCAGATTAAATCTATTCTTCATTTCTTTGACTTTTTTCCAACCTTATACATATCTTTTGAATCCGAAATTCCAGATAAACAAAAACTGGAAACATAGGCCCTTTTGGCTTTGGCAATCACCCTGTCAGAGTTATTTTTAGCATGTTTCATTTCTATGAAATTTTCATCGGCTCGGTCTCTTAGCCATGTTTTATAAGCTGCTTTCTTCAGAGACACTGCTTCTGCACATTCTTCATTCCACCATCCATTACCAGGTTGTTGTTGTTTTTTTACATTATTACTACACTTAGGAATTGATTTTTCAGCTAATGAAATAGCGTGGCTCAGATTGTTGTAAAACATCTCAATATCATCATGTTCCATATTGTTGTGATCCATTGTTAACAACAAGGGCTGATAGGCAACCCAATCAGCTTTGTTGTAAGAAAAATTTTGAATTATATCATCAATATCCTTATCTTCACCAATAACCTTTTCATTCAATTGCAAAATACTAGGGAAATGATCACTCCCCAAGGTATCTTCACCTGTTAACCAGCATGCATTAACTGCTAAATCTGGTGATGCCAAAGTCAAATCAGTAGCAGTTGGTCTATGAGTAGACACATCCGGTACTCTGGTAAAGCTGCCACCATTCAACAGGACTAAGCCAGAATCCACTATATTTTCAACCAGACGATTACATGTTGTTCGAGAACACCCAGGTTCCCAAAACGGAGCATGCACAATAAAGTCTCCTAAGATCATAACTTTTTTTTGTTAGTCAAACAAAGATGTTTTATCCAATCTGAACTATCAGCAGTTTGGCCGTTTGGATTATATACAGGGATTACAATAACACTGGTTTGCTTATTAATCTTAATAAATGCAGCAGTAGAAAAAAGCTCTTCGGTATTATTGGGGATAGGTAACGCATTATACGGAGAGTAATTTAAGCCAGTTCTTATTTAAATAGCAGTTTGAAACTTGTTAGTAGATTTTTACAACTGTATAGGGGTGGATAGTAAACGTTTCTGAGTTTTGGAAGTTTGTTTGGCTCAATGTTTAAAGACTGTAAAGCAAAAATGTCATTATTAGTTGAAGAAATGTGATATTCAAACTGAAGTAAGTTTTTAGCTCAGATCTACAGTTCCACTGGAATATAGAAAGACTGTCGTCATCTGGATTCATGTTGAAAAGTAATTCAAATGTTCTAACTTAAATTTTGTCACCAAACCGGTTTTAGAATCTGTGTAAATTCCACTGATGTTGATGGAGCTGCCAGTGAGCGTGAGGTCTGTAGTACTGGCGGTCGACAGGGAACTCGTACTGATTATGGTACCACCTGAAGGGTTTGTCTCGTGCCTCTCGTCCCCATGCCCTCGTCGGAAAGGATTTTCTGGTGGGTCGTTCCCAAAAGAGCCGGTGGACATGTCGCCCCAAATTTCTTGCCAGTACACTGGTACCTTTGTTGGATGGGTGGATGGGATATCTCATGAAGGTTTTGTTCCGGGCTGGAGAGTTTGCATGTGAAAGGACCGACACATTGTTTTGTGGTAAGTCAGAAAGTGGACATGCGTTGTACATTTCCCGTCTACATTCCAGGGTCTTGTCTTTAACAGAGGCAATCCTACTCGCCACAGCTTTAGACTTTGGGAATTGATTTTTGATCTGTTGAACAATTCAGATCAGTTCTTTCGAAGCCACTCCTGGATGTGTACCTTTGATGTCGTTGATACCAGAGTGAAGAACGACGCAGTCGTAATAGTCATATGCAGCGACATTTTGAAGCTGTTCTTTACATTCTGAAATCTTGTATGCCCTCTTAGATGAGATGCGAAGGCCATATGAATCTCCCAAACGCCGAGCATCAATCCTGGACATTGTAGAGTTATGGAGAAAAAGAACTTTGGGAAGCTGTTCTGAATGCGATGTCTTGACGTCATGACTATGAGATTTGCAGTCAGCTGAACTGACGTCATTTCTGAGCTTTGAAGAGTTCTTTTCCATTTTCGTTTTGCCCCTGTTGACATTCCAGGCCAAATCCAAGGCTGAAGCCTTCGATGCCCCTGGATCAGTCGACCGCCCCTCCACCCCCCCCCCCCCACCCCCCACCCCCGAGATGATTTCAAAGCGTCAGCGTAAGTACCTCTGGAGGGAGGGGCTGCTTGGTTTCTACCGTTGACTACAGGAAATTTTGAAACCGTCTCTCTCAAGTTTCCTATCATATCAAATGGCATCTGACAGCTTCTTCTAACGCATCAATCTTTTTACAGAATGTTTCGATGATTTTTGTTAAGTTTTTCAGTGAACTCAAAACAGAAGATGTTAAAATATATGAAAACCACAGTTTCGAACGTAGAGATTTCACAAACGACCATGTGTTTATGTCGTACAAAACTATTTTAAAAGCTCTCTCTCTCTCTCTCTCTCTCTCTCTCTCTCTCTCTCTCTCTCTCTCCACACACACACACACACACACACACACACACACACACATACACACAAATATATATATATATATATATATATATCGATATACATATGCCTACACCACGTCCGTTCACTTGTGAAAGGATTTGACCTTTCTAATACTTTCCGTTTCAGTGTGTTTCATCAATGAGGCCTCACTGCGTGCGGACTAGTCATACGCTACATCACATCCACTAAGTTTTGAGACCACGCTGCGCTTGATTTAAAGCTGATGGATAAATGAACTAATAACTAAGATGAGAGATTTAACAAAAGAGTCTCGTGGCTACGACTTAGCATATATTTGACCTACGCGCTGGTCAGACCATGAGTACGTACCTAACATTGATTGTGTCATTTTTATCATTGTATGTGTGTGTAAAGAATGTACACATGTGTGTGTGTGGATGTCTGGGCACGGGCTATGCCCATGTGCGAACGCAAGTGTGTGTGTGTGCATGATGTGCATGTACGCATGTGCATGAGTGTATGTGAGTTTGTGCGCGCGCATGCATGTGCGCATACTTGTGTGTGTATGTATGCGTGCAAGCTTGTGTGCGTGCATGTGTGTGTGTGTGTGTGCATGCGCGCGCGCGCGCGCGCGCGCGCGTGTGTGTGTGTGTGTGTGTGTGCGTGCGTGTGCAGAGGTGCATGTACATGTGTGTGTGTGTGTGTGTGTGTGTGTGTGTGTGTGTGTGTGATTTCTGGGCTTGTGTGAGTATACGCACTTACCTCCATATGCATGTGTAGATATATGTGTGTGTGTGTCTTTGTATGTGGACGTATATGCCTGTGTGTATGTGTATGCACGTACACGTTCATGTGTGTGCGTGCATGTGAGCACGCGTGGATGTGTACGAGCGCATGCACGCATGTGCATCTGTGTGCGCATCGGTGCAAGCGCATGTATGCGAGCACTTGTTTGTATATATGTGTGCGTGCGTACGAGTGTGTAGATGCATGTGTGTAGATGCGTGCGCGCGCGCGCGCGTGTGTGTTGTCTATGTGTGTGTGTGAGTTGGGGGGGGGGGGGGGGTGTTCAGAATGTTCAGAAGATGATTTCAAATGAAGGATACATACATGCTTGCCCTCGATGTCAGGTGTTCAACTTTCCATTGAACACAGAAATATTTCTGATACCCTCAGGGTTCGTGTCCAGTTTACGTCTTAAATCCCGATAAGAAAGAAATGACATTTAACTGTAATCAGATATAAACAGATGATTTATTTTCTTCTTCGCAGGCACTCCATACGTGGGTAGGTAGGTAGGGGGCGGGGGGTATTCTCATGTGCAGAATATAACCTCAAACGCAGCTGGATGATGTTTTGATAGTGTGCATTGATTGAGCTCTGAGATTAACAGATCTAAGACAAACATCATTTTCGGGGGGGGGGGGGGGGGGGGGGGGGGGGGGGGGGGGGGGGGAGCAAAAAAAATGTTGGACGTTTGTGTTTACATACATTTCTGTGTTAAACTTTCACCGGCCGCCATTCGCTGTTCAAATTTTCAACCCGCACGTGCAACCTGCATGGATTTTCAGTGAGGTGCGGCATCGTGCTGTGACAGGTCAGTGTGTTTCGATTCAGTACACACGCGTGCAACTGTCGTCAGTGAGTGCTGCGCCTTTGACCTCTGCCCTGACCTCTCGACTCCGCGAACTCGGTATTGGTTACGCCTTGCCACGCAAGCGCACTCGACGCGATGGCAGACGTAAACAAAGGAAAATTCCGGTGATTGTGTCCCCTAGACTGCTAACAAAAAAATCCTCGTTTGTCAACTTTGGAAACCTGATCCGAATCAAGACTCTCCCTAAAACCCAAACTACTCCTGCTTCATTTATGTCTGTGTGTTCTTTTAACGCTCAGTCCGCAGCAAAGAAAGAAAAGATACCTGTAATAAACTCTTTTATTCTGGACAATGCCCCTGACCTTTTCTGCATCACGGAGTCATGGCTACGTCCTCAGGGCGATGAAGCAAAATGCAAAGGACTGGCCCCACCAGGATACTGCACTCTGTCTTTCCCCCGTCCCTCACGTGGTGGTGGCATTGCCATCATTATTGAGAGGGTGTCTGTCCCCCAACGTCAAAGTCCAGTCTGACTTACCATTTCAACACTCTACATTTGAAATTGTGCACCTCATCATCACCCTTTCACAGCATTCTATTAACTTGTTAACCCTTTACTGCCCACCCCAGACAGGAAAAATAAACTGACTGAAAAAGAATTCTTTTCTGAACTTCCAGACCTCTTGGACTATTGTAATAGTTTGAAGGGAAATCTTCTGATTGTTGGCGACGTCAATTGTCATCTAGACCAGCCCTCTCACCCCTCCACTGCCAAACTTCTTGACATGCTGAACACATACGGTCTTGCCCAGTCGGTGGATGCTCCAACCCATTGTCGTGGTCATACGCTGGACTGGGTCGTGTGCCGCCAGGATGATACCCTTATACAGTCGACCACGGTGGACAAAACATTACCTTCAGACCACTACTGTGTGCTCATGGAACTATCTGTGCCTAGGCCCTCCACCCAGCCTAGGTACGTGGAGAAGAGGAGGCTGGCTGACATCAATATCTCCTCTTTTAAGGATGATTTGAAGACCTCCCTGGACTCCGCCCCCCAGCCCCTCACCCCTCATCAGCTGGACCTGTGTCTCCAGGACACCCTCAACACCTACGCCCCTGCCAAACGCTGCAAGGTAACGAATCGTCCCTCCTGCCCGTGGTACAGCGCTGCAGCCGACCGGATCAATGCTGCCAAGGCCGATCGACGGAGAGCTGAGCGCCAGTGGGACAGATCTGGCCTTCATGTCCATAAAGAAATATTCAACAAGAAGAAACATTTTGTAGATAGAATTGTGTTTAATGCTCAATCTTCCTTCTTTTCAATGAAAATATTAGATTGTAAGACGTCTGCTCAGCTGTATCAGCTCACAAACAGTTTGCTTGGCAGGAAAAGTAATGCTGTGCTCCCCACTGTTTTCGCTCCTTCCGAACTCCCCATCCTTTTCTCTGACTTTTTCAATACCAAAATCAAAACAATCAGAGACAATCTGAACAGTTCAAATTTCACAGGATCCCCTCTAGATAGTGACCGTTCTTTTTCAGGCCAACCTTTGACTGTTTTCAGTTCTGTGACTGAGGATGATGTAAGAAAAGTGCTAGTTAGTTCGCCCAGAAAATCATGTGACCTTGACCCATTGCCTGCATCCATCCTGTTCCGCTGTATTGATGTTTTGCTCCCCTTCATAACCCACGTCATAAATGCTTCCCTCTCGTCTGGCGTTTTTCCCCAAGAATACAAATCTGCTGTTGTTCGTCCCTTCTCAAAAAGCCTTCCCTGGATCCAAATTTACTAAAAAAATTACAGACCTGTCTCGAATCTCCCCTTCCTTGCAAAGGTCCTCGTGAAAATCGTGCTTGCTCAGCTCTCAGTTCATCTTACTCAAAATAATTTGAATGACCCTCACCAGTCTGCTTACAGGGCTGGACATAGCACAGAGACCGCTCTCCTGAAAGTTGTAAACGACCTTCTTCTTGCCCTTGATGATGACAAAGTCTCCCTTGTCTCTCTTTTAGATCTTTCCGCGGCATTTGACACCATTGATCATGACATCCTCCTTTCTAGACTCCAAACTTCTTTTGGCATTCACGGCACTGTTCTTGCGTGGGTTAGGTCCTATCTCAGTGATCGTTCCCAGAGAATTGTTGTCAATGGTCTTTCTTCATCTCCTACACCTCTAACCTGTGGGGTACCGCAAGGTTCCGTCCTTGGGCCGGTTCTGTTTGCTCTGTATGTCAGACCTGTGTCAGACATGATCGATCAGCACTCATTGCTGCATGAGAGTTTTGCTGATGACACTCAGATGTACAAGTCAAGCACTGTATCTCAACTCAAGAACGTTGTCAGTGATGTTAAAAGCTGTTCGCAGGATTTAAAGAATTGGATGACTTTGAATAAGTTGCAGCTGAATGATGACAAAACTGAAGTTCTTCTCCTTGCTCCTCCCAAACTCCAAGGTCATCCCTCCCTTCCTTCTTCCAACAGTATCGGAAGTTCTGATATTCAACTCTCATCCCAGGCTCGTAACCTTGGTGTGACTTTTGATTCCACCCTCTCTTTCAAGCACCACGTGTCTAATGTTTGTAAGGCATCATATCTGGAAATACGTAAGATCAGTTCAATCAGACACTTCCTTTCCACTGAAGCCACAAAAACTCTGGTTTGTTCCCAAGTTCTCTCAAGGCTGGACTACTGCAACAGTCTCTTGGCTGGCTCACCAAAGTACCTACTCAATAAACTGCAGAAGGTTCAGAATAGCGCTGCCAGGCTTGTTTGCAAAGCGTCTAAACGTAAACATGTCACTCCTCTGTTGCAGTCCCTCCACTGGCTTCCAATTCAGAGGCGAATTGACTACAAGCTGGCGTCCGTCTGTTTCTCTTCTGTTTCTGGTACTGGACCAAAATATCTTTCCGACATCCTCCACACCTACATCCCATCCCGTCATCTTCGTTCCTCTGCCGACAGTCTCCTCTTGCGCATTCCTTCTGTCAGAACAAAATCCTTTGGTCAACGTTCTCTTTCCTTCCAAGGACCAACTGTCTGGAATACACTTCCCATCAGTGTCAGACACCTACCTTCACCCTCTTCTTTCAAATCTGCGGTCAAAACTAACTTCTTTCATCAGTCGTAACCCCCCCCCCCCTCAACTTCCCAATCCACCTTGAGTGGGTTTGTGCGTGCGCGCGTGAGTGCCTGGTGGTTGTGTTGCTTGTGCGTGCAGGCCGTGTTGATGTGAGTGCTTGCGTGCGTGCGTGCTGGTGTCTGAGAGCGTGGGTGTGTGGTCATGCGTGAGCTCGCGTGCGCGCGCGCGCGCGCGCACGCGCGCGTGCGTGCGTGCGTGCGTGCGTGTGTGCGTGTGTGTGTGTGTGTGTGTGTGTGTGTGCGTTGTTGTTGTTGCTGTTGGTAATGTAAAGCGCTTAGAGCCCTAAATTATAGAGAATAGGCGCTATATAAATTAACATTATTATTATTATTATTACGTTCAGCCAATCCAGGGAAGAGGAGCGTTTTGCGTTATGTGTTTGGAAGACGCAGAATTCACCTGAACCACAGACTGGAGACGTTAAAACAAAGGTCAAAGCATCGAGCCACTAAATGAACACAACAATTTTTCAAAGTAACAAGCCTCGACCTATCTTCTTCAGGCTGGACAACGACAACAATTAGCCAACCAACCAACCAACAGAATGGGCAGGTAGTGGGGTAGAGGTGGGGGCAGGGTGGGAGGATGGGGGGGGGGGGGTGTGTAAGTGAACAATTCTCATTTACTATGCAAACAATTTGGAAGGATGGTTTGCGAAGGGGGAACAGAGAGGGTGTGTATAAAATGGGATGAAAAAGACGTTGAAACAAAACTATTCAGTTCTTCATCGACAGTACTGGGAGTTATTCCGTTCCGTATTTTGAACACTAGCACTGGCTTGTGTCTGCTCCCAGCTGCTGTGGTGTGTGTGGATGAGGCGAGAACAGCTTGGTGACTTTTGTCTTCAGTCGCTGTGTCTGTGGTGTGTGTGGATTAGGAGAGAACAGCTTGGTGACTTTTGTCTTCAGTCACTGTGTCTGTGGTGTGTGTGGATGAGGAGAGGGCAGCTTGGTGACTTTTGTCTTCAGTCGCTGTGTCTGTGGTGTGTGGATGAGGAGAGAACACGTACATGCACTTTTTGGAAGTCACATTGCCTCTCTTTAATGAACAATGGGCATAATATCAAACACTAATTTCATAAAGCTTTTCTTCTATAATTGGAGAGTAACGCCTCTAGTGGACACCTATTCTGGGGTGGATTGTTGCATGTACCGCCAGTCTTTATCCCACTAGAAATATGCTCCATTGAATCTTAAAAGGAGCCCTCTTCATTAGTACACTTCTTGAAGTTCTGAGTAACACAGGGTAAGGCTCATGATAAACTGTTACTACTATGTACAACTAGTACTGGTACTTTGTTAAATGTATTTAGTTAGTTAGTTAGTTGTTATTTTTTTAATTAGTATCTTTGCTATTCATTAATAGTACTATTTTTTATGTCAGAATGCCATATAATGTGTGGGCTCAACAATAGTTGTTAATGTTGTTGTTACTGCTTTAATCATGAAAACACACCAGGTCTAATTTGTTGATGTGAGTCCCTCTTTCTTCCATAATTGAAGGATGGGAGGCAACTCTATGTTTCTTGTGCAGTCTTGGCTACTCCTTTGCTCTGTCCTGTTTTTTCGCTTTCGTTTATGGAAGGATGGAGGACATAAGGGAGGTGCCACAACTCCTACTTCTCCCTTTCTTCCTTAGTCGAAGGGAGGGAGGCAACATTATCTCACCTCTACAGTCTGGTCGCTCCTCAGAACCTCGACCTTACCTTTTTGTTGTTGTTGTTGTTGTTGTTGTTGATGATGATGTTTACGGAGGGGCGGTGGACATTTGAGGGAGAGGCCACATCTGTACGGCCTTAAGCCCACTGCTGATCTGACATCGCGGTACTGTGGCTGTGTTCTGCTGACCAATCGGCGAACTGGCCCACCCAGTAGATAGCTTGTTGGTTGGTTCGATGGGCTCGGCTGCGGTGCTGCGGTGTCTGACTGGTAGCAGGCTTTACCTTTACCTTTCCAGTCCCTCAAAACTCTAAATCTGAACATCTTAAATGGAATTGAGATATGATCTGTAGCAAATCATTGTGGTGTGAACGTATATGGTGTGAAGTTATATGAAGTTATATGGCTTGAAATATTTGTGATCATAATGTGATTGGTTTTTCATACTGATATCAAAAATGGTGCTATTACTATTATTTTTTATTTATTTTTTTAAGCTACTCTCTCTGTAAGAAATCTATGAATCTGTGTGCACGCTGACCCCGGCGGTACTGTCTGGGGGGCTTTAGGGGCTCTCATCCAATATGTAAATGCGGGAGTGTCTCTAAAACATTTCTGAAATAGTGGATGGGAGTTCCGGAAGCTGTCTGGACTGTGCCCTAGGAGAAAGCGCAATAAAAAAAAAAAAGGCAAACAGTATACATGTACCGGGAAAATAAGACTTAAAAGTAGGAGGAGCAAATGGGAACATAAGAAGGATGGAAAGTGATTTGCTGAATACAATACTGTGGAGTATTAAATGAAAAGACAACGACTGAAACTGAAAGAGCACAACTCCAAATGCAATTTATATTTTAGCACCATCCATATACAGTATATTAAGGATGTTGATGTTCATTTGAAATATCTCTCTGTGTGCCCACCAATCTAACAACTGACAATGGTATACATTTCTGTGTGTGTGTGTGTGTGTGTGTGTGTGTGTGTGTGTGTGTCTGTGTGTCTGTGTGTCTGTGTGTGTCTGTGTATGTGAGTGTCTTTTTGTTAGTCTCTTTTTGTGTTTATTTGTTTGTGACTGAGTACACTTTTTGAGAATTGTTTAACTATTGAAATATTTGTTTCAAATTATATATATATATATATATATATATATATATATATATATATAATATATTGTTTTTCTTCTATTACTGCTTGTCCTTTTTGTCCACAATAAAAAAAAACTTCATAGACGGAGCATATGAAACCTATATATTTACAATACTGAAAGGAGCATATGAAACCTATATATTTACAATACTGAAAGGAGCATATGAAACCTATATATTTACAATACTGAAAGGAGCATATGAAACCTATACATTTACAATACTGAAAGGAGCATATGAAACCTATACATTTACAATACTGAAAGGAGCATATGAAACCTATACATTTACAATACTGAAAGGAGCATATGAAACCTATACATTTACAATACTGAAAGGAGCATATGAAACATATATTTACAATACTGAAAGGAGCATATGAAACCTATATATTTACAATACTGAAAGGAGCATATGAAACCTATACATTTACAATACTGAAAGGAGCATATGAAACCTATACATTTACAATACTGAAAGGAGCATATGAAACCTATATATTTACAATACTGAAAGGAGCATATGAAACCTATATATTTACAATACTGAAAGGAGCATATGAAACCTATATATTTACAATACTGAAACTGTACTGTCTTTCATTCGCTCACAGATCACTAGATTGTGATACATGGCATTCTTTATTCAGTCTTTGACAAATAAGAAGTTTATAACATAACTACCGGCACAAATTCTTGGATACAAATTTGAATTAATATGTACATAAGTTTAAGACAAGTGACTGTAAGTGAGAGGAATTTTTTTAATTATATTATATGATTTAACATGTGTTTATATGTTCATGATGATCTTGCTGAAGGGATTAAAAAGATTTTTTTTAATTTAACCTTGCCTCGTTTTTTTTTCCTTGTTGATGACATTACATAGTATAATGTCAGAACCTGCGTAATATATTTATGACGTCAATTCCTTGCTCGGTCCAGTTGCCAAAGATGGACATGACGTAGTTGTATTGTTTGGTGTGGGTTTTTTTTCTCTTGAAAAAGGCCACGTGGTCGAAAATTTGAAGAGTGGAATTGTGATCTTGTGTACTGTTTTCTTCCCATTGGAGGACTATTGCTTTTGTTTCTGAAAAAAAAGTTCCAAAACTGGACACGGTGAAAAGCAAAGAGCCCAGTGGAGCACAAACTGACCATGTGTGGAGACATTGAACAGGGGATCTGTAGGGAAACCCAGAGCACAAACTGACCATGTGTGAAGACATTGAACAGAGAATCTGTAGGGAAGCCCAGTGCACAAACTGACCATGTGTGGAGACATTGAACAGGGGATTTGTAGGGAAGCCCAGAGCACAAACTGACCATGTGTGGAGACATTGAACAGGGGATCTGTAGGGAAGCCCAGAGCACAAACTGACCATGTGTGGAGACATTGAACAGGGGATCTGTAGGGAAGCCCGTGGAGCACAAACTGACCATGTGTGAAGACACTGAACAGGGAATCTGTAGGGAAACCCAGAGCACAAACTGACCATGTGTGAAGACATTGAACAGGGAATCTGTAGGGAAGCCAACAAACTGACCATGTGTGAAGACATTGAACAGGGAATCTGTAGGGAAGCCCAGTGGAGCACAAACTGACCATGTGTGGAGACGTTGAACAGGGGATCTGTAGGGAAGCCCAGTGCACAAACTGACCATGTGTGGAGACGTTGAACAGGGAATCTGTAGGGAAGCCCAGTGGTGCACAAACTGACCATGTGTGGAGACATTGAACAGGGGATCTGTAGGGAAACCCAGTGGACAAACTGACCATGTGTGGAGACATTGAACAGGGGATCTGCAGGGAAGCCCAGAGCACAAACTGACCATGTGTGGAGACATTGAACAGGGGATCTGTAGGGAAGCCTAGGGCACAAACTGACCATGTGTGGAGACGTTGAACAGGGGATCTGTAGGGAAGCCTTTGGAGTAAAACCACTGAAGAGAAGATCAGCACAGCAGCGGAGATGGATAGCATCTAAAAGAGGGAGCGCAGTGTCACAAGGCCAATGAATGCTGCCTCAGCAGCTGAGCAAGAAGGGCCATAGAGACTCTGAGAAGACCTGCTTGCAAAGAACAGCTCTCCCAGCACAACAGAGAGACCCTGGGAAGACCTGCTAGCAGAGAACAGCTCTACCAGCACAACAGAGAGACTCTGGGAAGACCTGCTAGCATAGAACAGCTCTCCCAGCACAACAGAGAGACTCTGGGAAGACCTGCTAGCAGAGAACAGCTCTCCCAGCACAACAGAATCGGCAAAAAGGAGAAGCAAGAAGAAGAAAAGCCAAGTCTGCTTCTTCAGAGATGCCTTGCAATACGCCAGGAAACTGCGTGATCAGCCAAAATCAGGGACACCCACAGAGGACAAAGAAACCCTTGAGCAGCATCTCAGGAAAACATATTTCAGCCCTCAAAGTGAAGCACCACTTGAAATCCAGGGCTTGGTGCAGCCTGCAGCGCTAGAGAAAAAGTTCAATGAAAGCCAACAACACTGGATGAGGTCTAGAAATTCATCAAGATAGCCAGAGCCAGATCTTCGCCTGGACCCAGTGGAATGCCCCCTCTGATATATAGAAAAATTCCATGTCCTCGTGTAGCTCCGCAAAATGATAAGATCAGCATAGAGGCACCTGAAGGACCACAGTGGATAAAAGATCGTACAGCGTGCGTTCCCTAAAGCCCAAACACGAGAGAACATCCACCAGCTCAGCCCAGTATCACATCTGAACGTTGAGGGGGAAAAACTCTCTTCTCTGACATGGTGGCCAGGCTGACCAAACACCTCAAAAAGCAAGCTCTTGGACAGCATTGGATTTGCTAGACCAGCAAGGAGGCCACCCAGGAATGTGGGACTGTGCAGAGCAGGCCACTGACTGGGGAAATCAGGAACGAGGCCTCCAGGAATGTGGGACTGTGCAGAGGCCATTGAGTGGAGAAGATCAGGAAGAGGAGGCCTCCCAGGAATGTGGGACAGTGCAGAGCAGGCCATTGAGTGGGGAAGACTAGGAAGGAGGCCTCCGGGAATGTGGGACTGTGCAGAGCAGGCCACTGAGTGGGGAAGATCAGGAAGGAGGCCTCCAGGAATGTGGGACTGTGTAGAGCAGGCCGCTGAGTGGAGAAGACTAGGAAGGAGGCCTCCCAGGAATGTGGGACAGTGCAGAGCAGGCCGCTGAGTGGAGAAGATCAGGAAGGAGGCCTCCAGGAATGTGGGACTGTGCAGAGCAGGCCACTGAGTGGAGAAGATCAGGAAGGAGGCCTCCAGGAATGTGGGACTGTGCAGAGCAGGCCATTGAGTGGGGAAAACAAGGGAGGAGGCCTCCAGGAATGTGGGACTGTGCCAAGCAGGCCATAGAGTGGGGAAGACCAGGAATGAGGCCTCCAGGAATGTGGGACAGTGCAGAGCAGGCTATTGAGTGGGGAAGACCAGGAAGAGGCCTCCGGGAATGTGGGACAGTGCAGAGCAGGCCATTGAGTGGTGAAGACCAGGAAGGAGACCTCCCAGGAATGTGGGACTGTGCACAGCAGGCCACTGAGTGGGAAAGACCAGGAAGGAGGCCTCCCAGGAATGTGGGACAGTGCAGAGGAGGCCACTGAGTGGGGAAGACTAGGAAGGAGGCCTCCAGGAATGTGGGACTGTTCAGAGCAGGCCACTGAGTGGGGCAGATCAGGAAGTAGGCCTCCACGAATGTGGGACTGTGCAGAGCAGGCCATTGAGTGGAGAAGACTAGGAAGGAGGCCTCCCAGGAATGTGGGACTGTGCAGATCAGGCCGCTGAGTGGAGGAGATCAGGAAGGAGGCCTCCAGGGATGTGGGACTGTGCAGAGCAGGCCACTGAGTGGGGAAGGCCAGAAAGGAGGCCTACAGGAATGTGGGACTGTGCAGAGCAGGCCACTGAGTGGGGAAGGCCAGGAAGGAGGCCTCCAGGGATGTGGGACAGTGCAGAGCAGGCCATTGAGTGGGGAAGGCCAGGAAGGAGGCCTCCAGGAATGTGGGACTGTGCAGAGCAGGCCACTGAGTGGGGAAGACCAGGAAGGCCTCCAGGAATGTTGGACAGTGCAGAGCAGGCTATTGAGTGGGGATGACCAGGAAGGAGACCTCCCAGGAATGTGGGACAGTGCAGAACAGGCCATTGAGTGGTGAAGACCAGGAAGGAGGCCTCCCAGGGATGTGGGACTGTGCAGAGCAAGCCACTGAGTGGGGAAGACCAGGAAGGAGGCCTCCCAGGAGTCTGGGACAGTGCAGAGCAGGCCATTGAGTGGTAAAGACCAGGAAGGAGGCCTCCCAGGAATGTGAGACTGTGCAAAGCAGGCCACTGAGTGGGAAAGACCAGGAAGGAGGCCTGCATGAATGTGGGACTGTGCAGAGCTGGCCACTGAGTTGGGAAGACTAGCAAGGAGGCCTCCCAGGAATGTGGGACAGTGCAGAGCAGGCCATTGAGTGGAGAAGACCAGGAAGGAGGCCTCCATGAATGTGGGACAGTGCAGAGCAGGCCATTGAGTGGAGAAGACCAGGAAGGAGGCCTCCATGAATGTGGGACTGTGCAGAGCAGGCCACTGAATGGGGAAGATCAGGAAGGAGGCCTGCAGGAATGTGGAGCTGTGCAGAGCAGGCCATTGAGTGGGGAAGATCAGGAAGGAGGCCTCCAGGAATGTGGGACTGTGCAGAGCTGGCCGCTGAGAGGAGAAGACCAGGAAGGAGGCCTCCCAGGAATGTGGGACTGTGCAGAGCAGGCCACTGAGTGGAGAAGACCAGGAAGGAATCCTCCCAGGAATGTGGGACTGTGCACAGCAGGCCGCTGAGTGGGGAATACCAGGATGGAGGCCTCCCAGGAATGTGGGACTGTGCAGAGCAGGCCGCTGAGTGGGGAAGACTAGGAAGGAGGCCTCCCAGGAACGTGGGACAGTGCAGAGCAGGCCGCTGAGTGGTTAAGACCAGGAAGGAGGCCTGCAGGAATGTGGGACTGTGCAAAGCATGCCACTGAGTGGAGAAGATCAGGAAGGAGGCCTCCAGGAATGTGGGACTGTGCAGAGCAGGCCACTGAGTGGGGAAGACCAGGAAGGCCTCCAGGAATGTTGGACAAAGCAGAGCAGGCTATTGAGTGGGGATGACCAGGAAGGAGGCCTCCCAGGAATGTGGGACAGTGCAGAACAGGCCATTGAGTGGTGAAGACCAGGAAGGAGGCCTCCCAGGGATGTGGGACTGTGCAGAGCAAGCAACTGAGTGGGGAAGACCAGGAAGGAGGCCTCCCAGGCGTCTGGGACAGTGCAGAGCAGGCCATTGAGTGGTAAAGACCAGGAAGGAGGCCTCCCAGAAATGTGAGACTGTGCAAAGCAGGCCACTGAGTGGGAAAGACCAGGAAGGAGGCCTCCAGGAATGTGGGACAGTGCAGAGCTGGCCACTGAGTTGGGAAGACTAGCAAGGAGGCCTCCCAGGAATGTGGGACAGCGCAGAGCAGGCCATTGAGTGGAGAAGACCAGGAAGGAGGCCTCCATGAATGTGGGACAGTGCAGAGCAGGCCATTGAGTGGAGAAGACCAGGAAGGAGGCCTCCATGAATGTGGGACTGTGCAGAGCAGGCCACTGAATGGGGAAGATCAGGAAGGAGGCCTGCAGGAATGTGGGACTGTGCAGAGCAGGCCATTGCGTGGGGAAGATCAGGAAGGAGGCCTCCAGGAATGTGGGACTGTGCAGAGCAGGCCACTGAGTGGAGAAGACCAGGAAGGAATCCTCCCAGGAATGTGGGACTGTGCAGAGCAGGCCGCTGACTGGGGAAGACCAGGAAGGAGGCCTCCCAGGAACGTGGGACAGTGCAGAGCAGGCCGCTGAGTGGTTAAGACCAGGAAGGAGGCCTGCAGGAATGTCGGACTGTGCAAAGCATGCCACTGAGTGGCGAAGATCAGGAAGGAGGCCTCCAGGAATGTGGGACAGTGCAGAGCAGGCCGCTGAGTGGGTAACACAAGGAAGGAGGCCTCCCAGAAATGTGGGACAGTGCAGAGCAGGCCACTGAGTGGGTAAGACCAGGAAGGAGGATTGTAGGAATGTGGGACAGTGCAGAGCAGGCCATTGAGTGGGGAAGACCAGGAAGGAGGCCTCCCAGGAATGTGGGACAGTGCAGAGCAGGCCATTGAGTGAGGAAGATCAGGAAGGAGGCCTCCAGGAATGTGGGACTGTGCAGAGCAGGCCACTGAGTGGGAAAGACCAGGAAGGAGGCCTCCCAGGAATGTGGGACAGTACAGAGCAGGCCACTGAGTGGGGAAGACTTGGAAGGAGGCCTCCCAGGAATGTGGGACAGTGCAGAGCAGGCCATTGAGTGGAGAAAACCAGGAAGTAGGCCACCAGGAATGTGGGACTGTGCAGAGCAGGCCACTGAATGGGGAAGATCAGGAAGGAGGCCTCCAGGAATGTGGGACTGTGCAGAGCAGGCCATTGACTGAGGAAGATCAGGAAGGAGGCCTCCAGGAATGTGGGACTGTGCAGAGCAGGCCATTGACTGAGGAAGACCAGGAAGGAGGCCTCCAGGTATGTGGGACTGTGCAGAGCTGGCCATTGACTGAGGACGATCAGGAAGGAGGCCTCCAGGAATGTGGGACTGTGCAGAGCTGGCCATTGAGTGGGGAAGACCAGGAAGGAGGCCTCCAGGTATGTGGGACTGTGCAGAGCAGGCCACTGAGTAGAGAAGACCAGGAAGGAGGCCTCACAGGAATGTGAGCCTGTGCAGAGCAGGCCACTGAGTGGAGAAGACCACGAAGGAAGCCTCCCAGGTACGTGGGACAGTGCAGAGCAGGCCGCTGAGTGGAGAAGACCACGAAGGAGGCCTCCAGGAATGTGAGACTGTGTAGAGCAGGCCACTGAGTGGAGAAGACCAGGAAGGAGGCCTCCAGAAATGTGGGACAGTGCAGAGCAGGCCGCTGAGTGGGTAACACCAGGAAGGAGACCTCCCAAGATTGTGGGACTGTGCAGAACATGCCGCTGAGTGGGTAAGACCAGGAAGTGGGCCTGCAGGAATGTGGGACAGTGCAGAGCAGGCCATTGAGTGGGGAAGACCAGGAAGGAGGCCTCCAGGAATGTGGGACAGTGCAGAGCAGGCCACTGAGTGGGGAAGATCAGGAAGGAGACCTCCAGGAATGTGGGACTGTGCAGAGCAGGCCACTGAGTGGAGAAGACCAGGAAGGAGGCCTCCTGTCAATTTGGGACTGTGCAGAGCAGGCCGCTGAGTGGTAAAGACCAGGAAGGAGACCTGCAGGAATGTGGGACAGTGCAAAGCAGGCCATTGAGTGGGGAAGACCAGGGAGGAGGCCTCCAGGAATGTGGGACAGTGCAGAGCTGGCCATTGAGTGGGGAAGACCAGGGAGGAGGCCTCCAGGAATGTGGGACAGTGCAGAGCAGGCCACTGAGTGGGGTAGTCCAGGGAGGAGGCCTCCAGAAATGTGGGACTGTGCAGAGCAGGCTTTTGAGTGAGGAAGACCAGGGAGGAGGCCTCAAGGAATGTGGGACAGTGCAGAGCAGGCCACTTTTCCCCGTTACCAATACTATTTGGTGTGATCAAGCCTCCTGAAGTGATGTCTTTCCCACCTGACCAATACCATTTAATGCGATCAAGCGTCCTGAAGTGATGTCATTTCCCCGTTACCAATACTATTTAATGTGATCAGGCGTCCTGAAGTAATGTCTTTTCCCCGCATTACCAATACTATTTAATGTGATCAGGCGTCCTGAAGTGATGTCTTTTCCCCCGTTACCAATACTATTTAATGTGATCAAGCGTCCTGAAGTGATGTCTTTTCCCCACGTTACCATTAC
>CM065745.1:40387214-40449714 GCA_033310375.1 Conus canariensis
GCCTAGATGGTATATCCTATCAACTGTTATACCACTTACCTTCATATTGGAAACGATTACTGCATTCATTTTACCAAAAATGTTGGTTTAATGGAACTCTCCCTAGTATCTGGAAGAGATCTGTTGTAGTCCCAGTTCCAAAACAAGGTAAGCCCAGGTCAAACATTGGTAGCTACAGGCCAATAGCACTAACCTCTCACGTTGGAAAGTTGTTAGAAAAGATTATCCAAAGACATTCTTATTTATGATCTTCCAAAGATATTATCAAAAAGTGTGAGTTTAGTACAATATGCCGATGACATTACTATGTGGATAAATACAAATATTCGAAAGCATACTGGCAAGAGAATTACGAATCATGTACAGAAGATATATCAGTTAGAAATAGATAAAAATTAAACAAATTTATGGAAAATAACGGGCTTATTCTCTCAGGTGAAAAAACACAATTAATGTTTTTCAATAATGGAGACAATCCAATGTATTTGCCAAGCTTCAAATTGAATAGTTCTGAATTGCAGTACTCACAAAACAAAATTTCTGGGTGTGAATTTAAGCCCTAAACTTAACTGGCGTTTTTACATTGAAAGCTTGATAACTAAAACAAGGAAACGTTTAAACTTGTTGAAAATTATTTGTATTCAACCGTGGGCTCAAGATACAAAAACCCTCCTGCACCTAGCTGTTTCTCTAATAAGATCAAAACTAGTGTACGGACAAGAAGTTTATTTTTCAGCTCCTCAAAGTCTACTGAAAAAATTGCAAAGTATAGACAGCAAAGCTATCAAATTAGCGCTTGGTGTCCCAGTGCACACAAACACATTGAAGGTGTACAAAGAAATTGATATGCTATCACTGTCAGATCAACGTAGATTAGCTGTGGCCAAATATATTGCAAGAAGTCTTTCAGTACCTATTTCAGTCGAAAACGAAGTGTTGATGGATTCAAATGTTGAATATCCCAAAAGAGCTCAACAGCTAGGTTATCTTTGTCCCGTTCGAAATTACACGAAAGATTCTTTTGAAAAATGCAATATTGATGTCACTTCACTCTCACCTGCTCCTGTTGTTCCCCCGGTGCCTCCATGGGAACATAGACAAGCTATCTTTGATGTAGATTACACTAATGTCCGGAAAATTGATAACATTAACATTTTAACTTATAAAGTGAGAGAAAACTTAGAAAACAAATATTCAAATCACTTAAAAAATTTTACGGATGGTTCCGTTTGCCAATTAAGTGCAGGTTCAGGTTTTGTTGTTCCGGCTTTAAAAGTTCAAAAAGCATACAGCCTTGGAAAAGGATTTTCTATTTTTACGGCAGAATTGTATGCTATTCTTATGGCATTACTCTTTTTTTGTGATAGTAATCATTCTTTCTGTAACATTTTATTTTGTGTTGATTCTAAGGCAGTGTTAGATAGTTTGAAAGTTTGGGAAGTTAAAACAAGGAAGGATGTAATCTTTGAAATAAAGCATTTAATTAATTACATTATTTCCACAGGAGTAAATATAGTCTTCGGCTGGGTCCCTTCACACTGTGGTATTTATTGGAATGAAATAGCAGATAAACTAGCCAGACGCGGGGCAATGGGCAATGCTGCAAAAGTAATTTGAAGTTAGATATATATGAAGTACATTCGTTATTGGAAAGCTGTTTCCGAATTGAGAAGTCTCAAGATAAATGTGTAATGGAAACATATCCTAGACATATTTCTAGTTTAATATACAAGATACGTTTGAACTCTTGGAAGACCAAATATTCCCAAAATATAGCGTGTGCATGTTCTAAGCCATTATCTGGTGAACATATACTTTTCCATTGCCCCATTTTAAATGCTCTTTATTCAAAAGCAAACATTAAAATTTCGAAATCTAAACCGGTTCACGCTATTTCTTTCAGTTCAGAAATTGTTGAGGTTGCAAAAATTATATCTCAATCTTAAATTAGCATATTGTTATAATTATGATAGTGTAGTTTATATTTAAATTTGTACTGTTCTTGACATTATTTCTTACCTTTTCCTCCCCCCTGTCCTCCTCCTCCGCCCTCCCCCAACCCCCCTCCCCTCACCCCGCCCCCCCTCCCCCCCCCCCCCCTTCCCACTCCCCAGTAAAGTCTAATATCACCAAGTGTGAACAGACTATACATCAACAACAACAACAACAACACACACACACACACACACACACACACACACACACACACACACACACACACACACACACACATGCCGGCGCACGCATTTAAGTGGGTTAGAAATGTAGGACCGCCATACAAACGTTATTTTTACTTTTCGTTTTTTTTTTTTTGTTTGTTTTTTAAACAGTTTTTTATTTCTCTTTTTGAGAAGAGTCGGCAAAAAATTAATTGGTCGTTTATTGATGACAGTGGCTGTTCACTGCATTGAACCAACAGTCCTTAGGAACTCGTCGTAACGTAGGTGTGTGTGTGTGTGTGTGTGTGTGTGTGTGTGTGTGTGTGTGTGTGTGTGTGTGTGTGTGTGTTGTTGTTGTTGTTGTTGTTGTTGTTGTTGTTGTTGTTGTTGTTGTTGTTGTTGTTGTTGTTCTTCTTCTTCTTCTTCTTCTTCTTCTTCTTCTTCTTCTTCAGTTTAACGTCTTTTCACTTTAAAGTGATATTAGACAGGAAGTGAGCGTTTACTTGTACGTGTGTATGAGTTTGTAGTATGCATGCGTGCTGCCGTGTGTGTGTTTGTGTGTGTGTGTGTGTGTATGTGTGTGTGTGTGTGTGTGTCTGTGTGTGTGTGTCTGTGTGTGTGTGCGCGCGCGCGTGTGTGTGTGTGTGTGTGCGCGCTGTGTGTGTGCGTCTGTGTGTTTAAATATTAGTGGAAATACTACATAAGAACAATCCTAGGCAAAAAGCAACATTGACAAATCAAACTGCAATAGTCAAAACAAAGCAGTCTAAAATATGCAGAAATCATAAAACCGAGCCGACTGGACTTATCATTAAGTTCTGAACAAAGTTCAAAAGAAATACAGGTTCTTGGAAAATGCATTTAGATTCATCTTTTCTGAATTTTGATAGAGCTGATTCAAAATAAGGACAAAAGTACAAAATATTTGTTGTTGTACAACTATCAACAGCCCCGCATACACATTGAATGTTTTTTATGAACTTGGTTTTGAAAGCGTTTAACTTAAGTCTGTAAAACAGTGAAACAATTTTTTTGCGGTGTTTTGGGTGTTTATTGATATTTTTTTGATAAAATGTATAATCTGTTAATTAACTCATTTTTGAAAAATTTTGTGACCGAGCGTTTAGACAACACTTTATTGAAGAGTTAGGCTTATGTATTTTGGGAAGCATGTAGTCTTTATATATCTTTTCAAAATTTTCAAAAGAAGCTTTTTGTAATAGAGAGTAACCTTCTTAAACGTAAACGAATGGGAATATCCTTGGATTTAAAAGATTTTTTTGCACCTGCCCGAGCAGTACGGTCAGCCCATTCATTTCCAGATATTGAACAATGAGATGGAATCCAACAAACATCAACTGCGATACCCCTTGATATAAGAACATGAATAAGTATTTTAATTTCTGTGACGATTTCAGCCCGGTTTTTCGGAGTTGTTGATTCTAAAGCTTGGAGAACTGATTTAAAGTCTACACAAAAGAGTCCACCATAGAAATTGAATGGTGTATCAATGACATACTAAATAGCCATTAAAACTGCTATTAATTCAGCTGTGAAAATGGAGAAGTCCTTACCATGGTAAAAAGATTTCTCAATTTTTAAAGTGGGGATAACAAAACCACAGCCTGCCTGATTGTCTAATAAAGAACCATCAGTGAAGATTTTTAGATGGTTGGGATAAACATCATTCATATGGGATCTAGCTTCATATGCAAGAACATTGATGTTATCAAATTTGGACAATTGTGTATAGTTATAATCAAACTTTGCCTTAAAAAGCTCCCAGTTTGGTATGGGACTTACTGGAAAACGCACAGCTAATTTCTTTTGATTAGTGTTTAATTTTGTCAATAGTTTAGAAGAAAATATAAGAATAGTTTTATTAGATCGGATACGTTTTGCACGCTTAGGAAAATGAATATCGGACCTAATTTCAAGTTCCATTTGGTTTGAATTTTGAATGGTAGAGCATCTTAAAATGTATTTAGCACAGGTTAATTTTCGCTGATCATCAAGAGGCAAAACACCTGCTTCATGGTAAGATCCTATGATGGAACCATGAAATGGAACGCCGAGGGCTCTTCTATATGCTTTACAATCTATGCTCCGCAGTTTTTTCAATAGATATTTTGGAACACTAAGGAATACCTCTTGTGCATACGACAATTTAGATCTAAGTAAAGCAGAGGACAAATGAATTAATGTATATGTGTCTTGACCCCAGCTTTGTTTGCTTATGACTTTATGATATGCTTATGATATGTGTGTGTGTGTGTGTGTGTGTGTGTGTGTGTGTGTGTGTGTGTGTGTGTGTGTGTTTTGGTTGCATTTGTTTGTTTGTTTTTCTTTTTGCCGAACGTTGCGAACTCCCTAAACAACTTGACCGCCAGGCAAAGTTTTAATTTGTTATTTTGATTTCATGGAATGAACACTTCAGTACACCAGTTTTTTCTTTCTTTTTCTTTTTTTTCTTTTTTGGCTTTTCATCAGAAGGTGGAACCATGGTCTGTTGGTCTTGGGCAGAAGTGTGTACTCTTCCAGGTGAGCATGTGTCGTGTGTTTCTGTGATGCGTCCATTTCCTCCAATTAACCCAGTTCTCCGTGACTAACAGCACAGAAAAAGAGCCCAGAAGAGTCAGGACCCGTCATGATCGTGATGACCTCGCCATTGTCTGGCTACATGACCATGAGAGGAAACCTGAGTCAGCATGGCTCCATTTTTGTGTGGGGACACCTGTCGCCTCCCATCAGGCACACTGTCATGCTTAGTTTCCAGCTAAATGTGATGTCACGAGTACCCGAAGTCACTCTCTATCGTCTTTCACAGCAGTCTCGTCCGTCAGTGAACCATTTCTGGAAACTGCGGACTGAAATATGGACAGGATATGATTCTACTCAACTGGTTGTGGTCCCTTTACACAACGCCACAAAACTGAGTTTGAAAGTGAAGAGAAGGTCCTGTGTCATGACTCGGTGCTTTCGACTTTCCTTCACATTTTTTCCTGAAGGCCAAGCCGTTCAGAAATTGTCCAGTGGTTTCTGGAACTGCTCAGTGGGTAAGTATTCCAATTTCCGTCACCATATGGAATGTAACGTGGAGACGGAGTGTGAGGATGGACGGGATGAAACAGAACACTGTCCCTTCAGCAGTCCTGACTGTCAGGGCATGATAGCCATGTGTGGACGGTGCTACTCATTTGAGCGCAATGTGCCTGGACTCAATAGTGATCGTGTAGATGTCACCAAAGTAATTAATGACCACTGTCGTTCTTTGGGGGGCACGGCAGGTTTGCCATTGTGTGTGTTTGACTGGTTTAGCACGGTTTTTAACGTAACGGGTATTTATGGCGGCAGGCTGTCTGGTTTCGTGGTTGGCAGAATCTCCAATGACATGTCCTCGCCTCCTATGTACAGGCATGAGGTTTTTCAGGGCTGAGTGGTGCTTCACCATACTTTCAGTCATGCCGGCAATCCAAAGAACTCTGGGAAAATGACGTGTTACTTTTCTTCCTATACCAGCTCCATGAAAAATTCAAAGTTGGGCTGTGAACTGCACTACCCTGACACAGCTAGTCTCAAAGGCACGGTGTGTGCACTGACCACAAACAGGACAGGTCAGCGCTCACTTTATGCAACGTCAGTTTCATTAGACCACGGTCAGTTTGTGTTGCCATGGCGACAAGAACCTATGACGCCGTGCCATGGTGGTCACGTTACATACACATTTCTCCAGTGTGGCTCTCATCAGTTTAAGGTCTGTGGCCCAGAACTCGTATCTTGTCATTTTCAGGATCCCTCGTCTGACACAAGCCCTCTGCATACGGCAGGTGAGCACACCACGCTCATCCCTACATATGTTTGTGATGACGACAATACCACAGTGTCCTACTCTCTGGTGTGCAATTTTATTGACGATTGTCAGGACTGCAGTGATGAATCGTTTTGTAAACATCCTATCTGCATCCACAAGTTCACCTGCAATAACGGTCAGTGTCTTTCATACAGTCAGGTCTGTGATCAAGTGCCCTATTGCCAGGATCAGTCGGACGAGGAGAACTGCATTTTATACAAACTATTGCGTGTTGATTACCCATTTTTTCCTTCCCCTGCCCTGGTAAATTTTGATGGCATTTTGCAGTTTAACTCCACACCGATGCGTGGTAATGAATCCTGTCCTGACAGCCATTATCGTTGTCCAGGTGACTTCAATGACTGTCTGTCTGTCTTTACCCGATGCAATGGAATATACGACTGTATCGACCTCCAGGACGAAGACGGCTGTGAGGACATGCAGTGTTCAGGATTCTTCAGGTGCAGAGCATCCACCACCTGTCTGCACACTGACCACCTGTGTGATGGCTGGTTTCACTGTCCGATGCATGATGATGAAATGATGTGTGTTACAAGCTGTCCTGTGGGCTGTCTGTGTCAAGGTCACACATTCCTCTGTTTTCAGCCTTTCACCGCCACACAGTTTCCATATATTCGCTTTTTGGATGGAACCAGTTCTGGAATAACACTTTCTGATGTCAGCCAACTTTCCTATCTGGTTCATCTTGTTCTTGCTCAGTGTTCCTTGACTATCGTCCCAGCCATGAAACTGTTAAACCTGAGGTGTCTTGACCTTGGTGAAAATAAGCTTGAGCATGTGAACATGACTATTTTTCTTGCGCTGTACAATTTACAAACATTGTCACTTTCCCATAACCCCGTCACCTCCCTTTATGTTGATTCAGCTTCTATTGTTCAGCAACGTCACCTCAGGCAAGTAGATCTGTCATTCACTGCACTGACAGTGTTTGAATCTGGAGTCTTTTCGTCATTTACCCACGCACAGAAATTCAATTTAAGTTTTACCGCTGTTCATACCATCGGCCCCAGTGGATTTCACTTTACACCTCAATTAACCGATCTGTACATGTATGGCAGCCCAGTGGCTATGTTTCCACCAAACATGTTCAAAGACCTTTCCCGTTTGAGTCTTGTTGAGACAGACAACTATAAACTATGCTGCCCCCAGATTCTCCCAAGTAATTTTGACGCCGCCGCTTGCCATGCCCCCAAGGATGAAATTTCCTCGTGTGAAGACCTATTGAATTCGTGGTTCTATCGAGGCTTTCTTTGGCTGATTACCTGTCTTTCGGTGAGTGGTAATGTCTTCTGTTTCTGCGCACGTTTACTAACAGGGAGCATGACTTCTGCGAGTGGATTCAGTGTGTTTGTCCTCAACCTTACGCTGGCTGATTTTCTGATGGGTGTCTACATTGCCGTCATTGGAATAGCTGATGAACAGTTCCGTGGCAAATACCTCCAGTTTGATGACACGTGGAAAGACAGTATAGCCTGCAAAGTAGCTGGTTCTCTGTGTCTGTTGTCCAGTGAAGTGTCCGCTCTGATCATCTGGCTGATCACACTGGATCGTTTTCTCTGTCCTTCATTTTCCATTCAGCACTTTGCGATTCAGAAGAATATCAGCAGCCATGGCCTGTCTATTATCTTGGTCCATCGGTTGGGTTCTGGCCTTACTGCCTTCACTCCCCATGCTGTCACACTGGGAGTTTTACAGTCAAACGGGCATCTGTATTCCTTTACCAGTGACAAAGCAAGACTTCAAAGGAAAACACTACTCGTTCACTCTACTGATTGTCTTTAACTTCATTCTATTCTTATTTATCTCTGCTGGTCAAGCACTTATTTATCAGTCAATACAGAACAACGCCTTCAAGACCAACGCGACAAACGTGTCACGGGACATGACCATAGCCCAGCGACTGATCACTGTTGCAGTGACAGATTTCCTGTGCTGGTTTCCCATTGGACTGTGTGGAATGTTGGCACTGGCTGGTACTCCAATTCCTGGTGAGGTGAACGTGGCACTGGCTATATTTGTACTGCCCTTGAACTCTGCCATCAATCCCTTCATGTACACCTTCAACACACTGGCAGACAAACGGAGGCGATCCAGCGAAGCCAAACTTCTCCTATGGCTGGAATCTCAGTCTGACATGACTTTCACTTAGCAGGCTGTGGCACGTTACTCACTGTATGAGCAGGTAGAAGACTACAACCAATGCAGCTATAATTCCTTCGTATATCGTGATTTAATTAAACGGGCAATATGTGCACATCTAAACAGTTAGATTTCTTAAAGATCGGGAGGCATACATATCAAACAAACTGAAAATAAACAAACGAACAATGAAAAAAAAACGGAAAGGTATTTATGTTCTGTGTCTATGCATGCATGTGTCGTGTGCATGCATGCATGCGCGCGCGCACACACACACACACACACACACACACACACACACACACACACACACACACACACACACACACACACACACACTGTCCCAGCAGACGGGGATACTGAAGAGTTGTGCAGCTGGGGACAGGGCCTCACACTGCTGGCTGTTGATGTACAGCGGGCACTGACAGGATTCCACAGGGCCTCACACTCCTGGCTGTTGATGGACAGCGGCCACTGACAGGATTCCACAGGGCCTCACACTCCTGGCTGTTGATGGACAGCGGGCACTGACAGGATTCCACAGGGCCTCACGCTCCTGGCTGTTGATGGACAGCGGGCACTGACAGGATTCCACAGGGCCTCACGCTCCTGGCTGTTGATGGACAACGGACACTGACAGGATTCCACAGGGACAGGGCCTCACACTGCTGGCTGTTGATGGACAGCGGACACTGACAGGATTCCACAGGGCCTCACACTGCTGGCTGATGATGGACAGCGGCCACTGACAGGATTCCACAGGGTCTCACACTCCTGGCTGTTGATGGACAGTGGGCACTGACAGGATTCCTCAGGGCCTCCCACTGCTGGCTGTTGATGGACAGCGGGCACTGACAGGATTCCACAGGGCCTCACACTCCTGGCTGTTGATGGACAGTGGGCACTGACAGGATTCCACAGGGATAGGGCCTCACACTGCTGGCTGTTGATGGACAGCGGACACTGACAGGATTCCACAGGGCCTCACACTGCTGGCTGATGATGGACAGCGGACACTGACATGATTGCACAGGGCCTCACACTCCTGGCTGTTGATGGACAGCGGGCACTGACAGGATTCCTCAGGGCCTCACAATGCTGGCTGTTGATGGACAGCGGGCACTGACAGGATTCCTCAGGGCCTCACAATGCTGGCTGTTGATGGACAGCGGGCACTGACAGGATTCCACAGGGACAGGGCCTCACACTGCTGGCTGTTGATGGACAGCGGGCACTGACAGGATTCCACAGGGCCTCACACTGCTGGCTGTTGATGGACAGTGGGCACTGACAGGATTCCACAGGGACGACGGCCAGTCGTCAGTAATTGTGGCCAGCATGGTGGGTTCTCCATGAATCGCCCCTTTCATTTAACGAACGAACAGACAAACAAACTACACACACACATGAGAGAGACAGACAGACAGACAGACAGACAGAGAGAACAGATTATCAGCCATAAAAATTCAGACTCGATGAACTGCATTGACAACAAGGATTGGACATCACAAGCCTATGAAACAGAAGGATTTTTTATTTTAAAAAAAAAAAAGGGGGGGGGTGGAAAGGGGGTGGGGGAAGAGAGGTGGAATGGGGTTGGGGGGTGGGGGTGGGGGGTCGATGAGAATTCAAACGGCTTCACGTGTTTCTCTGCGTCAAGAGAGGACTCGGCAGTCCTCAGAGTAGCTCCTCTGGCGGATTGATTAGAATTAGTCTTCCAAAATTCCGAATCAAACATTAGCTTCTTCTCCTTGATATTATTGGACACACACACACAGAAACACACACATGTGCGCGTACACACATGCACACACACACACACACACACACACACACACACACACACACACACACACACACACACACACACACGCACGCACGCACTCACGCATGCACGGACACACGCACGCACGCACGCACGCACGTAGGCAAGCACATATGCATGCAAGCATGCTCTCTCTCTCTCTCTCTCTCTCTCTCTCTCTCTCTCTCTCTCTCTCTCTCTCTTTCACACACACACACACACGCACACACACACACACACACACACACACACACACACACACACACACAAGCCAGAATACCGATTCAATATCACTTTAAGTAAATAGAGGTGTAATTGGAAAAGGAGCGAAGCCAGCTTACAGGACGAGTATTCAGCCGTTGTGTTACTGGCATGTAGAAAGACTTTTATACTTCATGGCATGATCAACATCCGTTGCACGTAAGCTGTCTCCTTGTTATTCTTGAATGGTGGGGACAGCATAGCTGAACTCAGATTACTGAACAGATGCTTCAGATTGGTCGTAGGAAATGAAATGAAGTGACGGTGTATGTAAGAAGGGAAAACAAACAAACAAGCAAACAAACAAAAAATAGACAAACAAAAAAAAAAAAACAGATTTTCATACTTTTTCAAAAGAAAGAAAGTAAAGGGAGATGACTCAACTTGAAAGGGGAGAAAACGATGAAAAGATCCAGTGCTAACTGCGAGCAAATTGTGACGACAGAAACGTATGATGCAGAGAGAGGGAGAGAGAGGGGGGAGGGAGAGAGGAGGGGAGAGAGAGAGAGAGAGAGAGAGAGAGAGAGAGAGAGAGAGAGAGAGAGACATACAATGGAGACTGCACACAATCCTTAGATTCAATATCCATCTTTATTTGTATGCACTAGTCGACGATTGTTTGCGGAAGAGGGTGGGTGTAGTGCTGGAATACAAACACCTTTATTTAGCAGTTGTAACTGATATCAAATTACTGAAATCAATATGTCTTCGTTTCGTTTTTTTTTTCTTTTTTTTTTCGCTTGGAGGCAGGGAATGGGGAGAAACGTGACATTCTGGTGAAGGCAGAAACCACAAGCCCCATACAGACTTGTGGGACGTTTCTCTCTATAACCGACAGGAAAATCAATAAATGCTGTCAACTATCAATACCCTTCACTTCAGTCTAAGATTTTGTGTCGAGTCCTCTCTCTCTCTTCTCTCTCTCTCTCTCTCTCCCCTCTCTCTCTCTCTCTCTCTCTCTCTCTCATATTTGCTTTGTTTTGATTCAAGGTTTATTGGTTTTGTTGTTCCACATCTGTTAGCGCTGAACATGTTGTGAGGCTGTATAACAGGCTGTATAATAGGCTGTATAATAGGCTGTATAACAGACTGTATAACAGGCTGCATAACAGGCTGTATAACAGGCTGTATAACAGGCTTGTTGCACCAAAGAAGTGAAGGTCTCATACTTGGAAAGAATAGTTCAAGCATCATCCTTCAAAATGTTGCGACCTGAGTGTTAAAACACCATGGGGCTATTAACTATCACTCCTAAATTGTAATTGAGGTTAATGTGTTTGTCGTTGTTAGGATGGTGGTACACTGGTTTTGAAGTCAACATACTCTAATGTGTTTTGTTGTTGTTATGATGGTGGTGCACTGGTTTTGAAGTCAACATACTTTACTGTGTTTTGTTGTTGTTGTGATGGTGGTGCACTGGTTTTGAAGTCAACACACTTTACTGTGTTTTGTTGTTGTTATGATGGTGGTACACTGCTTTTGAAGTCGACACACTTTACTGTTTTTTGTTAACAAATCTTAAATAAATGTTAGCGAACCGCCCAGAGAACGTGGACAAACGAGTCACAAGACGAAACACAACTAGTTTCGACCTCTTAGGTCTTCATCAGGTGAGACATTAACGAATAAAACAATGAAAATTCACTTAGCTTTGATCGCTTCAGATCACTTGGTAGGGTTCAGCGCAAGGTTGTGTTATGATAGTGGTGCACTGGTTTTGAAGTCAACCTTTGTTATGATAGTGGTGCACTGGTTTTGAAGTCAGCCTTCCTTGCGCTGAACCCTACCAAGTGATCTGAAGCGATCAAAGCTAAGTGAATTTTCATTGTTTTATTCGTTAATGTCTCACCTGATGAAGACCTAAGAGGTCGAAACTAGTTGTGTTTCGTCTTGTGACTCGTTTGTCCACGTTCTCTGGGCGGTTCAAGGAAGGTACACATGGAGGCACAACCAAGTGCTCAAAGAAATTGTACAAGTAGTCTGGGCTAGTACCAACACCACAAAAGGGAAAATCAGGACTCCAAAAGCACCCGCAACATTCTTCACGGCAGGAGGCAGCAAATCATGGCCAAGAACAACAGTGCCACTCGAAACATGCAGGCAGAGTCTGCTGGACGGGGCAGATGACTGGGAGTGCACTGCAGACCTCCCAGAATGGAAGAGTCACCCAGAGATCATCAGCAAGAGTGGCATGAGACCAGACATAGTAGTCCACTCTAAGTCAACCAAGCAGCTGATCATGATCGAGCTCACGGTGCCATATGAGAACAGAATGGAGGCAGCTCAAATCTACAAGACTGAAAAGTATGCTGATCTGGCAAACAGCCTGAGGAGAGAAGGCTATCAGGTCAAAGTCCTCACTGCAGAAATTGGAGCTAGGGGGTTTGTAGGAACGTCTGCATACAGCCTCATGAAACAGCTCTCAGTTGCAGGGAAGGAAAAAACCAGAGCCCTGAAAGCAATGGCAGAAGCGGCAGAGAGGTGTTCAAGCTGGATCTGGTCAAGGAGGAACAAAAGTGAACTTCATAAGGCTTAATTTCCCTACAAATATCAGGTGTCCCTGTGGCTCAGTGGTTAAAGCGCGAGTCATTAAGTGGAAAAATGAGCATGTCCAGAGGGTCATGGGTTCGAATCCCAGCCATGGCTCGTCCCAAGATGGGAAAAAAAAAAAAGGTGCAGCAGAGGGACATCCGGAGTCATGAACCGGGTGTGGCCCAACCCCCCTAGAGTGTCAGGAGATAAGGGCCGAAACACTTGCTTGAAGGGGGCTTCTCTTCTGAGGACTCTCTGCTGCCACGCTCTCCACGAGTTTCTTTCTACTATTTAAGATTTGTTTAGATTTCCGCCTGCAGTCCTCTCGCTTTGCAACTAGATCTGTTTTTTGTTGTTGTTATGATGGTGGTACACTGCTTTTGAAGTCGACACACTTTACTGTGGGTTTTTTGTTATGATAGTGGTGCACTGGTTTTGAAGTCAACACACTTTAATGTGTTTTGCTGTTGTTATGATGGTGGTACACTGGTTTTGAAGTCAACAGAATTTAATGTGCTTTGTTGTTATGATAGTGGTGCACTGGTTTTGAAGTCAACACACTTTACTGTTTTGTTTGTTTGTTGTTTTTTTTTGTTGTTATGATAGTGGTGCACTGGTTTTGAAGTCAACACACTTTACTGTGGGTTTTTTTTTTTGTTATGATAGTGGTGCACTGGTTTTGAAGTTAACACACTTTAATGTGTTTTGTTGTTGTTATAATGGTGGTACACTGGTTTTGAAGTCAACACACTTTAATGTGTTTTGTTGTTGTTATGATGGCGGTACACTGGTTTTGAAGTCAACAGAATTTAATGTGCTTTGTTGTTATGATAGTGGTGCACTGGTTTTGAAGTCAACACACTTTACTGTTTTGTTTGTTTGTTTGTTTTGTTGTTATGATAGTGGTGCACTGGTTTTGAAGTCAACACACTTTACTGTGGGGTTTTTTTTGTTATGATAGTGGTGCACTGGTTTTGAAGTCAACACACTTTAATGTGTTTTGTTGTTGTTATAATGGTGGTACACTGGTTTTGAAATCAACAGACTTTATTATGTTTTTTGTGTTATGATAGTGGTGCACTGGTTTTGAAGTCTACACGCTTTAATGTGTTTTGTTGTTGTTATAATGGTGGTGCACTGTTTTTGAAGTCAACAGAATTTAATATGCTTTGTTGGTATGATAGTGGTGCACTGGTTTTGAAGTCAACACACTTTACTGGGGGGGGGGGGGGGGGGGTTGTATTTCTTTTGTTATGATAGTGGTGCACTGGTTTTGAAGTCAACACACTTTACTATGGGGGGGGGGGGTTGTTATGATAGTGGTGCACTGGTTTTGAAGTCAACACACTTTAATGTGTTTTGTTGTTGTTATAATGGTGGTACACTGGTTTTGAAGTCAACACACTTTAATGTGTTTTGCTGTTGTTATGATGGTGGTACACTGGTTTTGAAGTCAACAGAATTTAATGTGCTTTGTTGTTATGATCGTGGTGCACTGGTTTTGAAGTCAACACACTTTACTGGGTTTTGGTTTGGTTTTTTTTTTTTTTTTTTTTGGTTATGATAGTGGTGCACTGGTTTTGAAGTCAACACACTTTACTGTGGGTTTTTTTTTTTGTTATGATAGTGGTGCACTGGTTTTGAAGTCAACACACTTCAATGTGTTTTGTTGTTGTTATAATGGTGGTACACTGGTTTTGAAGTCAACAGACTTTATTGTGTTTTTTTGTGTTATGATAGTGGTGCACTGGTTTTGAAGTCTACACGCTTTAATGTGTTTTGTTGTTGTTATAATGGTGGTGCACTGTTTTTGAAGTCAACAGAATTTAATATGCTTTGTTGGTATGATAGTGGTGCACTGGTTTTGAAGTCAACACACTTAACCGTTGGGGGGGGGGGGTGTATTTCTTTTGTTATGATAGTGGTGCACTGGTTTTGAAGTCAACACACTTCAATGTGTTTTGTTGTTGTTATAATGGTGGTACACTGGTTTTGAAGTCAACAGACTTTATTGTGTTTTTTTGTGTTATGATAGTGGTGCACTGGTTTTGAAGTCTACACGCTTCAATGTGTTTTGCTGTTGTTATGATGGTGGTGCACTGTTTTGAAGTCAACAGAATTTAATGTGCTTTGTTGGTATGATAGTGGTACACTGGTTTTGAAGTCAACACACTTTACTGGGGGTTTTTTGTATTGTTTTTGTTATGATAGTGGTGCACTGGTTTTGAAGTCAACACACTTTACTGTGTGTGTGTGTTTTTTTTTGTTATGATAGTGGTGCACTGGTTTTGAAGTCAACACACTTCAATGTGTTTTGTTGTTGTTATAATGGTGGTGCACTGGTTTTGAAGTCAACAGACTTTATTATGTTTTTTTGTGTTATGATAGTGGTACACTGGTTTTGAAGTCTACACGCTTTAATGCGTTTTGTTGTTGTTATAATGGTGGTGCACTGTTTTTGAAGTCAACAGACTTTAATGTGGTTGTCGTTGTTAGGATGGTGGTACACTGGTTTTGAAGTCAGCAGACTTTGTTGTTTGTTTGTTTGTTGTTGTTTTTTTGTTTGTTTGTTTTTTGTTATGATAGTGGTGCACAGGATTTGAAGTCAACACACTTTAATGTGTTTTGTTGTTGTTATGATGGTGGTACACTGGTTTTGAAGTCAACACACTTTAATGTGTTTTGTTGTTGTTATGATGGTGGTGCACTGGCTTTGAAGTCAATAAATGTGTTTGGTTGTTGTTGTGATAGTGGGGCACTGGTTTTCAAGGCAATAGATTTTAAAGTGTTTTGTTGGTGGTAGAATAGTGGTACACTGGTTCTGAAGTCCATAGACATTAATGTGTGTCGTTGTTATGATAGTGGTGCACTGGTTCTGAAGTCCATAGACATTAATGTGTGTTGTTGTTATAATAGTGGTACACTGGTTCTGAAGTCCATAGACATTAATATGTGTCATTGTGATAGTGGTACACTGGTTCTGAAGTCAATAGACATTAATGTGTGTCGTTGTTAGCATAGTGGTACACAGGTTCTGAAATAAGAACTAACAGGAACGGCCAAAGATATCAGAATACGAGATGGACATCCAACAGACATGACGCCTCGACTGTTTCAGCCAATTGTTAACCCTGGTGAGAAGAACGATTTTTTAAATCTTTTGAGTCGGCTACGTATTTACACACAGCGGTTTCAAGTCATAGAAATCCAGTCCCATGAGCGGTTTGTACTCCCAACCGTCTGCTCCACTGGCTCACCCTTTAACCCTTTGGCTACGGGCTCGTCTAAGAGCGTACAAGTGTCTCAGACGGATGGTTTGATTCCAGACCCTCTGATTTGAATGGGGACGATAGGATGCTGTTTTGACTGACTTGCAGCAACTGGTGAGGGTCACATACCATAGGTTGCTGTTTTGACTGACTTGCAGCAACTGGTGAGGGTCACATACCATAGGTTGCTGTTTTGACTGACTTGCAGCAACTGGTGAGGGTCACATACCATAGGTTGCTGTTTTGACTGACTTGCAGCAACTGGTGAGGGTCACATACCATAGGTTGCTGTTTTGACTGACTTGCAGCAACTGGTGAGGGTCACATACCTTCAGCCCTGCAGTGTGGTCTTCGCGGTTGGCTGGGCTGTAAACAAGGTGATTGGAAAAGGTGATTATTGTAGCGGGCAGGTGTAAACAAGGTGATTGGAAAAACGTGATTATTGTAGCGAGTAGGTGTAAACAAGGTGATTGGAAAAAGTGATTATTGTAGCGGGCAGGTGTAAACAAGGTGATTGGAAAAAGTGATTATTGTAGCGGGCAGGTGTAAACAAGGTGATTGGAAAAAGTGATTATTGTAGCGGGCAGGTGTAAACAAGGTGATTGGAAAAAGTGATTATTGTAGCGGGCAGGTGTAAACAAGGTGATTGGAAAAAGTGATTATTGTAGCGGGCAGGTGTAAACAAGGTGATTGGAAAAACGTAATTATTGTAGCAGGCAGGTGTAAACAAGGTGATTGGAAAAAGTGATTATTGTAGCGGGCAGGTGTAAACAAGGTGATTGGAAAAACGTGAGTATTGTAGCGGGCAGGTGTAAACAAGGTGATTGGAAAAACGTGATTATTGTACCAGGCAGGTACAGCGAGTGATTCTTTACCTTCTTTGGAAAATGATTTGGCAAAGATTTAGTTGTACACACAAACGTGTTAAAACACACACACATGGGCTGGCAGTCTCACACACACACACACACACACACACACACACACACACACACACACACACACACACACACACACACACAACAGAAAAGATAGGACATGTTGAAAAGCAGACTACAATGTTCGACATTTATCACAAATACTTATTATCCAATAATCCGATCGAGAACGTACATGTAAAATTTTGCAGACATATATTAGGCGTACACAGAAAAGCAATGAAATTGCCAGTACTAGCTGAACTTGGAAGATTTCCCTTGTGTCAATAAATAATGAGTCAAGTAGTCATGTTTTGGATCCATATAATGGAATCAAAGGAAGACTCATATCTAAGAGAAGCGTACGAAGATCTTGACCCATCATCTTCATGGAAATCTTCTGTAAAGAAGATCTTAAGTAATATTGGAATGACACATGCATGGAATAACCAAAGTACACTTAACCCTCAAAAATTGTGTTATGCAATAGAGAGAAAGTTACAAAGTGAATATATACACTTTTGAGAAAAAGAAAAAGAAAGAGCACCAAGGTTAAAATTTTATAATGACATCAGTAATAAATATAGGCTTGAACCGTACCTCATCAAATGCACAAATAAGCATTACAGGAAAGAACTTTGTAAATTAAGAATTGGCGCACATGACCTCGCAATAGAAAGAGGTAGATATTCCCATATTAAGCGTGAAGACAGGACATGTACAACTTGCAATATAATAGAAGACGAGGTACATTTTTTAGACTCTTGTAAACGTTACGATAAAATCAGGAATACGTTTAAAAAACGTATCATAAACAAAATGGATATATACGACGCTACCTCATTGAAAATAAGTACTTTGATGTCTAATGATGACCTTCAGGTTGAAATTGCGAAATATGTATATGACTGCTTTACATAATGACTTTTTGTGTAAAATGAACAAATCATTATTTCTTTGGACGATGAGTTGTTTAATCATCGCCATCTTGTGTCCATAAATCCTTTGATGGTGTTTAGTGACAATAAAAAAAGTTTCAAGTTTCACAACACAACACAACACAACACAACACACAACACACACACACACACACACACACACACACACACACACACCACAACACACACACAACACAACACAACACACACAACACACACACACACACACACACACACACACACACACACACACACACACACACACACACACACACACACACACACACACACACACACACACACACACACACACACACACACACACACACACTCGCCAAGAAGGAAAAACAGAAAAATAAATAAACGAAAAGAAATCTATGTAAAAGAGGGTATATTTGAAATGCAAGAGTAGGTAGCTAGGTACAAAACAGATTGATAAAGGAAATGGATATAGTGAAGAGAGGAGAGAAGGGTGGATGGCTGTAACATGTACAGGAGGTCAATATGAAGTTGTATGGTTGTGTGTCTTTGAAGAGTACTGCGGGCTGTCGTAGTGTGGGGAGGTAGGAACATACTATCTTTGGACGTTGATGCCAAGTGGGCAGGGGGTCCCAAGTCAGGCAGCAAGATGGGATTCCTGTATGGTGAGCTGAACATTGTCATTCCGTGATTGCCAAAGCGCCAGGACTTTGACCTGTTTGTTGTGTTGAGGATGGTTTGGGTCTATGATGGCAGATGTTGACCAGTGTTCAGAGATGTGCGTGTTGAGTGTTCAGGTGTCTCACCTACATAGATCTTACCACACAGGTCGCAGTGTTCAGGTGTTTTACCTACATAGATCTTACCACACAGGTCGCAGTGTTCAGATGTTTTACCAACATAGATCTTACTGCACAGGTCGCAGTGTTCAGGTGTCTTACCTACATAGATCTTACCACACAGGTCGCAGTGTTCAGGTGTCTTACCTACATAGATCTTACCGCACAGGTCGCAGTGTTCAGGTGTCTTACCTACAAAGGTCTTACCGCACAGGTCGCAGTGTTCAGGTGTCTTACCTACATAGATCTTACCGCACAGGTCGCAGTGTTCAGGTGTCTTACCTACAAAGGTCTTACCGCACAGGTTGCAGTGGATAACATACATTGAGTGTTCAGATGTCTTACCTACATAGATCTTACCGCACAGGTCGCAGTGTTCAGGTATCTTACCTACAAAGGTCTTACCGCACAGGTCGCAGTGGATAGCATACATTGAGTGTTCAGGTGTCTTACCTACATAGATCTTACCTACATAGATCTTACCGCTCAGGTCGCAGTGGATAGCATACATTGAATATTCAGGTGTCTTACCTGCATAAATCTCACCACACAGGTCGCAGTGTTCAGGTGTCTTACCTACATAGATCTTACCACACAGGTTGCAGTGTTCAGGTGTTTTACCTACATAGATCTTACCGCACAGGTCGCAGTGTTCAGGTGTCTTACCTATATAGATCTTACCACACAGGTCGCAGTGTTAGGTGTCTTACCTATATAGATCTTACCACACAGGTCGCAGTGTTCAGGTGTCTTACCTATACAGATCTTGCCACACAGGTTGCAGTGTTCAGGTGTCTTACCTACATAGATCTTACCGCACAGTTCGCAGTGTTCAGGTGTCTTACCAACATAGATCTTACCGCACAGGTCACAGTGTTCAGGTGTCTTACCTACATAGATCTTACCGCACAGGTCGCAGTGTTCAGATGTCTTACCTACATAGATCTCACTGCACAGGTCGCAGTGTTCAGGTGTCTTACCAACATAGATCTTACCACACAGGTCGCAGTGGATAGCATACACGATGTTGTGGCTCAGAGCGCGTCATCTGGCCATGTAGGATGGTATCTGGCTTATTCAGGGACCAGATTTTGTAGTGGGCTTTTGAGCAGGGAAAATTACCAGGTAACTTAGGTGTGGTGATTTTGTTCAGTTTGAAGGATACAGATAGATCCTTTGGGTTGTTTTGTTAATGTTGGTGGTGGTGGTGGTGGTGGTGGTGGTGGTGGTGGTGGTTTTTCTGTGTGTGTGTGTGTGTGTGTGTGTGTGTGTGTGTGTGTGTGTGTGTGTGTGTGTGTGTGTTTGGGTGGGGGGTGGGGGTGGGTTGTTTTGTCGTGCTTAAAAGTCATCAAGGGTTGGTCTCACAGGCAGGTTGTGATTTTCAATCATGTGCCTGCTGGACTTCAGCATCCTACGGAATGGAAGAGTTTGCTAGTGGAAGAGGAGGCAGGTGGTGGCTCCCTTTGTGTCTTTTTGAAGGCTGGGTTTCTAATGCAGATCTTTGGGACACAGCTGTGGTGCAACCTGAGAGCATTTGTTACTGACGGTACTGGGGTGTCCATAGTGGGTGAAAACCTCAAACATTTTGGTTGCCTGTAAAGTGAACTCTTCTTCATAAGAGCAAAGTCAGTGTACGGAACGCTGTGTTTTACAGATCGGTGGTGGGAGATGTGTAGTCCAGGTATGAATGCAAGCCCATCCTAAGAAAACTGAGGTTCTGAATGGTCCATCTTTGAGAGAAATGGAAATGTCCAGGAAGTTGACTGACTGGGAATGGTATTTGTCAATTCAATGATGGTCTGGATGTGGCTTCCAAGCCACTATTGATGTGGCTTTTGTAGAGATCTGGTGTTGGGCCTGTGTAGACAGTTAGTAAAATGTGGCTTCCAAGCCACTATTGATGTGGCTTTTGTAGAGATCTGGTGTTGGGCCTGTATACAGAGTTAGTAGAATGTGGCTTCCAAGCCACTATTGATGTGGCTTTTGTAAAGATTTGGTGCTGGGCCTGTGTACAGAGTTAGTGGAATGGGGTCCACATGTCCCATGAAAAAGCATGCCCAGAATGGTCCCATTTGGGTTCCCATAGCCACACCACTGATTTCCGAAAAACAAAAATATGGTTGTTGAATTCGAAGATGTTCAAGATGGAGACTGATTCTGTTAGTGTTTCCAATGTGGCTGTGGGTGGGAGTTGTGTGTCAGGGGCCCTTGGTCAATAAAAAGGCCTTCAGTCTGTCTGCATGAGGAATGGAAGAGATAAATGAGACGACTTCAACATATATTCCACTTTCAAACTCATGTTGAAGAGGAACTTGGATTAGAAGGTGGGATTTGCGTTGAATGAGTTGTTCATATTCAATGTGTATGATGTGTCCCTGAGGTATGTGGTGAGGCTTTGCACCATGAGTCGGAGGAGAGAGTCACTGACCAGTGAAATGTGTTCTATGGGGCAGGTCCAGGCAGAAACAGTGGGTCTGCCAGGTGTGAGTGGTGTGAGACAATGGATCTGCCAGGTGTGAGTGGTGTGAGGCAATGGGTCTGCCAGGTGTGAGTGTTGTGTAAAATGCTGTGTCTGTGTCAGACAGTTGTCTGTGTGCTTTCTGTATGTGTAGATCTTTGTCCCAGACTACAACTTATTCCCCACCCCTCCTCACCGTTTCTTGTCTGTTGGGTTGATGACACTATCTTGTCGATGTACTGGTGACTCAGACATTTTTGTACTCCCAGTTCTTTTAGAACAGGGAGTACTTTAGAATGGGAATGAAGAAATGCTGTCTCTGTGTGTGTGTGTGTGTGTGTGTGTGTGTGTGTGTGTGTGTGTGTGTGTGTGTGTGTGTGTCTGTCTGTCTGTCTGTCTGTCTGTCTGTCCGTCCGTTCGGTTTTCTTCTTTATGGAATATCTCAGAAAGCACTTTGTCGATCTTCTAGAAAATTTGTAGGTATGTTCATTATGGTTCACGGATGATACCCGATGTTTAAGTTTACCGTTATAGCCGTTACTAACGGCTGTAACGGCCTGTAATGGTTTTTCTTTTTCATGGAATATCTCAGAAAGTACTTGGCCGATCTTTGTGAAAATTAGCAGGTATGTTCATTATGGGTCACAGATGATGCCCGATGTTTAGTTTACCCCGTTTATAACCATTACTAACGGCTGTAACGGCCTGTAATGGTTTCTCTTCTTTATGGAATATCTAAGAAAGTACGTGGCCGATCTTTGTGAAAATTTGTAGGTATGTTCATTATGGGTCACGAATAACGCCCGATGTTTTAGGTTACCGTTATAGCCGTTACTAACGGCTGTACCGGCCTGTAACGGTTTTTCTTCTTCATGGAATATCTAAGAAAGTACCTGGCCGATCTTTGTGAAAATTAGCAGGTATGTTCATTATGGGTCACGAATAATGCTCGATGTTTTAGTTCACCCCGTTATAACCGTTACTAACGGCTGTAACGGTCTGTAACAGTTTTTCTTCTTCATGAAATATCTAAGAAAGTACTTGGCCGATCTTTGTGAAAATTGGCAGGTATGTTCATTATGGGTCACGGATGATGCCCGATGTTTTAGTTTTACCGTTATAGCCGTTACTAACGGCTGTAACGGCCTGTAACGATTTTTCTTCTTTATGGAACATCCCAGAAAGTACTCGGCCGATCTTTGTGAAAATTAGCAGGTATGTTCACTATGGGTTACGGGTGATGCCCGATGTTTTACTTTACCGTTATAGCCGTTACTAACGGCTATAACGGCTCATAACGGTTTTTCTTCTGTATGGAATATCTCAGAAAGCACTTTGTCGATCTTTCTGAAAATTGGTAGGTATGTTCATTATGGGCGATGGATGATGCCCGACGTTTTAGTTTACCGTTATAGCCGTTACTAACGGCTGTAACGGCCTGTAACGGTTTTTCTTCTTCATGGAATATCTCAGAAAGTACGTGGCCGATATTTCTGAAAATTTTTAGGTATGTTCATTATGGGTCACGGATGATGCCCAATATTTAAGTTTACCGTTATAGCCGTTACTAACGGCCCATAATGGTTTTCTTCTTTATGGAAAATCTCAAAAAGTTCTTGGCCGATCTTTCTGAAAATTTGTAAGTATGTTCATTGTAGGTCACAGATGATGGCCGATGTTTACCAGAATAGCCATTACTAGCGGTTGCACCAGCCCAAGACGGGTTTTCCTCTTTATGGAAAATCTCACACGTATTCAGGATTAACTGGGAGTACGTTTATATGCTTTGCATCTTGTTGTTCTTCCCATGAGAGGATGGAGATTTCCTTCTGCAGGTGTTAATATAGAGTTCAACTTCACTGGAATTAACGAGAGGTGGTTGACAGAGGACTACGGCCTGGAAAAGGGTTGATGAAAATGTTCGAGCTATCTAGTGGTGAGGACTTGGATACATTTTCAAGCGCAACAGTCCATCGTAGAAATCAACCAACTAACAATATTGTTAACCTACCATAGATAAATCTTAAATAAATATTAGCGAACCGCCCAGAGAACGTGGGCAAACGAGTCACAAGACGAGTCACAAGTCTCTGATGAAGACCTAAGAGGTCGAAATGCGTTGTGTTTCGTCTTGTGACTCGTTTGTCCACGTTCTCTGGGCGGTTCGCTAACATTTATTTAAGATTTGTTTAGATTTCCGCCTGCAGTCCTCTCGCTTTGCAACTAGATCTACCATAGATATCCATCAGAGTGTTGTTAACCTGCCATAAATGTCCATAAAAGAGTGTTGTTAACCTGCCATAGATATCCATCAAAATGTGTTGATAACCTGCCATAGATACCCATCAAAGAGTGTTGCGGAGGATACGATTCTGGAACAGCAGCAAAAGGATGACATTGACTGCCGAGTGTAGCGTGGGAGACGGACAGTGGGGTAGCCGTGCGACAGACTAACAAGATAGACTGTCACGGACTCTAAGTTTGACGTTCCATCCCCACCCCCCTCCCCCACACCCCATTCCACTCCCCCACCCTCTACAACAGCATTCTCAGATCTAATGAGACACAACAGACCATCACAGAGTATAACCTGAACCCCAGCTGAAGAGTTCAACGCACATTTTAATCCACACGGGCATCTGGCGCCTAAACCTTCCAACAACAGACTACCAAGGTCCCAGTCGTGGCACCTGACTTTCATGGTGGAACAAAGTCCACACATGTAACGGATCAAGAGCAATGGTGACCTCTCAAGAACAATTAAATGAAGGGAAAGACCCAGCCCAAAACAGTGCAGATCGATCACAGTGACAAACAAATAGTCATATGTGGACACCAATGATGGTTTACCCACTGGAAGTTTATATTAAAGAGAGCGAGTACACAAATTCAATAAGCATGGGGACGATGCTTCCAAGTCCCATTCACTTCGAGTACACCTTAAGCTGCTTGGAGAACTCTGGAATCACTTTACCTCCACGTTCTTTTGGAAGCGCAACAAACTGAAAGGTTAAAGTTCCCAGTTAAACAGGGATTGGAAGCATTCAGTCTATCCATTTCCACAAAAGGGAGTGTTAACAAAGGTAACATATCCATCTCCACAAAAGGGAGTGTCAATTCCAATCAGGACCAAACTTTAAACGGAACAATACTTAAATGCCATTAGTTTCTAAAAGAAATGGATACATGAGTAGAGTCATCTTATAATTCAGAACGTGACAATGGCCACCTCGTTCCTTTGTCGGCCAGTCTATATTTAGGAGTAAGAACCGTCGAGACAACATGACAGCAAAAGATCTTCAGCGAAGAAGATCCCCAGATGCAAGTGTTTATTCCTGGACATCTTTCAGTCTAAGAGGGCAGAGTCACATTCAGTGTTTCAGTGCTGGACATCTTACACTCTAACAGGGCAGTGCGCCATTCAGGGCTTGAGGAACCTCTGCTGTCAGAAAGTTCCACAGTGATCCGAACCTGCACCTCAAGGCCAGATCTTACTGTGACTGATGTCTTGAGGAACCTCTGCTGTCAGAAAGTTCCACAGTGATCCGAACCTGCACCTCAAGGCCAGATCTTACTGTGACTGATGTCTTGAGGAACCTCTGCTGTCAGAAAGTTCCACAGTGATCCGAACCTGCACCTCAAGGCCAGATCTTACTGTGACTGATGTCTTCCCCCATTCAGGATTTGAGGAACCTCTGCTGTCAGAAAGTTCCACAGTGATCCGAACCTGCACCTCAAGGCCAGATCTTACTGTGACTGATGTCTTCACCCACATGGCTACTGGGACCTCTTTGAGGTTTGGGGATTTAAGTCTCATGAAGTTTGCTTTTGCTCCTTCCCGACCAGATTTCTTTGGAACTACTTCATGCTGCCACTGCCATTGCTTTTGGGGTCCCACAAGGGACAATCATGACGTCATCTTTTGGGGTCCAACAAGGGACTATCATGGCATCTTTTGGAGTCCAACAAGGGACTATCATGACATCATCTTTTGGGGTCCAACAAGGGACTATCATGACATCTTTTGGGGTCCAACAAGGGACTATCATAACATCATCTTTTGGGGTCCAACAAGGGACTATCATGACATCTTTTGGGGTCCAACAAGGGACTATCATGATATCATCTTTTGGGGTCCCACAAGAGACAATCATGACATCATCTTTTGGGGTCCCACAAGGGACTATCATGATATCATCTTTCGGGGTCCCACAAGGGACTATCATGATATCATCTTTTGGGGTACCACAAGGGACTATCATGACATCATCTTTTGGGGTCCAACAAGGGACTATCATGACATCATCTTTTGGGGTCCAACAAGGGGACAATCATGACGTCATCTTTTGGGGTCCCACAAGGGACTATCATGACATCATCTTTTGGGGTCCAACAAGGGACTATGATGATATCATCTTTTGGGGTCCACCAAGGGACTATCATGACATCATCTTTTGGGGTCCAACAAGGGACTATGATGATATCATCTTTTGGGGTCCACCAAGGGGACAATCATGACGTCATCTTTTGGGATCCAACAAGGGACTATCATGATATCATCTTTTGGGGTCCAACAAGGGACTATCATGATATCATCTTTTGGGGTCCAACAAGGGACTATGATGATATCATCTTTTGGGGTCCCACAAGGGACTATCATGATATCTTTTGGGGTCCAACAAGGGACTATGATGATGTCATCTTTTGGGGTCCAACAAGGGACTATGATGATATCATCTTTTGGGGTCCAACAAGGGACTATGATGATATCATCTTTTGGGGTCCAACAAGGGGCTATCATGACGTCATCTGCTTGGTCTCTGTGTAGTTTGCTCCACGACCCTCTTTACCAGACCGAAAGAGGGAAGTAGGGAGGGGGGAGGGGGGGGGGCGGAGGGGGATGGAGAAGAGGAACGTACCTAAAGAATTTACTCCAAACTACAGTGAATACACAAATGAGAAATACCGCTGGATCAAGTTACTAAGAACCGTATGGTTTTATCCGGTCTTAGCCATGAGACAAAACATGTCAGTTTCGTCATCCCCAGTCTTCCCATCACCTTGAATTACCTGGAATGTAGTTTGTGTTCAATGTTATCATTGAGCTGTCGTGACCGAGTCTATTTCCACTTTCACTTTTCGCATGGTTTTAGCTGTGAGTCTCTAGCCATATACCATTCATGTGTGTTTTGCATGGTTTTAGCTGTGAATCTCTAGCCATATACCATTCAGGTGTGTTTTGCATGGTTTTAGCTGTGAATCTCTAGCCATATACCATTCAGGTGTGTTTTGCATGGTTTTAGCTGTGAATCTCTAGCCATATACCATTCAGGTGTGTTTTGCATGGTTTTAGCTGTGAGTCTCTAGCCATATACCATTCAGGTGTGCTTTGCATGGTTTTAGCTGTGAATCTCTAGCCATATACCATTCAGGTGTGTTTTGCATGGTTTTAGCTGTGAATCTCTAGCCATATACCATTCAGGCGTGTTTTACATGGTTTTAGCTGTGAATCTCTAGCCATATACCATTCAGGTGTGCTTTGCATGGTTTTAGCTGTGAATCTCTAGCTATATACCATTCAGGTGTGCTTTGCATGGTTTTAGCTGTGAATCTCTGAACCATTCAGGTGTGCTTTGCATGGTTTTAGCTGTGGATCTCTGAACTATTCAGGTGTGCTTTACATGGCTTTAGCTGTAGATCTCTGAACCATTCAGGTGTGCTTTGCGTGGTTTTAGCCGTGTATCTCTAAACCATTCAGGTGTGCTTTGCGTGGTTTTAGCTGTGAATCTCTGAACCATTCAGGTGTGCTTTGCATGGTTTTAGTTGTGAATCTCTAGCAATATGCCATTCAGATGTGCTTTGGGACTGAACTGCAATCTTCTGGCGAGATCCACCCATCTTGTTTAGGCAGAAAGCAGCACAGGTCATGTCTGTCATAACTTCAACATGTCTACTGGTAACTTCATTTTCAAAGCTTTTTTTAATGATTGTCAATACCCACAAACTGGAGCACGTTGATATATTCTTTTCCCTTTGTTCTACCTCCCCACCCCCGTCCTACTCTCCCCAACCATGTTTGTTTGGATCCTTGCACTGGTCCGCAATCACCAGAAGCTGAGGCTTCAGCACATTGTTCTGCTGATGGTTGACACTGATCTGTGCTAGAAGTGGAGGCTTCAACACATTGTTCTGCTGATGGTTGACACTGATCTGTGTTAGAAGTGGAGGCTTCAACATATTGTTCTGCTGATGATTTACATTGGTCTGTGTTAGAAGTGGAGGCTTCAACACATTGTTCTGCTGATGATTTACATTGGTCTGTGTTAGAAGCGGAGGCTTCAACATATTGTTCTGCTGATGGTTGCCTGTGTTAGAAGACATAATGACATTTTCAATCTGTTACTACAACTCTTATCGTTCAGCTGTGAGTTAAAAAAAAGCCTCAAAATTTCCTTTTTTAATTTGAGGAGCTCCACTGGCTTTTTTTTTCCATTTACCTGAACGACAAAGGTCTCACTGGAAACGCAACCACTTTGATTACTTGTGCGACCCTCCTTTTTTGACTCTACTCCTGTTGAACAATCCTTATGTGCTGGTGTGTGTGTGTGTGTGTGTGTGTGTGTGTGTGTGTGTGTGTGTGTGTGTGTGTGTGTGTGTGTGTGCATGTGTGTGTGTGTGTGTGTGTGTGTCCGCACGCGCACGCCTGCTATGTGTGCATGTGCGGGCACACAAGCTCCTTGTCCTGCCCAAAGAAGACCAACAGATCGAGGCATGCTGCCTCTGTTACAGGCGTAATTTGTTCATTACATTTATATTCACATTTGAACTTCTTTATTTTGTCTTATTGCTCAGAGTTGTATGTCCGTAATCTATAAAACGTGGCTGAATGAGTTAGCTGTATCTTCTGAACAATGTTCTGAATGAGATAGCCATATGCTCTGGTCATTTGTGTGAGTCACATCTCTGATGACTGGCCAGAGTTGTGACAGAAAGGGAAACTAAAACTGTAGAAGACAATTGAGTTGTCTAAACTGTTTCTATTGCTATTGTTGTTTACGAATTTCTAACTGCTGTGCTCCTGCTTTTGTTGTTCGTTGTCCAAGCTGTTACTATGGTCGTTTCTGCTCTTCTTTCTGCTTTTGTTGTTCGTTGTCCAAGCTGTTATTATGGTCGTTTCTGTTCCTGTTTCTGCTTTTGTTGTTCGTTGTCCAAGCTGTTACTATGGTCGTTTCTGTTCCTGTTTCTGCTTTTGTTGTTCGTTGTCCAAGCTGTTACTATGGTCGTTTCTGCTCTTCTTTCTGCTTTTTACGCCTTTTATGTCAACAGACCCATAGGATGGACTTGTTTATCATGTTTTTCCTGGGGCAAAAATCTGTCACAGTTCGTATGGTAATGGATGGTTAAAGTTTGTGTGTAACCACTTTGAAAAGATGTGACTGTCACACAACGTTCACTACATTCCACACGTTTTCTTTGACATGGGACAAAGTTGCATCTTTGTTGGTGACAGTGAGGGTAAAACAAAGGACATCAACATGTTGGTGACAGTGAGGGTAAAACAAAGGGCATCAACATGTTGGTGACAGTGAGGATAAAACAAAGGGCATCAACATGTTGGTGACAGTGAGGGTAAAGCAAAGGGCATCAACATGTTGGTGACAGTGAGGGTAAAGCAAAGGGCATCAACATGTTGCAGAGGGACTATAAATTCTTTTCTTCTAGAATAGAGGGGGAAGTTGTTGCCTGATGGAGTCTAATACTGGCGTGCAGTATAGGCAAAAGTTCCTTCACCCATCTACGAATAGAAGCGAACAGCTGGGCTGTAAGCCACAATCCGAGGAGTTCTGTTACAAAGAGGTTTGGGCTTGCACATAGCCACAGCTGTCTGTCGACCTTTCCACACGGCTTTCAGAAGGACTGGTGATTGGTAACCTCGTTGCCAAAGATATAGGAACATCTGTCAACGAGCTGTAAAGTTCCACAGTTCGAAACAGACCTTTCTGAGCCTATGGAACTGGCTGCAAGGAAGATTGTCTTTGCAATGAGTAGGATAAAAGAGTCTGACTGTAACTAACTGTGAACTTTTCTGAGTTTTGAATAAAGACCTGTCTGATTAATTCTAATATCATCTTTTGGGGTCCAACAAGGGGACAATCATGACGTCATCTTTTGGGATCCAACAAGGGACTATCATGATATCATCTTTTGGGGTCCAACAAGGGACTATGATGATATCATCTTTTGGGGTCCCACAAGGGACTATCATGACATCATCTTTTGGGGTCCAACAAGGGACTATCATGATATCATCTTTTGGGGTCCAACAAGGGACTATCATGACATCATCTTTTGGGGTCCAACAAGGGACTATCATGATATCATCTTTTGGGGTCCAACAAGGGACTATCATGATATCATCTTTTGGGGTCCCACAAGGGACTATCATGATATCTTTTGGGGTCCAACAAGGGACTATGATGATATCATCTTTTGGGGTCCAGCAAGGGACTATGATGATATCATCTTTTGGGGTCCAACAAGGGACTATGATGATATCATCTTTTGGGGTCCAACAAGGGGCTATCATGACGTCATCTGCTTGGTCTCTGTGTAGTTTGCTCCACGACCCTCTTTACCAGACCGAAAGAGGGAAGTAGGGAGGGGGGAGGGGGGGGGCGGAGGGGGATGGAGAAGAGGAAAGTACCTAAAGAATTTACTCCAAACTACAGTGAATACACAAATGAGAAATACCGCTGGATCAGGTTTCTAAGAACCGTATGGTTTTATCCGGTCTTAGCCATGAGACAAAACATGTCAGTTTCGTCATCCCCAGTCTTCCCATCACCTTGAATTACCTGGAATGTAGTTTGTGTTCCATGTTATCATTGAGCTGTCGTGACCGAGTCTATTTCCACTTTCACTTTTCGCATGGTTTTAGCTGTGAGTCTCTAGCCATATACCATTCAGGTGTGTTTTGCATGGTTTTAGCTGTGAATCTCTAGCCATATACCATTCAGGTGTGTTTTGCATGGTTTTAGCTGTGAATCTCTAGCCATATACCATTCAGGTGTGTTTTGCATGGTTTTAGCTGTGAATCTCTAGCCATATACCATTCAGGTGTGCTTTGCATTGTATTAGCTGTGAATCTCTAGCCATATACCATTCAGGTGTGTTTTGCATGGTTTTAGCTGTGAATCTCTAGCCATATACCATTCAGGCGTGTTTTACATGGTTTTAGCTGTGAATCTCTAGCCATATACCATTCAGGTGTGCTTTGCATGGTTTTAGCTGTGAATCTCTAGCTATATACCATTCAGGTGTGCTTTGCATGGTTTTAGCTGTGAATCTCTGAACTATTCAGGTGTGCTTTGCATGGTTTTAGCTGTGGATCTCTGAACTATTCAGGTGTGCTTTGCATGGTTTTAGCTGTGGATCTCTGATCCATTCAGGTGTTTTGTGTGGTTTTAGCTGTGAATCTCTGAACCATTCAGGTGTGCTTTGCGTGGTTTTAGCTGTGTATCACTGAACCATTCAGGTGTGCTTTGCATGGTTTTAGCTGTGAATCTCTGAACCATTCAGGTGTGCTTTGCATTGTTTTAGCTGTGAATCTCTGAACCATTCAGGTGTGCTTTGCATGGTTTTAGCTGTGAATCTCTGAACCATTTAGGTGTCCTTTGCATGGTTTTAGCTGTGGATCTCTGAACCATTCAAGTTTGCTTCGCATGCTTTTAGCTGTGAATCTCTGAACTATTCAGGTGTGCTTTACATGGCTTTAGCTGTAGATCTCTGAACCATTCAGGTGTGCTTTGCGTGGTTTTAGCCGTGAATCTCTAGCATATACCATTCAGGTGTGCTTTGCGTGGTTTTAGCTGTGAATCTCTGAACCATTCAGGTGTGCTTTGCATGGTTTTAGTTGTGAATCTCTAGCAATATGCCATTCAGATGTGCTTTGGGACTGAACTGCAATCTTCTGGTGAGATCCACCCATATTGTTTAGGCAGAAAGCAGCACAGGTCATGTCTGTCATAACTTCAACATGTCTACTGGTAACTTCATTTTCAAAGCTTTTTTTAATGATTGTCAATACCCACAAACTGGAGCACGTTGATATATTCTTTTCCCTTTGTTCTACCTCCCCACCCCCGTCCTACTCTCCCCAACCATGTTTGTTTGGATCCTTGCACTGGTCCGCAATCACCAGAAGCTGAGGCTTCAGCACATTGTTCTGCTGATGGTTGACACTGATCTGTGTTAGAAGTGGAGGCTTCAACACATTGTTCTGCTGATGGTTGACACTGATCTGTGTTAGAAGTGGAGGCTTCAACACATTGTTCTGCTGATGGTTGACACTGATCTGTGTTAGAAGTGGAGTCTTCAACACATTGTTCTGCTGATAGTTGACATTGGTCTGTGTTAGAAGTGGAGGCTTCAACACATTGTTCTGCTGATAGTTGACACTGATCTGTGTTAGAAGTGGAGGCTTCAACACATTATTCTGCTGATGATTTACATTGGTCTGTGTTAGAAGCGGAGGCTTCAACACATTGTTCTGCTGATGGTTGCCTGTGTTAGAAGACATAATGACATTTTCAATCTGTTACTACAACTCTTATCGTTCAGCTGTGAATTAAAAACAAAAGCCTCAAAATTTCCTTTTTTAATTTGAGGAGCTCCACTGGCTTTTTTTTTCCATTTACCTGAACGACAAAGGTCTCACTGGAAACGCAACCACTTTGATTACTTGTGCGACCCTCCTTTTTTGACTCTACTCCTGTTGAACAATCCTTCATGTGCTGGTGTGTGTGTGTGTGTGTGTGTGTGTGTGTGTGTGTGTGTGTGTGTGTGTGTGTGTGTGTGTGTGCGCGCGCACGCCTGCTATGTGTGCATGTGCGGGCACACAAGCTCCTTGTCCTGCCCAAAGAAGACCAACAGATCGAGGCATGCTGCCTCTGTTACAGGCGTAATTTGTTCATTACATTTATATTCACATTTGAACTTCTTTATTTTGTCTTATTGCTCAGAGTTGTATGTCCGTAATCTATAAAACGTGGCTGAATGAGTTAGCTGTATCTTCTGAACAATGTTCTGAATGAGATAGTCATATGCTCTGGTCATTTGTGTGAGTCACATCTCTGATGACTGGCCAGAGTTGTGACAGAAAGGGAAACTAAAACTGTAGAAGACAATTGAGTTGTCTAAACTGTTTCTATTGCTATTGTTGTTTACGAATTTCTAACTGCTGTGCTCCTGCTTTTGTTGTTCGTTGCCCAAGCTGTTACTATGGTCGTTTCTGCTCTTCTTTCTGCTTTTGTTGTTCGTTGTCCAAGCTGTTACTATGGTCGTTTCTGCTCTTCTTTCTGCTTTTGTTGTTCGTTGTCCAAGCTGTTATTATGGTCGTTTCTGTTCGTGTTTCTGCTTTTGTTGTTCGTTGTCCAAGCTGTTACTATGGTCGTTTCTGTTCCTGTTTCTGCTTTTGTTGTTCGTTGTCCAAGCTGTTACTATGGTCGTTTCTGCTCTTCTTTCTGCTTTTTACGCCTTTTATGTCAACAGACCCATAGGATGGACTTGTTTATCATGTTTTTCCTGGGGCAAAAATCTGTCACAGTTCGTATGGTAATGGATGGTTAAAGTTTGTGTGTATCCACTTTGAAAAGATGTGACTGTCACACAACGTTCACTACATTCCACACGTTTTCTTTGACATGGGACAAAGTTGCATCTTTGTTGGTGACAGTGAGGGTAAAACAAAGGGCATCAACATGTTGGTGACAGTGAGGGTAAAACAAAGGGCATCAACATGTTGGTGACAGTGAGGGTAAAACAAAGGACATCAACACTGTTGGTGACAGTGACAGTAAAGCAAAGGGCATCAACATGTTGGTGACAGTGAGGGTAAAGCAAAGGGCATCAACATGTTGCAGAGGGACTATAAATTCTTTTCTTCTAGAATAGAGGGGGGAGTTGTTGCCTGATGGAGTCTAATACTGGCGTGCAGTATAGGCAAAAGTTCCTTCACCCATCTACGAATAGAAGCGAACAGCTGGGCTGTAAGCCACAATCCGAGGAGTTCTGTTACAAAGAGGTTTGGGCTTGCACATAGCCATAGCTGTCTGTCGACCTTTCCACACGGCTTTCAGGACTGGTGATTGGTAACCTCGTTGCCAAAGATATAGGAACATCTGTCAACGAGCTGTAAAGTTCCACAGTTCGAAACAGACCTTTCTGAGCCTATGGAACTGGCTGCAAGGAAGATTGTCTTTGCAATGAGTAGGATAAAAGAGTCTGACTGTAACTAACTGTGAACTTTTCTGAGTTTTGAATAAAGACCTGTCTGATTAATTCTGTTGTCAAGGCGCTGAAGAACATCTAGAAATGGCAGCAGGTGACAAGCTGTTAACTATGAAGCTAATGGCTGGATGGAAACTGTCCATGATCTAAAATCAAACAGTTTCTGTGACTGAACATTTTCGCTCTTTCTATGTTAGTTGACAGTGATTTTCTTCCACCGAGTCATCTCAACATCCTGATTTTGAGGAAGATAGCCTCCATTTCATGCCCATCTTCAGGCAAGTAGAACTTGTCACTGTCTAATCGTTTCACAGTTCCTATCTTCCAGCACTGACCAATGTAGCGCTGAAAGAACGCTGGGTGTCCGGAGTCCTTCAGTCGTTTGTCATTACCTCCCTTGACTGCCCGCTTTAATCTCTACGTCAGTTTCAATTGAAAGATGAGAGACAGTCTGCTGTTAGCAAGCACTGTCGTCTACGTCAGTTTCAATGAAAGATGAGAGACAGTCTGCTGTTAGCAAGCACTGTCGTCTACGTCAGTTTCAATGAAAGATGAGAGACAGTCTGCTGTTAGCAAGCACTGTCGTCTACGTCAGTTTCAATGAAAGATGAGAAACAGTCTGCTGTTAGCAAGCACTGTCGTCTACGTCAGTTTCAATGAAAGATGAGAGACAGTCTGCTGTTAACAAGCACTGTCGTCTACGTCAGTTTCAAATGAAAGATGAGAAACAGTCTGCTGTTAGCAAACACTGTCGTCTACGTCAGTTTCACTGAAAGATGACAAACAGTCTGCTGTTAGCAAGCACTGTCATCTACGTCAGTTTCACTGAAAGATGACAAACAGTCTGCTGTTAGCAAGCACTGTCGTCCATCAATGTCACACAGATCACCGTCAAGCTTCATCCAAGAGCCACATGAATTATCATGCTACACCAAGATTTCCTTCTGCTTGTTCTCATAAACTAAGATGAAGGAGGAACAGGAGGAAGAGGAGGAGAAGGAGGAGAAAGAGGGGGAGAACAAGAATAAGAAGAAACAGACGAACAAGAAGAAGAAGAAGATGGTGATGATAATGAGTAAGAAGATGATGACAGAGAAAATGAAAAAGAAGCAACTTGCGAGATGAGGCGGAAAACTAACCACAACAAGCAAGAACAACAGAAGATGAAAACAGAAACAAGAGGGAAGAGGGGAAGAATTAAGCAAAGAATAACAGAGAAACAGGAAGAGTGAAACTCAACAACACCCATAGAACACATAAAAGCACAAACACATATCACACGTTGGACTAACTGTGGTCCAGTTCGTCTCCGGTGAACATATAGAATGTCTGATTTCCCTTAGAAAAAAAAAAGAAAGAAAAAAAAAAAAACTTCATTCATGTGAGATTTTGAAAATGTGGCTGATCACTGCAACGTCTGCAAGGCATGAAACCATAAAAGTAGATGAACCATTTGCAATCAGCAAACCTGTATTGTCAAAATTTCGAATGCATGTGCATGCTCACAAGGACATGTTTGTATGCCTGTGAATGTTTGCATGCATGAGCGTGGGAGTGATAACATAATAGCTCTCATCATTGCTTCAAAAGTTAATATTCAGTATGCTTTGGTGCATTTCACGACAAACCAAAAAAAAAGACAAAACAAATTGTTTTCAAATTCTTCAATGATGTGTAGTTTGTCATGAACTGTCAGAAACAAACATTATTACACTAAACAACACATGGGTGATAATAAAAACAAGCAACTGATAAATGACTTTAGAATACATCATGGGATCACAGATTTTGTTTAAATAGGACATTTCTAGTTCACAAGGACACGTTTTCTTCCAAGGATTAAGCACTAAAGATTAAGCATTAAGCATGTACACATACAAACAACCAACAGTTCCACACACACACACACACACACACACACACACACACACACACACACACACACACGTACACACACACACACACACACCCCACACACACACACACACACACACACACACACACACACAGGTAATTAACAAAAAAATTCACATTCACAAGCTCGCTCTTTCTCAAAGTCTCGAAAAATGCCTCAACAAGTACCAGGCTATAATACTTTTAAAACTCCCCCGGAAAAAAAATGCATTAAATAGCAAAAGTAGTCAGGAATTCAAGTTCATCTCAAGAACACATATACTTTAGACAAGAAATGTTTATAGTCTAATAAACATGAACCCTTGGTCATTTGATCTACGGCCATAAAAACAGAGAATATTTGAACATCCCCTACCCTAAAAACAGAATATTTGAACATCCCCTACCCTACCTGTCATTTGATCTATGGCCATAAAAACAGAATATTTGAACATCCCCTACCCTACCTGTCATTTTCTGATGTCCATTTTGTCCTCTAACATATCTTAACTATCTATGAACCCTCTTTCACTCTCCATTGTTAAAAACAGATTGCACAATAAAACAACCATGACAACCATTCATTTCAATACATGTATAAACAGATTCAGTATCGAAAAACACCAACTGAATCTCTTCATCCCCAACATTCTGACCAGGAACTTCAGTTTATACCAATGTTCCACACACACTTTTGTTTTGCAAATCAGGAATCCACGAATTTGGGACAGCCCTTTCATTTACATAGGACATAATGGGCTGAAAATACCGTCTTTGCCTGGGCTGCCAAAGGCAACCAACCAATGTGGATTTTTATATTCTGCATGCGTGTAACACAGCTATTTTGCCCCAGCTTGTTGTGTGGTGATGAAGTGCCAACTGAGGTCATTACCACGTTTCATCTGCTTTCAGACGGTTAATTTCATTGATCAGTTTTAGTCTTCTCCTCTGACTAATTGATGCATTACTAGTCACTTTTGAAAATCCTACCACCAAAGAGAATAGTATCTTTGTTTTCATTCAACAAATACGTAAATAAATAAAACCAGATAAAAGAAGAAATGCTTACTTTTACACATTAGTGGTTACAGTGAAACACTGATGAGAAAATGAATGGCTGAGACTCACAGTGACATTTCTGTCTTGGCCATTTTATGCTTTCAGTTATAATCAATAATATGTGGGGATTTTAAGAATATGTTCACAGTCTACAGCAAAGAAAAGTCAGAAATACAATCTGTATAAAATCACTTCAAATTCAGACTCTACATAAAACAATATCAATAACAGCCAACCATGAACATACTAACTCACACGCTTTCCTGTCCTTAACACACAACTATGTACACAGCAGTTGACAGTTTTTGTGTGGACAAGCAACAACACACACAGATGTAACAAACTTGCCATGGTACTGTACTGACAACCAACATTCACAGCAGTGCAGAGTCCGGTCATGACCTTACGCAGCAGTGACCACATCACACAGTCTCCACTTCGTTTATTTACATCACATCTCACACTAACTATCGGCCGGGCTGTTTGGGTTGTTGACCTTCAGAGCGTCCTTGACCTTTTGCTTCAGGAGGTTGACCAGCTCCACCACTTTGCTTTTCGGGGGAATCTCCGTGTGCTTGACCTGCCACCATACCACACACACCCCTCAGTTGTCTTTCCCTTGACACCACTCGTAACCCCTCAGTTCTCTTTCCCTTGACACCACTCGTAACCCCTCAGTTGTCTTTCCCTTGACACCACTCGTAAGCCCTCAGTTCTCTTTCCCTTACGGGAAATCTATCTAATTTGGCAAACAACAAACAAGTAGGGTAACTCTTGCTCCCATGATAAAACAAATACACGCCCATAACTCCAAAGGAATGCTGCTCACGACACCGGATTGCCCAGTGCATATGACAGCACAGAGCACACAGAACACTCAAGGAAACATCTTGAAAACAAAATGTTCCAAGCTTCCCATTTTTTGAAGTGATCAGCTTTACTTTTGCTCCATGATGCTTGTAGATTGCAAAATGTCCTCTCCCTCAAATTTACACTTTCCAACAGTGGAGTACTGTGGGTTTGGGGTGTGTTCAATTTATATGTGTTCATTACACAGTGTGCAGTATAATTATGTGTTCATTACACAACATGCAGTGTATGTGTTCATTACACAGCGTGCAGTATATGTGTTCATTACACAGCGTGCAGTATATGTGTTCATTACACAGCATGCAGTGTATGTGTTCATTACACAGCATGCAGTACATGTGTTCATTACACAGCGTGCAGTATATGCATTCATTACACAGCGTGCAGTATATGCGTACATTACACAGCGTGCAGTATATGTGTTCATTACACAGCATGCAGTATACGCGTTCATTACACAGCGTGCAGTATATGTGTTCATTACACAGCGTGCAGTATATGTGTTCAATACACAGCATGCAGTATATGTGTTCATTACACAGCGTGCAGTGGGTAAGTTTAAAAGCTTCACTCGTAAGTTTATAAACTTCATAGAAGTCATTCATTCTTTTTTGTACTCCCAGTTCTTATAGAACAGGGAGTACTTTAGAATGGGAACGAAGAAATGCTCTGTGTGTGTGTGTGTGTGTGTGTGTGTGTGTGTGTGTGTGTGTGTATGTCCATCCGTGGTCAAAATGTGTTCCACTCGCTCCAGACAAAACTATTCGGCCGATCTTTCTGAAAATTTGTAGGTATGTTCATTATGTGTCACGGATGATGCCGATGTTTTAGTTTACCGTTATAGCCGTTACTAACGGCTGTAACAGCCTGTAACGGTTTTTCATCTATATGGAATATCTCAGCGAGTACTTGGCCGATCTTCGTGAAAATTAGCAGGTATATTCATTATGGGTCTCGGATAATGCCCGATGTTTTAGCTTACCCCATTATAGCCGTTACTAACGGCTGTAACGGCCTGTAACACTTTTTCTTCTTCATGGAATATCTCCGAAAGTACTTGGCCGATCTTTCTGAAAATTTGTTGGTATGTTCATTATGGTCACGAATAATACCGATGTTTTAGTTACCGTTATAGCTGCTACTAGCTGTAACGGACTGTAACGTTTTTCGTCTTTATGGAATATCTCAGAGTACTTGGCCGATTTTGTGAAAATTAGCAGGTATGTCATTATGAGTCACGGATGATCCCATGTTTTAGTTTACCCGTTATAGCGTACTAAGCTGTAACGGCTGTAACGGTTTTTCTCTTCATGGAATATCTCAGAAAGTACTTGGCCGATCTTTGTAAAATTAGCAGGTATGTTCATTATGAGTCCGGATAATGCCCAATGTTTTAATTTACCCCGTTATAGCCGTTACTAATAGCCTGTAACGGCCTGTAAGGTTTTTCTTCTTCATGGAATATCTCAGAAAGTACTTGCCGATCTTTTAAAAATTAGAGGTATGTTCATTATGGGTCTCGGAATAATGCCCAATGTTTTAATTTACCAGTTATAGCGTTACTAATGCTGTAATGGCCTGTAAACGGTTTTTCTTCTTCATAGAATATCTCAGAAAGTACTTGGCCGATCTTGTGAAAATTAGCAGGTATGTTCATTATGGGTCACGGATGATGCCCAATGTTTTATTTACCATTATAGCTGTTACTAAGGCTGTAACGGCTTGTAACGGTTATTCTTCTTCATGGAATATCTCAGAAAGCACTTGGTCGATCTTTTGAAAATTTGCAGGTATGTTCATTATGGGTCACGGATGATCCCAATGTTTTATTTTACCAGTTATAGCCGTTACTAACGGTTGTAACGGCCATTAACAGGTTTTTCTTCTTTATGGAATATCTCAGAAAGCACTTGTCGATCTTCTTGAAAATTTTGTAGGTATGTTCATTATGGTCACAGATGATACCCGATGTTTTAAGTTTACGTTATAGCCGTTACTAACGGCTTATAACGGCCCTATAACGGTTATTTCTTTTTATGGAATATCTCAGAAAGTACTTGATCTTTCTGGAAATTTTGTTAGGTATGTTCATTATGGATCACGGATGATGCCTGATGTTTTAGTTTATCGTTATAGCCTATACTATAACGGCCATAACGGTTATTCTTTTTCTCTCACTCACAAATTCCAGTCCGATCTTTCTGCAAATCTGAGTATCTTCATAGCGGCACCTGACTATATTAAGTTTATCATAGCCATACTACAACCAGTCCCACTTCCCCACCTGCACCACATTCACTCTCCCTAGTCCCATCTTCATCACCTGCACCACATACACTCACTCCTCCAGTCCCCATCTTCATCACCTGCACCACATACATCACCCACCCCACCTTCCTCACCCCACCACCTACACTCACCCAGTCCCACCTTCCGCACCTGCACCACATACACTCACTCACTCCAGTCCCCATCTTCATCACCTGCACCACATACACTCACTCACTCCAGTCCCCATCTTCATCACCTGCACCACATACATTCACCCCAGTCCCCACCTTCCTCACCCGCACCACATACACTCACTCACTCCAGTCCCCATCTTCATCACCTGCATCACATACACTCATCTCCCTCACCTGCAGCACATACACTCACCCCATCTTCCTCACCTGCAACACATACACTCATCTCCCTCACCTGCAGCACATACACTCATCTCCCTCACCTGCAGCACATACACTCATCTCCCTCACCTGCAGCACATACACTGACCCCATCTTCCTCACCTGCATCACATACACTCACCCATCTTCATCACCTGCATCACATACACTCATCTCCCTCACCTGCAGCACATACACTCACCCCATCTTCCTCACCTGCATCACATACACTCATCTCCCTCACCTGCAGCACATACACTCACCCCATCTTCCTCACCTGCATCACATACACTCATCTCCCTCACCTGCAGCACATACACTCATCTTCCTCACCTGCATCACATACACTCATCTTCCTCACCTGCATCACATACACTCACCCCATCTTCCTCACCTGCAGCACATACACTCATCTCCCTCACCTGCAGCACATACACTCACCCCATCTTCCTCACCTGCAGCACATACACTCATCTCCCTCACCTGCAGCACATACACTCACCCCATCTTCCTCACCTGCATCACATACACTCATCTCCCTCACCTGCAGCACATACACTCATCTTCCTCACCTGCATCACATACACTCATCTTCCTCACCTGCATCACATACACTCATCTTCCTCACCTGCAGCACATACACTCACCCCATCTTCCTCACCTGCATCACATACACTCATCTCCCTCACCTGCAGCACATACACTGACCCATCTTCCTCACCTGCAGCACATACACTCATCTCCCTCACCTGCAGCACATACACTCACCCCATCTTCCTCACCTGCATCACATACACTCATCTTCCTCACCTGTACCACAGTGTATCCCTGGCTGCGCAGGTGGCGCACCGCCATCGCCTGCAGGCCCATCAGGTCAGAGGTCGGCAGGGTCAGGTCAGGGAAGTCGAGGACTTTCAAGGCCACCCTGTCACACCGCAAGCGCACAACTGGTTCAGTGGTTGACACACGTTTTCTGGGGAACCTCATCACAGGCATTATCAGGGTGATCCATGATGACTCCATATTGGGTGGCATTTTCAGAGGAACCTCATCACAGGCATTATCAGGGTGATCCATGATGACTCCATATTGGGTGGCATTTTCAGAGGAACCTCATCACAGGCATTATCAGGGTGATCCATGATGGCTCCGCGTTGGGTGGCATTTTCAGGGGAACCTCATCACAGGCATTATCAGGGTGATCCATGATGACTCCATATTGGGTGGCATTTTCAGAGGAACCTCATCACTGGCATTATCAGGGTGATCCATGAGGGCTCCATATTGGGTGGCATTTTCAGGGGAACCTCATCACTGGATTATCAGGGTGATCCATGAGGGCTTCATATTGGGTGGGATTTTCAGGGGAACTCATCACAGGCATTATCAGGGTGATCCATGATGACTCCATATTGGGTGGCATTTTCAGGGGAACTCATCACAGGCATTATCAGGGTGATCCATGATGGCTCCGTGTTGGGTGGAAAGCAGAGAGACTGAGCCTAGCCATGCTGCATTGTGCAGGGCTGACCTGTGCTATGCTATATTGTACATGGCTGACCTGTGTTATGCTATGTTGTACAAGGCTGACCAATGCTATGCTATGTTGTACAGGGCTGACCTGTGCTATGCTATGTTGTACAGGGCTGGCCTGTGCTGTGCTATGTTGTACAGGGCTGGCCTGTGCTATGCTATGTTGTACAGGGCTGACCTGTGCTATGCTATGTTGTACAGGGCTGGCCTGTGCTATGCTATGTTGTACAGGGCTGACCTGTGCTACGCTATGTTGTACAGGGCTGATGTGTGCTATGCTCTGTTGTACAGGGCTGACCTGTGCTATGCTATGTTGTACCGGGCTGACCTGTGCTATGCTATGTTGTACAGGGCTGACCTTGCTATGCTATGTTGTACATGGCTGACCTGTGCTATGCTATGTTGTACAGGGCTGACCTGTGCTATGCTATGTTGTACAGGGATGACCTGTGCTATGCTATGCTGTACAGGGCTGACCTGTGCTATGCTACGTTGTACAGGGCTGACCTGTGCTATGCTATATTGTACAGGGCTGACCTATGCTATGCTATATTGTACAGGGTTGACCTGTGCTATGCTATGTTGTACAGTGCTGACCTGTGCTATGCTATGTTGTAGAGGGCTGGCCTGCACTATGCTATGCATAACGGCTGGCCTGTGCTATGCTATACTTAAGGGCTGGCCTGTGCTATGCTATGCTGTACAGGGCTGGCCTGCGCTATGCTACATTGTACAGGGCTGACCTGTGCTATGCTACGTTGTACAGGGTTGACCTGTGCTATGCTATGTTGTACAGGGCTGACCTGTGCTATGCTGTGTTGTACAGGGCTGACCTGTGCTATGCTGTGTTGTACAGGGCTGACCTGTGCTATGCTACATTGTACAGGGCTGACCTGTGCTATGCTATGTTGTACAGGGCTGACCTTGCTATGCTATGTTGTACAGGGCTGACCTGTGCTATGCTATGTTGTACAGGGCTGACCTGTGGTATGCTATGATGTACAGGGCTGACCTGTGCTATGCTATATTGTACAGGGCTGACCTGTGCAATGCTATATTGTACAGTGCTGACCTGTGCTATGCTATGTTGTACAGGGCTGACCTGTGCTATGCTATGTTGTACAGGGCTGACCTGTGCAATGCTATATTGTACAGTGCTGACCTGTGCTATGCTATGTTGTACAGGGCTGACCTGTGCTATGCTATACTTAAGGGCTGGCCTGTGCTATGCTATGCTGTACAGAGCTGGCCTGCGCTATGCTATGCTATGCTTTACAGGGCTGACCTGTGCCATGCTATGCTGTACAGGGCTGACCTGCGCTATGCTATATTGTACAGGGCTGGCCTGTGCTATGCTATGTTGTACAGGGCTGACCTGTGCTATGCTATGTTGTACAGGGCTGACCTGTACTATGCTATATTGTACAGGGCTGACCTGTGCTATGCTATGTTGTACAGTGCTGACCTGTGCTATGCTATGTTGTACAGGGCTGACCTGTGCTGTGCTATGTTGTACAGGGTTGACCTGTGCTATGCTATGTTATACAGGGCTGACCTGTGCTATGCTATGTTGTACAGGGCTGACCTGTGCTATGCTATGTTGAGTATAGCATAGAGCGGAAATGTGTTGAACTGAATTGTACTCTCCAAAATGGGAGTGGTGGTCCAAGCCAGGCTGCGCTATCCTGTTCTATGTTGATCACTGTAGCTATCCTGTTCTATGCTGATTGCTGTAGCTATCCTGTTCTATGCTGATTGCTGTAGCTATCCTGTTCTATGTTGATCGCTGTAGCTATCCTGTTCTATGTTGATCGCTATGCGCTTTACTGAACAACATTGTGCTATGCTGAGTTGCATTGCGGGGAGTGCTTTCAAGCCTGTTCACAGAAAAAAAAAAAAAAAAAAAGCAGCAAAGACTTGGAGGATGTGTGACAAGCACATGGCAAAGTAGGGAGCAGTGGACAGTCCCAGAGACAGGCTAACGGAGGCCTGGGTGGACAACCTCAACAACACATCACAACACCTCTACCCTGTCGTGTGTGACTGAGAACAGAGAGTCCCAGAGACAGGTTAAAGGAAACCTGGGTGGACAACCTCAACAACACATCACAACACCTCTACCCTGTCATGTGTGACTGAGAACAGACAGTCCCAGAGACAGGCTAACGGAGACCTGGGTGGATAACCTCAACAACACATCACAACACCTCTACCCGGTCATGTGTGACTGAGAACAGAGAGTTGTGGACGTCCCTAACAATCCAAACAGCCATCACAGAATGCCTGCATCAACTGTTATGGACAATAATGATAATAATGATAGATGTGTTATAGCAAAAAAACAAAAACAAAAGCAAAAACATGACACTGTCTTTCCCACCTGTGATACTCAGAAGAATTCTCGGACACCTGTGACCGTGGTTTAGGGTTTCCGCTGCCATCCACGTAAAATTCTGCATCTGGAAGCCGAATACACATATGAAAATTCACATGTATCGCATTACTACAGGCACCAATGATATTTTTAAAACTTACATTCAGTCGACAAGCAAAATGAACAACGCTCTTTCCAACACTTAAAACACTAAATATAAACTTTCTGTTCTCAACGGAGAAAGGTACAATCCATATGACAATACATGCAACTTGTATAAAGCCCACATCATTTACATTTTTGGATAGCACATTTATGAATATCAATAAATGTTGGGGGTTTTTTTTTTGCACTACATTGTAGACCAAACAAAAAAAAAATTTCTCTCTTTAAGAAATCACATATCTCCTGTAGAGAGTCCATGTCATATTAATCCCAACTCTTTGTAAACACATTTCATTGTGAGAGGCTCATCAAAGGGAATGCACCATGGCACCTTCTCACCTTTCCATCTCTGTGTAAACACTGTTCATTGTGAGAGGCTCATCAAAGGGAATGCACCATGGCACTTTCTCACCTTTCAAACGCTACAGGTGTGTGTAAAAAGAGTGGCCTGTGTGTATTGGGCACTGACCTGTTTCTTCTTTATGTCTACTGCACGCTGGGAGGATGAGACAGCAACACAGGGTATGTAAGCTGACTAAGGCATCGATCTTACCTTTGCAATAGTCTCCATTGGTATGTACACAACAACACCAATCTTACCAATAAGATAGCCTACAGTGGTATGTAAACAAAAACACCAATCTTACCAATAAGATAGCCTACAGTGGTATGTAAACAAAAACACCAATCTTACCAATAAGATAGCCTACAGTGGTATGTAAACAAAAACACCAATCTTACCAATAAGATAGCCTACAGTGGTATGTAAACAAAAACACCAATCTTACCAATAAGATAGCCTACAGTGGTATGTAAACAAAAACACCAATCTTACCAATAAGATAGCCTACAGTGGTATGTACACAACACCAATCTTACCAATCAGATAGCCTCCATTGGTATACACGTACACAAAAACACCAATCTCACCAACAAGATAGCTTACAGTTGTATGTACACAAAAACACCAAACTTACCAACAAGATAGCCTACAGTAGTATGTACACACCAACACCAATCTTACCAATAAGATAGCCCCCAGGAGCCGTGGTGTTGACCAGTGTATAGGACTCATGGGGAGCGAAGTTGGTCAGTGCCGTCACCAGTTTCTCAGCTGCCTTCCTCTCCCCCCTTTGAAGAAGCTGCCAGCACAGTGTATAGGATTAATGCTTTGTCCTCTGTCAGCACAGTGTACAGGATTAATGCTTTGTCCTCTGTCAGCACAGTGTATAGGATTAATGCTTTGTCCTCTGTACAGTGTATAGGATTAATGCTTTGTCCTCTGTACAGTGTATAGGATTAATGCCACTCGAAACATGCAGGCAGAGTCTGCTGGACGGGGCAGATGACTGGGAGTGCACTGCAGACCTCCCAGAATGGAAGAGTCACCCAGAGATCATCAGCAAGAGTGGCATGAGACCAGACATAGTAGTCCACTCTAAGTCAACCAAGCAGCTGATCATGATCGAGCTCACGGTGCCATATGAGAACAGAATGGAGGCAGCTCAAATCTACAAGACTGAAAAGTATGCTGATCTGGCAAACAGCCTGAGGAGAGAAGGCTATCAGGTCAAAGTCCTCACTGCAGAAATTGGAGCTAGGGGGTTTGTAGGAACGTCTGCATACAGCCTCATGAAACAGCTCTCAGTTGCAGGGAAGGAAAAAACCAGAGCCCTGAAAGCAATGGCAGAAGCGGCAGAGAGGTGTTCAAGCTGGATCTGGTCAAGGAGGAACAAAAGTGAACTTCATAAGGCTTAATTTCCCTACAAATATCAGGTGTCCCTGTGGCTCAGTGGTTAAAGCGCGAGTCATTAAGTGGAAAATGAGCATGTCCAGAGGGTCATGGGTTCGAATCCCAGCCATGGCTCGTCCCAAGATGGGAAAAAAAGGGGCAGCAGAGGGACATCCGGAGTCATGAACCGGGTGTGGCCCAACCCCCCTAGAGTGTCAGGAGATAAGGGCCGAAACACTTGCTTGAAGGGGGCTTCTCTTCTGAGGACTCTCTGCTGCCACGCTCTCCACGAGTTTCTTTCTACTGATGCATGGGTAAACCATTGACTTCCGGGAATAGGCCGGAGGACGTCCGGGAAAGACCGGAGGACACTGGGAAAGACCAGAACCAAGGGCTCTGTGGGCTGGCTCCCCACTTTGCCTTAAACATGTGGCTACTAAAAATAAAAGGAAAAGATGCTCCCAGGATTCACCGAAAGGGGGAGAGAATGATGAATCCATCGGTGCTCAACCAATCATGACTGCAAATCCCAAACGGACTATGAACATGGACCAAATGGAATATCCATGTGTCTGCGGAAAGCGTTTCGCTACCACCCGTGGCATGAAGATCCACAGAACAAAGATGGGATGTGTGAAGACTCATCTGAATGAGCAGCAGCGCACTGCATCAGCAGATAAGACGTCGGAAGACCAAGGCCAGGATTTAAACCACAGTGCCAAGGACATCCACGCTGTTGGTTCGGATGAGGAATTTGCACAGGCCCTCGATGCCAGGCGCCTGAAACTCAACCTGCCACGAGCAAACGAAACTGAAGATTGGGAGAAACTGGATGCAAAAATCGTCCAAAGACTCGATGCACTGATAGGGAAAAGCACCCTGGAACACAAACTAGCCACATATGGGGACATTGTGTATGCCACATGTAGAGACGCCTATGGAGCAAAACTACCCAAAGAGAAAACACCTCCAAAGAAATCCAGACGCCAAGAAAAGATGGACAAGATCAGGGTCCAAAAGAAAAACCTCAAGATGCAAATGAAGACCGCACTGCCAGCTGAAAAACAAGGCTTGGAAAAACTGTGGAAAGACCTGAAAGAAAAACACAGTGCCCTCAGCAAAGCGGAATCTGCGAGGAAGAGGAAGAGCAAAAAGAAGAAGACACAAGAGCGCTTCTTCAGAGACCCCTTCCAGTTTGCCAGAACACTGTTTGAGCAGCCAAAATCTGGGACCCTAAGTGTGGACAAAGGAGTTCTTGAGCAGCATCTGAGGAAAACATACTCTGACCCACAGAGCAAAGCACCACTCGACATTCAAGGTCTGGTGTGGCCAACCAACCCTGAGGAACAGTTCAATGGCAAGCCTCCAACGTTGGCGGAAATCAAGAAGGTGGTCGACAAAGCCAGAGCCAAATCATCACCAGGGCCAAACGGAATACCTTACCAGCTTTACAAGAAATGTCCCAAGGTGCTGGAGTGGCTCCACAGGCTGCTGCGATCGGCTTGGAGAAACCAGAAGATCAGCGGCCAGTGGATGACGGCAGATGGTGTGTACATCCCCAAAGAGCAAAACTCAAGTGACATTAGCCAGTTCAGGCCAATATCACTACTGAACGTCGAAGGGAAAATCTTCTTCTCTGTCATGGCAGCAAGGCTGACCAAGTACCTGATGGAAAACAAGTACTTGGATGTGTCAGTCCAGAAAGGTGGCATCCCAGGCGTGGCGGGCTGTGTAGAACACGCCACAATGATCTGGGACGCAATCCAAAAAGCAAAAACAGAAAAGAGAGACCTGGACGTAGTGTGGCTTGATCTGGCAAACGCATATGGATCTGTGCCCCATGAGATGATACAGTTGGCTCTTGAGATGTACCATGTGCCAAAGAACATCCGCGACATGCTCAAGAAGTACTTCAATGGCTTCTCAATGCGGTTCTCTACCAAGGAGTACACAACAGACTGGATCAACTTGGAAGTGGGTATTGCAATGGGCTGTGCAATTTCCCCAATACTGTTCGTGCTGGCAATGGAACTCATCTTGAAAGCAGCAACAAACAACGCGAGACAAACAGACCTTGGCGATGGATACAAGATGCCTCCTCTCAAGGCCTTCATGGATGACACTACAGTGATTTCATCCAGAGAAGACAAGACACGTCATGTGCTGGAGAGGCTGGACGACATAGTTGCCTCATCCAGAATGAAGTTCAAGCCAAAGAAATCACGGAGTCTCTCACTGAGGAAAGGAAAAGTGGCCGGATCTGTGGTCTTCAGTGTTGCCAACCAGGCCATTCCAACAGTCACAGAAGAACCAGTCAAGAGCCTTGGAAGATGGTATGATGATACGCTGAAAGACACACAAAGAGCAAAAGAAACCAAGCAGATGGCGGAGGAAGGCTTGGAGACCATTGACCAGTGTGGGCTCCCTGGCAAATACAAGGTCTGGTGTCTGCAGTTCATGCTGATACCAAAGCTGCTATGGCCTCTGATGATATACGACATCTGCACCAGCATAGTGGAGGCAATGGAAGCCAAAATCAACAAGTTCACAAGGAAATGGCTTGGTGTCCCACCCTGTCTGACTGACATAGCGCTGTACTGTCGCCAAGCAAAGCTGAAACTACCCCTGAAATCCATCCTGGAGGAATACAAAGCAGGGAAGATCAGACTTCAAAGCATGCTGGAGGACTCAGGAGACAAGGTGGTAGAAGCAATTAAGCCCCAGCTGAAGACAGGCAGAAAATGGAAAGTTCAAGAGGCGATGGATTCTGCAAAAGAAAGTCTCAAGATCAGAGAAATAACAGGACACACACAGACCAACAGACAGGGACTGGGGGTGACCAAAACTGAATGGTGGTCAAAGGCCAAAGGAAAAGCCAAAAGAGACATGATGATTCAGGAGATGAGAAAAGAAGAAGACCAAAAAAGACTCCAAAAAGCAGTCCAGCAGAGCCAGCAAGGGCAATGGACAACGTGGGAGAATGCACTCCAAAGAAGTCTCACTTGGAATGACATTTGGCACATGGCCCCTCTCAGGATCAGCTTCATTCTCAGATCTGCATATGACCTTCTGCCCTCAAATGCAAACCTGGTGAAGTGGGGGAAAACAGACGATCCTGCATGCCCCCTCTGCCATGAAAAACAAACAGTGGAGCATGTCCTAAGCTCATGTAAAGTAGCCCTGGCTCAAGGAAGGTACACATGGAGGCACAACCAAGTGCTCAAAGAAATTGTACAAGTAGTCTGGGCTAGTACCAACACCACAAAAGGGAAAATCAGGACTCCAAAAGCACCCGCAACATTCTTCACGGCAGGAGGCAGCAAATCATGGCCAAGAACAACAGTGCCACTCGAAACATGCAGGCAGAGTCTGCTGGACGGGGCAGATGACTGGGAGTGCACTGCAGACCTCCCAGAATGGAAGAGTCACCCAGAGATCATCAGCAAGAGTGGCATGAGACCAGACATAGTAGTCCACTCTAAGTCAACCAAGCAGCTGATCATGATCGAGCTCACGGTGCCATATGAGAACAGAATGGAGGCAGCTCAAATCTACAAGACTGAAAAGTATGCTGATCTGGCAAACAGCCTGAGGAGAGAAGGCTATCAGGTCAAAGTCCTCACTGCAGAAATTGGAGCTAGGGGGTTTGTAGGAACGTCTGCATACAGCCTCATGAAACAGCTCTCAGTTGCAGGGAAGGAAAAAACCAGAGCCCTGAAAGCAATGGCAGAAGCGGCAGAGAGGTGTTCAAGCTGGATCTGGTCAAGGAGGAACAAAAGTGAACTTCATAAGGCTTAATTTCCCTACAAATATCAGGTGTCCCTGTGGCTCAGTGGTTAAAGCGCGAGTCATTAAGTGGAAAATGAGCATGTCCAGAGGGTCATGGGTTCGAATCCCAGCCATGGCTCGTCCCAAGATGGGAAAAAAAGGGGCAGCAGAGGGACATCCGGAGTCATGAACCGGGTGTGGCCCAACCCCCCTAGAGTGTCAGGAGATAAGGGCCGAAACACTTGCTTGAAGGGGGCTTCTCTTCTGAGGACTCTCTGCTGCCACGCTCTCCACGAGTTTCTTTCTACTTTGTGCTCTGTACAGTGTATAGGATTAATGCTTTGTCCTCTGCCATCACAGTGTATAGGGTTAATGCTTTGTCCTCTGTCAGCACAGTGTATAGGATTAATGCTGTGTCAGCACAGTGTATAGGATTAATGCTTTGTCCTCTGTCAGCACAGTGTATAGGATTAATGCTTTGTCCTCTTCAGCACAGTGTATAGGATTAATGCTTTGTCCTCTGTCAGCACAGTGTGTAGGATTAATGCTTTGTGCTATCAGCACAGTGTATAGAATTAATGCTTTGTCCTCTGTCAGCACAGTGTATAGGATTAATGCTTTGTCCTCTGTCAGCACAGTGTATATGATTAATGCTTTGTCCTCTGTCAGCACAGTGTATATGATTAATGATTTGTGCTCTGTCAGCACAGTGTATATGATTAATGCTTTGTCCTCTGTCGGCACAGTGTATAGGATTAATGCTTTGTGCTCTGTCAGCACAGTGTACAGGATTAATGCTTTGTGCTCAGGCACAATGGCAGTCTATGATCAATCACACAACTGGACATCCTGGTCAGGACAACACTGCACTGTGTTCTGTTGTACCACAATTTGTATTGTGCTGTTTTGTCTTGTGTTGCCTTGCTATTTGTCTTATTTTATTTCTGGCACTGATCATGTTTGGATTCTACTGTAACGTAATTTTGCATGGTACTGTATTGTACATAGACTGTGCAGTACCGTGCTGTGATGAACTGTTTTGTATTACATTGGTGTGTTGTGTTACGGCGTGGTGACATGTAATATGCATTACACTGTTCTCTCTCAATCTGGCTGCAATCAGAAGTGAATAATCATATGATGTTCTCTCTCAATCTGGCTGTAATCAGAAGTGAATAATCATATCATGCTCTCTCAATCTCGCTGCAATCAGAAGTGAATAATTATATCATGTTCTCTCTCAATCTGGCTGTAATCAGAAGTGAATAATCATATCATGTTCTCTCTCCATCTGGCTGCAACAAGAAGTGAATAATCATATCACGTTCTCTCTCAATCTGGCTGCAACAAGAAGTGAATAATGATATCATGTTCTCTCTCAATCTGGCTGCAACAAGAAGTGCATAATCATATCATGTTCTCTCTCAATCTGGCTGCAATCAGAAGTGAATAATCATATCATGTTCTCTCTCCATCTGGCTGCAACAAGAAGTGAATAATCATATCATGTTCTCTCTCCATCTGGCTGCAATCAGTAGTGAATAATCACATCATGTTCTCTCTCCATCCGGCTGCAACAAGAAGTGAATAATTATATCATGTTCTCTCTCCATCTGGCTGCAATCAGAAGTGAATAATCATATCATGTTCTCTCTCCATCCGGCTGCAACAAGAAGTGAATAATTATATCATGTTCTCTCTCCATCTGGCTGCAACAAGAAGTGAATAATCATATCATGTTCTCTCTCCATCCGGCTGCAACAAGAAGTGAATAAGGATATCATGTTCTCTCCCCATCTGGCTGCAATCAGAAGTGAATAATCACATCATGTTCTCTCTCCATCCGGCTGCAACAAGAAGTGAATAAGGATATCATGTTCTCTCCCCATCTGGCTGCAATCAGAAGTGAATAATTATATCATGTTCTCTCCCCATCTGGCTGCAATCAGAAGTGAATAATTATATCATGTTCTCTCCCCATCTGGCTGCAATCAGAAGTGAATAATCATATCATGTTCTCTCCCCATCTGGTTGCAATCAGAAGTGAATAATTATATCATGTCATCAGGCCTAACAACATCCTCTAGATGAAAGACACGAAAAATCATGACTGCAGTGGGGCAGAGTCAACAGTACAATGGAAAGGGGGGGGGGGACAATAGGCAGTGCTCTATAGCACCTACGGCATTCAGATTTCAAATGTAATAAACAATAGGCAGTGCTCTATAGCACCTAGACATTCAGTAAAGACATGCACTACCATACCTCAGCATCATCAATAGGTAACATCAGTAAAGACATGCACTACCATACCTCAGCATCAGTAGGTAACATCAGTAAAGACATGCACTACCATACCTCATCAGCATCAGAAGGTAACATCAGTAAAGACATGCACTACCATACCTCAGCATCAGCAGTAGGTAACATCAGTAAAGACATGCACTACCATACCTCAGCATCAGTAGGTAACATCAGTAAAGACATGGACTACCATACCTCACCATCAGAAGATAACATCAGTAAAGACATGCACTACCATACCTCAGCATCAGTAGGTAACATCAGTAAAGACATGCACTACCATACCTCAGCATCAGAAGGTAACATCAGTAAAGACATGCACTACCATACCTCAGCATCAGCAGTAGGTAACATCAGTAAAGACATGCACTACCATACCTCAGCATCAGAAGGTAACATCAGTAAAGACATGCACTACCATACAACAGCATCAGCAGTAGGTAACATCAGTAAAGACATGCACTACCATACCTCATCATCAGTAGGTAACATCAGTAAAGACATGCACTACCATACCTCAGCATCAGCAGTAGGTAACATCAGTAAAGACATGCACTACCATACCTCATCATCAGAAGGTAACATCAGTAAAGACATGCACTACCATACCTCATCATCAGACGGTAACATCAGTAAAGACATGCACTACCATACCTCAGCATCAGTAGGTAACATCAGTAAAGACATGCACTACCATACCTCATCATCAGTAGGTAACATCAGTAAAGACATGCACTACCATACCTCAGCATCAGTAGGTAACATCAGTAAAGACATGCACTACCTTACCTCAGCATCAGAAGGTAACATCAGTAAAGACATGCACTACCATACCTCAGCATCAGTAGGTAACATCAGTAAAGACGTGCACTACCATACCTCAGCATCAGCAGGTAACATCAGTAAAGACATGCACTACCGTACCTCAGCATCATAAGGTAACATCAGTAAAGACATGCACTACCATACCTCATCATCAGACGGTAACATCAGTAAAGACATGCACTACCATACCTCATCATCAGACGGTAACATCAGTAAAGACATGCACTACCATACCTCAGCATCAGAAGGTAACATCAGTATAGATATGCACTACCATACCTCAGCATCAGCAGTAGGTAACATCAGTAAAGGCATGCACTACCATACCTCAGCATCAGCAGTAGGTAACATCAGTAAAGACATGCACTACCATACCTCAGCATCAGCAGTAGCCATTGTGGGGGGGAGGAAGGGCCCACTGTAACCCTCCACCTCGTACAGAGCGGCGGAATTGATGTTGTTCACTTTGGCCAGGTGCACCATGGACTGGAAACTGTCCGACGCTGTGGAGCAAAACAACAGCAGAGCTGGAACACTGGGGCGCTTGGATACCTCCACAACATGATCACTCATCAAGGCCCTCCCATAGAGATGAAGTCTCCCTTTATGGATACATCCACAACATGACCACTCATCAAGGCCCTCCCATACTGACGAAGACTCCCTTTCTTTTGAAAAATGACGGAACCGTTCACACCCCACGCTCATCCCCTCCCTATGAAAACTTCTTTCTGTAAAAGAATATTGGAACCTTTCTGCTTTCTCTGGTCTAGAATATTGGAACCTTTCTGTTTTCTCTGGTCTGGAATATTGGAACCTTTCTCTTTTCTCTGGTCTGGAATATTGGAACCTTTCTCTTTTCTCTGGTCTGGAATATTGGAACCTTTCTCTTTTCTCTGGTCTGGATTTAACCCTGAATAAAGACTCCCTCTTCTTAACAGAACAATTACCACAGAGACAGGATTGGGGAGGTTACTTAAGTTGGATCATCTGTGGCAGCATTGTAATCTGTATGCATATAAACAGATTCCCAAACACACAACTATTTGCAACTATTTGAATGTAATGCAAAAGACTGTACTAAAATGAGACAAGCCAGTTTACAAACACACACACACACGCACACACACACACACACACACACACACACACACACACACACATGCACACACACTACAGATCAGCTAAAATGAAAACGGAATGGCGAAGTAAAACAAACAAACAAACAAGCAAACATATCAGCAACAACCACCACAAATTTCCATCAGGATGAACGCTGTGCATTTTGCGTATTATTGTCATATATATTGACTGTCCTGTCATGTCTCTTTGCAATCATCTTCATTTTGTTTCTTGTTTTCTTCATGACCCTATCAGCAATGCTCTCCAGAGTACCAATGATGTATACTGTCATTATTCTCCATCACAACCAATACTGATCACAAAAAGTATCATGCTACTAATGCTCCACTTCTCTTCACCACACCTCCACCACCTCCACTTTCACTACATTATCAGCACTACGCCCATCACCATCATAACCACATCACACCCTTATTACATTTAGTGATTTACTACAACAATCACCACAGGAGTATCACACATCCAGCACAACCACCATCACCAAACTAACACCCCATCAACATCATTACTACACTCTCTCACCTTTATCGCTACCACCACCATCACCACACCAGTATCATACACACTCATCACCACATACCACATCCCTCACCCACCCCCACACACACATAACTGTCAACCACACACCACTGCATCACCACACAGCCACATCCCCATTGCCACTCAACCACACACATCTAAACCATCACCATCACATCCCCCACCCCCACACCACATACCTGCCAACCACACGCTACCACCATCACCACATTACCACATCCCCATTGCCCCTCCACCACACACACAACTAAACCATCACCATCAGTTTAACCACAACCACTGCCACCATCACCATCAGTTTAACCACAACCACCGCCACCATCAGCATCAGTTTGACCACAACCACCGCCACCATCAGCATCAGTGTAACCACAACCACCGCCACCATCACCATCAGTTTAACCACAACCACCGCCACCATCAGCATCAATGAAAGATCCCCATCCCTGTCACTCACATGGTAGCGTTCCCCAGAAGTCTTCGGTCAGAACAGACGCCACAGAGGCAGCGTCCGCCATCTGCAGGACACACAGCGACCACACCACGTCCAGCCACAGCCACGGGGACGACGCCTGCAAGTGCTGCACCTCGGCCAGCTTGACGATCCGCTGCACCAGCTGCCTGCTCTGCGCCGTGTCCATGTTCAACCTGGCTAGCAACAGAAGCAGTCCCACTTTGTCTGAAACCTCCAGAGATTCCAGCACAGATCCACTCTGGATTAGAGCACTGCCGTCACTGACAGCGTCACCTGATGCTGAAGAAGGAGGAGCCGGGCTTTTCCCCTCCAGGATGTCCATCAACATCGGCAGAACGTCACCGTCTTTCCACCGGAGGCGGGAGAAAGATGTGATGATTGAGGACACAAGTTTTGGACTGAGGTCAGCCTGTCTGTGGCGGAGTTCTGCGCTGACCTTGGACAGAACAGGGGGGTCAAACACGTTCAGAACACACAGGGCGTACAGGAGGTTGGTCAACTGCACCGTGGACAGAACGGACACTGAGGTTTTGTTCAGGTGGTAGACGATGGCCCTGATGAGGGGAGTGTTACGGTGGCGCTGGCGAGACAGCAGGTAGATGATGCGGTACAATTCTTTGGGGCTGGCTTTATCCACAACATCCAGCGCTCTGTCCTCTAACCGCTCCACAAGTCCCTAGCACCAAGTATAAAACAAAAAATAAATAACAAGAAGAACAGAAAAATAAAGTATGTTCCAAACCATCAATAATGCAATAATCCTGCATCATGTCAAAGGCAAAACAAACAACCCACAAGCACACAGCCTGCCATTATTCTTAGCTTTTACAATCTGGCTGCACTCAGAAAGAGCATCTTAACACAGGTGTAGACTAGTACAAGTCACTCATACCTGAACAGCAAATTCAGAATTAGAGGCCTAAACCACTGTATCATCATTTGTGTACAAGGAAAATTAGATTGTACAGGTAAAAAGAAAAACAAGAATTTTTTTCTAGCCATAAGTTGGAAACTTGTGCTGATCAATGTTCCCAGGCTGCCAGCAGATGATACATCTCAAAGAATTGACCTAACGCATTCTGGCCTCCGATAAAACGTCATTTCACTCAAAGAATTGACCTAACGCATTCTGGCCTCCCATAAAACGTCATTTCTCTCAAAGAATTGACCTAACGCATTCTGGCCTCCCATAAAACGTCATTTCACTCAAAGAATTGACCTAACGCATTCTGGCCTCCCATAAAGCGTCATTTCTCTCAAAGAATTGACCTAAGCATTCTGGCCTCCCATAAAACGTCATTTCTCTCAAAGAATTGACCTAACGCATTCTGGCCTCCCATAAAACGTCATTTCTCTCAAAGAATTGACCTAACGCATTCTGGCCTCCCATAAAACATCATTTCCAGGCAAATGAGTCATGACTGGTGATATATTCAAATCAAGCATGTACAGTTTTCATTAATTTCAGCTGACTTCTTTTAGCCAAAAGGTTACTTTTCTGTTACCACTGCTTAATTCATACTTTGTGGATAAACATGAAGAAATACATGACAGGCACTAGGACCTCTTAAAGAGGCTGACTCAAAGGTGTGCACAGATAAACATGAAGAAATACATGGCTGACACTAGGACTCCTAAAGTTCATGCAAGGCTTATATGACACAGACAGACCACAACTCCAGCTCCACCAAGGTAGAGACACTACAGGAAACTCTCTAAAACTACAGAAAAGACATTGCAGACTAAACATGCGTTCCAACTTCTTCGCGCAGCGAGTGGTGTCCACATGGAACAGTCTTCCAGATAATGTGATGACGGCCCCGAGCATTAGTGCTTTTAAAAGAAGACTGGATGTCCATTGGGAAAGTCTGCCAAACAAATTTGACCCCAGCTTTTAGTACAACTAGACTGCTTTTGCCATGCCACGCACGCAAGTCTAGTTTGAACAGGAGTGGTGAACAGGCCTTGTAAAAAGGCCTCAAACACCCAACATATCAAGTATGAAGTAAGTATCAAGTAAAGAGGCTGACTGACTCAGTTGTGTGCGACCCACTCACCTGACCGGCTGAGGACACTTCCTGCACAACGTACATGAGGAAAATGATGTCCTTGGGACTGGTCAGCTCCACCCAGCGCCGCTCCAACATGCTCAGCGCCTGCTGCACCACGCTCTCCTGCAGGCCGCCGCCCTCCTTGTGCCGCAGGTGGAGCTGCAGGGTCTGGATCACCAGGGACAGGGGCAGGCGACGCATCAGCCACACCATCTGACCAACACACGCAATTGGTGGCACCGCAGGCAAACATCATCGCTGGGGAGTCCCACGCTCCAGTTACAGCTAAGATCATGTTCACCTACTGCATCAAAGGTCATCAAAATATTGACCTCTGGATTTCAATCCACACATCTGAAAGGTGAGATAAGGTCTTTAGTATTAGTTTTTTTACTGTTAAGATTTACTTGTATTTCTTGTTAACGTGTCTGTTATCTCATTTTGCAAAACTTCACTCTCATCCGTGGTTTTCATATACAGTATTATATTTCATGGAAAAAATTTTTAGTTTTTAAAAATATCTTATTACAGCCTAGGTGATCACACAGGATGTTAAGCTGCTATCATCTCATAGAGGACAAAGAGTCCTGTTCTGCAAAAAACAAAATTGAAAAAAAAAATGTGCGCAGTATTTCTGAGAAATGAATAACATGATAACTAGTCAATCATCCAATAGATAGGTAAATATTGATAGACTGAGTAAAAGACAAAAAGTCATATTGGCAGATAAACAAGGATGGATGGATGAATGGAATATGGAGAGAGAGAGAGACAGAGACAGAGACAGAGACTAGACAGACAGACAGACAGACAGACAGAGAGACAGAGAGACAGAAGACAAGCAGATAGGTAGATAGATACTAATTAATTAAGAGTCTGACAAAGTAGATAGAACACTGACTAGGTTATTGTCATGCTTTTTTTGTTTTTCTTCTCTCCTGTATTACCAGTGCAGACTGCAAACCTGAAAACCAACCAACCAAAAAAATCCCAGCCAAAAAAATTAAAAACTAACACACACACACACACACACACACACACACACACACACACACTGACACACACACACACACACACACACACACACACACAACAATACCTGCATGGCCAGAGACTTGACAATGTAGACGTCAGAATGGGTCACCTCATACAGACTCTGCAATGTGCTCAAGATGGCTTTGGGACTCAGCCGTGTGATGTTCTCATCAATCACCTTACACACTGGCTTCAGCCGACTGTCCTCCAGCAGAGCCTCCACGTCCCCCACAGAGGTCTGACCTTCCTTGTACAGCCAACACAGTCTTTGCACAACGACACAGGCCAGGAACACCGAGTCCACTTTCTGGGCCAAGTCCATCAGCTCTTCGAATGAGGCAGCCAAAATCGCCTGCATCTTTTCTTCATTCTGATTTTTCGATGCTTGAATCTCTGTCTTGTCAGCTTTCTGCTGAGCAATGTCACACGCTGAGCAAGTGCTGTGGAAAGGGCGTAAACTATGACAGCAGGAGGGATACAGTGTGTGGGACAGACTTGCTACACCCAGACCGGCAGCAGGCGCGGCAGGACTGGTCGACACATCTGCTGATAATGGTTTCAGCATGTCACATTTCATACCGCCTATGCTGCTCAGTGACGCAGTGTGCTGAATGTACAGTCGAAGGCAAGGTCTCAACATCCAGCGGAGTGGACTGCTGGCCTGACAAGGAAGCATGGTCAGCGATGGGGACAACAACTGCTGCAGCGTTTCCTGACGTCTTGATACCTGGCAACATGTGCCAGCAACGAAACGAAACTGAAAAAAACAAGTTCCAGATACAATGTAAGTGTATAAACACACACATATGCAGACTTGCATAAACACACGCACACACACACACACTGACAGGGCACCCTGACAGAACTGAATTTGCCACAGCTGGCAAATTCAAGTGCATGCATTATGAAGGAATCTTCTACTTACAGTTAGACAATGCCTGATGCCCAAGGACAGATCAAAAAGATTAGCTAGCAGAAATTCTTATTTCAGTTGGTTGGTTATCTTTAAAAATAGCTTTAATTTAAATTATCCTTCAACTTGTTCTATCATTATCTCCCTCAAAGCTTTTTTTTCGAGTGGAGGGGGTCGGGGTGGGGCTCTTTCATGCTTTTCAGTGGAATATCCTTAAGCTACATGTCCAATCTTTAAAAGAAAATCATCATTCTCTTTGCTGATTTTGTTCAACAAAATTATACCACTGACAACCTCTTCGAGTTCTTCAACGTGCACTTATTTGCACATTGCAAACGAGACCCTGGTTTACGGTGATAACTATCTCATGCTAATGATCATTACCAAAGCCAGTTTAATCATTTGACGAGGAGGGAGTGTCAAACCACAGATCCATGTTAGTTTTGTTTTCAAATCTTGTGTTTTATCCATTAAGCCATCTGTCAACTTTGTGAGGGATTATCTTCAAGGTTCAAGGTTCAAAATAGGGTGATGAAATATTTTCATCATAACCTTTCAGCTTTATATGCCCCTTCTTTGTCGTATATTGTTTTTGGTCAGGTCTTAAGCGAGCCCAGGATTTATTGTTATTTTTTCAATCTTAACCATCAAAAACGTACCTAATATCGGTAAATGTGTGATGTTTGTCGATAAGATTTTTAAATGAATTAATATTTGGTACATGCTTTATATCAGGTGTTAGTTTATTCCAAATGGGTGCTACCCTCTGACTGAATGAATATTTCCTTATGTTAGTATTGGCATGCTGGATTTGTATTTTATCACAACTGTTACATGTTATATTGGTTAGTGCAAGCTGAAAAAAACATGACTGGTCAATATCATCAAGGTTATTGAAAATCTTATAAGTTTGGATTAAATCCCCTCGTATTCTTCTCGCTTTGAGGGATGGTAATTTTAGGAATCTCAGTCTTTCTTCGTATGTATAATTGTTTATGTCATGTATTGACTTTGTAGCTCTCCTCTGCACTTTCTCAATTTCTATTGACTGCCTTTTTAATCTCCGATACCATATTACATAAAAATTCCGTATTCGAGGAACGGTCTTACCATTGTTTTATATAATCTAAGGAAGGTATTTTTATCAAGGTATGTAAAAGTTCTTTTTATAATGCCTATCATCCGAGTAGCTTTGTTTACAACATGTGTAATGTGCCTGTCAAACATTAAGCCTGTATCAAAAGTTACTCCCAAATCCTTTTCTTCTTCACATGAGGTTATGGTAACATCTTGAGTTCCAATTTTCATATTGTAATCTAGTTTAGGGTTTTTATTACCAATGTGTAATACTTTGCATTTAGCGGCATTAAAATATAGGTTCCATGTGTTGGACCAATCAATGAGTCGATCAATATCATTTTGCATTTTATGGTGTTCAGATGGTGAAATATATAATTTAGTATCATCTGCAAAGATCTTGCATGTGCTTTTTAACCCATTTGGCAAGTCATTAATAAATATTGTAAACAATACTGGCCCGAGAATGCTACCTTGTGGGATTCCACTAATGACATCAGCCTTACTGGAAACAGATGATCCAACTTTAACATATTGTATTCTATTTCTTAAGAAATCTTCAATCCAGATGAATATTTTCCCTAATATCCCATATGATTTAAGTTTATTAAGTAATCTCGCGTGAGGTACAGAGTCAAATGCCTTGCGAAAATCTAAGTATAAAACATCAATACTTTCACCACTATCTATTACTTTAGTAAAATCCTCCATAACTTCAAGTAACTGTATAACACAAGATCTATGTTGACGAAAGCCATTCTGACACTTGGCATACAACTCATTTTCTTTCATATGGTTCACTATAATATCTCTTACTTTTGATTCAAGTATTCTGATTTGACTACAATCGATCTGGCGTTTGAAGGCTCTGGTGGTGCTTCGAAACCATCTCAGGGACGACCACACGCGACAGATCTTAATTCCGCCGCTCTTTTTATGTGTGACATTGCCATGTGACTCCTATCTTCCTTTTTTGTTTTTTTTGTTTTGTTTTTTTTGTCCTGAAAGAGCCGATAGTTCAATATCAGCTTAGCACTACCATAATGGAAAACGTTATAACTGTGATAACATGAGGCATACATTTCAATTTTCGGTTGATCATTTCGGACTTTTGCGGCATATACGAGCACCGCCATAGGACAGTCTGTTCTGTTACATCAACCGTCTTATAATAATGAGATCGATGGAATTAGAAAGGAAGTGATAAATTCTCATTTCATACAAACGCATTGATAAAGTTAATACTTTTGACTGTTAAAATATTTCATGCAAAACTCCGATCGTTAGTCAAAAAACAAAGTTACGTATCACCTTGTCGTCCGCTAAAATTTCAGGAGTGAGAGATAACTCTTGTTCCTAAATTGATTGTTCTCTTTCCAGTATGAAGAGTGTCCAAATGTGGAACCCACGTGCGTTTGACCGAGAGATTTCCGTTTTACAGTGTGAGTTGCCTACCCCATGTCATGTTGGAGCGGTATGTTTGTCGGGTGATTCTGCCATGAAATCGTTATGAGCCTTACAACGTACCATTCGTCCATGACGTTTCACTATTTTGTTTTTCTGTGGAAAAACGTTACTGTTAAACAGCTATCGCATAAGCCTGTCTGCTGAAAAGCTACCTCGCCAGTACAACCCTATCTCTCTCTCTCTCTCTCTCTCTCTCTCTCTCTCTCTCTCTCTCATGTACTCATGCAGAGTGTGTGTGTATGTGTGTGTGTGTGTGTGTGTGTTTGTTGTGTGTGTGTGTGTGTGTGTGTGTGTGTGTGTGTGTGTGTGTGTGTGTGTAAGGTGATGTTGCTTATAGCCCAGCCGACAGCAAAGGGCCATATCAGGGCTGTCACCACGTTAAAATCGACTCAAGTCATCAAACAAACAAACAAACAAACAAAAAAGGAACAAGATGCAAAGCATGTAAACGTACTCCCACTTTATCCTGAATATGCGCGATGTATTTCATAAAGAGGAAAAACCGTCTTGGGCTGGTGTAACCGTTAGTAATGGCTATTCTGGTAAACATCGGCCATCATCTGTGACCTATAATGAACATACTTACAAATTTTCAGAAAGATCGGCCAAGTACTTTTTGAGATTTTCCATAAAGAATAAAACCATTATGGGCCGTTAGTAACGGCTATAACGGTAAACTTAAACATCGGGCATCATCCGTGACCCATAATGAACATACCTACAAATTTTCAGAAATATCGGCCGCTTATTTTCTAAGATATTCCATAAAAAAGAAGAACCGTTATGGGCCGTTATAGCCGTTAGTAACGGTGCATCATCCGTAATCCATAGTGAACATACCTGCTAATTTTCACAAAGATCGGCCAAGTACTTTCTGAGATATTCCATGAAGAAGAAAAACCGTTACAGGCCGTTACAGACGTTAGTAACGGCTTTAACGGGGTAAACTAAACATCGGGCATCATCCGTGACCCATAATGAACGTACCTGCTAATTTTCACAAAGATCGGCCAAGTACTTTCTGAGATATTCTATGAAGAAGAAAAACCGTTATAGCCGTTACTAACGTTCCGTTACTAACTCCTGTAACGGCTGTAACGGTAAACTAAAACATCGGGCATTATTCGTGACCCATAATGAACATACCTACAAATTT
>CM065745.1:40454714-40687214 GCA_033310375.1 Conus canariensis
CGCATGCATGTGAGTATAATTATGTGTGTGTGCATGCGTATGAATGTGCGTGTGTGCATGCGTGTGTGTGTGTGTGTTGTGTGTGTTGTGATCTGACTACTTTAATGTGTTTTGCTATTATTTACCATTATACATGTATTTTAAAATTCTGTGAAATCAAGTTTGACCATTATGTAATACTGAAAATCTATTTAAGTATTGTTGTTTACTCAAATGGGTTTTACTATTGCTTGATCATTTATTATGTGCATCATCATATCATCATCATCATCATCATCATCATCATCATCATCATCATCATCATCAATACACTTTAATGCTTCTTTTAATCAGAATTTAGGTCTGACAGTGTTGTTTCTGTTTTTAGCAAATTCTAAAAAATTAGTAAGTGGTGTGTGTGTGTGTGTGTGTGTGTGTGTGTGTGTGTGTGTGTGTGTGTGTGTGTGTGTGTGTGTGTTGTTGTTTTCTTCTTCTTCAATTTAACGTCTTCCCACTTAACGTGATTACAGACACAGAGAGAGAGAGAGAGAGAGAGAGAGAGAGAGAGAGAGAGTGGTGTGTGTGTGTGTGTGTGTGTGTGTGTGTGTGTGTGTGTGTGTGTGTGTGTGTGTGTATGTGTGTGTGTGTGTGTGAGAGAGAGAGAGAGAGAGAGGGAGTGTGTGTGTGTGTGTGTGTGTGTGTGTGTGTGTGTGTGTGTGTGTGTGTGTGTGTGTGTGTGTGTGGGAGTAGTTTCTTTTTGTATATGAGGGGTTATTGAAAGTTAAAGATAAATTCCTACTGGACTACGTAATAAATGTGGGCATAATGAACAAAGAAAAGCATAATTATTTAACATTTTAGGTAATGTCAGTGGTGTCGATCTATCATGTGAAATATTACTACCAGCCTTGTGCACAGTATTCTTTGCTCTTGGGCAATCTAGTAATAGGTGACTCACACTAAGAATTTCCCCACATACGCATTTAACATTTTTGCTGTATTTGGTTCGAAGTGAATTCAAACGCATCCTATGAATTAAGGATACTACCTCTCTAAATATCGGACTTTCGAATTTGTCTAATTGCGTCTTGGGGTGAATGTCAGGATTTGATCGTATACAATTTTGATAATATTGACTATCTGTGTCTTTCAATAACCTTTTGAAACTGTTAAGAGATGCTTTATTAATCAAGGTATAACATTCTGATAGGTCTAGCGGAATGTTCAGTGCAGTTGTGCCTTCAATATTTCGAGCTGCTCTCCGAGCAGCTTGATCAACTTTCTCATTTGTTGAGATTCCACAATGTGAGGGCACCCAACAGAACGTCACATTTATTCTTTTCATCGATAGGAGATGTGTCACGTAATTAATTTCTGTAATAGTCTTGCAACGAATTTTTGAATTTAAAGACTGTAAGGCAGAAAGAGCTGATTTGAGTCACTGCACAGTAAAAGTGGACAATTTTCTATGGAAGAATTTAAAACATGCTTCAGGGCCATCAGAATAGCAACTAATTCTGCAGTAAAAATTGACAAGTGTATGCCAAGATGATATAATTTCTCTACTTTTAATTTTGGTATTATAAAAGCTGCTCCTGTTCTATAGTCATCTAACACTGAGCCATCTGTAAAAATTTGAAGATGGTCCTTATATTGATTTTCCAAATGAGAATTTACATAATATTTTAAGAGATATGGTGGATCGTTTTTGTTCAGTTCAGTATAGTTTGTGTCATAATTTGCTTTGGTTTGTTTCCATTTGGGAATGGGTGGAAAGGACGAGTTGACAGCTATTTCACTTGGTTAATGTTGGTTTTTTTAAGAAGAGTAGATGTGTATGACTGAATAGATTTAGTTGATTTTATGTCTTTTGCTCTTTTAGCAAAATCTGTCTCTGAATTGAGAGATACTTCATTTGTACAGAAACTTTTCTGTGAAAGGTTCTTTAAAACAAATTTTGAGGCGGACACTTTTCGAAATTCGTTCAAAGGTAAGATTCCAATTTCATTATAAGTCCCAATGTTACATGCATGTGTGGGAACTCCAAGAGCAAGTTTATATGCTTTGCAGTCTACACTTTGTAACTTATTAAGTAGATGCTGTGGAGCACTAAAGAAAACTTCTTGAGCATAAATCAATCTAGAGCGCACAAGAGCCGAAGATAGGAGTGTTAAACTCTCTATATCTTGTCCCCATTTTTGTTTGCTTATGATCTTTAGAAAGTTTAAACTTTTTCTTGCTTTATTCAAAATATATTCAATATGTTGGTTCCATGAGAGTTTTGATGTTAAATATACTCCTAGGAATTTAACAGATTTGACGTATTGTAAGACTGACCCATTCAGGGTGAATTGTGGAAGTTTCTCTGGGTCATATCCAGAGTTAAAAAGCATTAGATTTGTTTTTTTCTGCCGAGAGTGTCAATCCATTTTCATGTAAGAAACTACTGATTTTGTTTAATTCATGTTGATATTTGATCTTTATGTAATTTAAGGATCTTAATGGGGTTTTTCTTTTCATAGTGACTTTCATCCACAGACATATGTCGTCAGCAAATTGTACTAAAACTATGTCTTTGGATAAGCCTTTTGTTATATCTGCAATTAGGATATTAAATAAAATTGGAGATAATACTGATCCTTGTGGAAGACCCATTTCCAGTGTTCTAGTGCTGGAATATGTATGCTCTATTCTTGTTTGAATAATTCTACTTTGAAGGAAAGCTTTGACATAGTTATACATGGTTCCATTTATTCCAATAGTTTTAAGTTTATACAAAAGTCGTTCATGCCATACTTGTTCGTACGCTTTCCTTATGTCAAAGAACGTTGCCAGGATGTTTTTTCGTCTTGCGAACTGTTGTTTAACATGTGTTGTGAGTTTTACTAGATGTTCTGTTGCTGATCTGCCTTTCTGAAAACCAGCTTGATTTATGGGGATAATTTGATGTTTGTTACAAAAATAAAGTAATCTGTTTAGGACAATTCTTTCCATTAGTTTACATGCGTGCGACGTCAGGGCAATTGGGCGGTAGCTGTTTATGTTACTTCGAGGTTTTCCTTGTTTATGTATAGGAACTATGATAGAACGCTTCCATAATGAGGGCAAATTGCCGTCTTCCCAGCATTTTTGAATGAATACTGAGATAAAGCGTTTTACATTAGGTGGGACATGACGTAACATTTCATTAGAGATACTGTCTAAACCCACTGATGTTTTTTTGGTGCCCAGATTAGCAAGACATTCTTCTACTTCTTGAATTGTTATGGGAGCATTCAGATAGGGTTTATTATAGGGTCTGGATAGTTGTAGATGAGCTTTCCTTCTTCTTGCCCTCTGTGCAGTCTATTTTCTGTTGATAAACTATCTTTACTGCCATTTTTGGCGAATATGTCAACAAAAGCTTCGGCCTTTTCTAGATTAGAAGGGAAATCAGAGTTTGGGAGCTTTGCAGGACATTTTGGCAAGTTTACTCCATCTTTCATTGTTCTTAACTTTTCCCACACTTTTTGGGCATCTTTATGATTTGATATTTCATTCTTACAAAAGTTAGACCAATATTGTTGTTTTGCTTGTGCTGTGATGTGATTAAAATGATTTTTTGCTCTTTTTTTCTCAAGAAGCTTTTGAGCGCGCTCTTCTCCTTTGCTTCGTAAATATTCTCTCAGTTTAATGTTTTTCTCCTTTTTCCCTTTTTCACATGTCTCATTCCACCAGGCATTACCTGCGTGCTTTCTGGAACTTGATTTGACAGGTTTTATCCTAGGTATTGACTGATTCGCAGCAGATAGCATAGCATTCTGAAACTGATCGTATAGGTCATCAATAGATTGAGTATCAAGTTCTTCTGTGTCGACATAGAATGCTTTTAGTAATGCTGTGAATTTACCCCAGTTAGCTAATTTATAATTATATTTTGGGACTTTTTCCATTGTTAAATCTGTTAGTTCAGGCGTGTGTGTGTGTGTGTGTGTGTGTGTGTGTGTGTGTGTGTTGTAGTATGTGTTTATCTACATGAATGAGGTTTTACATTATGACTAAATTGATTTTGTTGGGTTGTTGTTGAGTTACCTTATTTGTTTATCGTTTATATATTGTTGCTGAGTTACCCTACTTGTTTATTGTTCATTGTTTCTCTATTTAACTATGTCACTAATGTATAGTTAGTCAGCAGCACGATTGTAATTTCTCAGAATTGATATAATAAAGTATTCTTGTATCTTGTACCTTGATTGATTCATTCATTCATTCATGCACGCTACAAGCTCACTTTTACAGAACTTGCAATCTTACAGTTGTACAATGTGGGTGCCATTAGCTTAATTTATTCGTGCAATGTTTTCCCCGTTAAAAATGCTTTTAAGCTCTTTTCATGCACTCAGAATGGTGTCAATCATGAATATGAACCAAGTCTACAACACGTTATCTGAAATAAAACTTTTGACGCCGTCAGTCTGGTACTTTGATCCAAGCCATTTTATAATGGTAGTCATTGTTGAATGTATTCATTATTAACGACCTTGATATATGACCTTCCGGTGTCATGGCCGCCACGAAGAGCAGACTACACACTTTACTGCAGTCATGCGCTCGCTGCTCCAGATCCAGTCCTGGACAGTCAACAGGTCTTGACAAACTGTTACACATAGATAGGAGGCCCCAGCTGTTTCTTCTTCATCGACTGCACGGATCCACAAGAGAGCCGGTAAGAGCGTTAGCTGGAATGGGTTGCGCGACCTTGTCGGACAGTACCGTGACCGCATCCGCATGGCGTTTCGCAACCGTCCCTGTCTTCATTAAAACCTAACACTTACGATGAAGTTGGTCTCTTTCTTAGCTGTCCGTGCCGTAATCAACAGCAAAATCCATGTTTAATTGCCGCATGGAGAGCCGATCTCACTGACTGGTGCAACATTAACAGAAAAAAAGCATTCAAATCTCACCGTTGGGCGTCAGGCAATGAGATCGAGAGAGAGGCCTGAGGGGTTAAGAGGGGTCATATAACCAGGACATCGCTTTCTCTCTCTCTCTCTCTCTCTACGATACTGGTAAATGGCAATAAATGTATACATATGATCTGTTTGCAAATTAGAGAGAAATGCAGCAAGTGTAAAATTTGAATATTGGGCACATATTTTCTTTGTAACATTTTTTGTTAAGATGCTTTGATTTTCGCCTGCAGTCATTTTTACTTTGAAAGTAAAAGTAAGTAGATTTGTGTCTCCTAGCGAAATCCTAGTTAAGCAGGGTTCCCATTTTGTATTTGAACATTTTGAAGAAAAGCCATTGAATTTTGTAGGCTGCCAGTCAGCTAAAAAAAAGAAAGACTATAATCAACAGGTTCTCTAATTAATCAGCATAATCTTTGATGTGGAGGAAAGATGCCTATCACATGAATAGCATCTCCTAACTACACACAGAATGACAGACATGATGTTGACAGAAGGTGGAAAGGTGGTTGTCAGCAGGTTCTTTATCAGCACAACCAAACTAGTTGAAGGTTGAATAGTACCTTTCTATATACACTTGCCTGTTAGCATGTCAGAAATGACATAGTTAGAGAGGTGACTGTCAGTTCTCATGTCGCCGCAATACAGATGACAGACAGTTGATGGAGAGGCCCCTATCGTTATCATTAGATTTTTCCCATCAGAATGGCCGTAGGTGACAAGGTACCCATAAGTAGGTTCTGTCAGTATGATGAAGGTGTAAAGGCACCTGTCAGTAAATTTTCCTATCGGAATGACAGTGGGTGACAAGCTGCCTCCAGGCTTCAAAGATTCCGCATTGATTATGGCTAGATGAGGCTTCAAAGATTCCTCATTGATCATGGCTAGATAAGGCTTCAAAGATTGTAAGCTTGTGAAGGTTTAGGTACAGTTGCTCTCTCTTTCTCTCACCCGCCCTCTCTCCCTCTCTTTGTCAGTCTGTCTTGTCTTTCTCTGTCCATCAGTCTGTCTGTCTGTCTGTCTGTCTGTCTGTCTGTCTCTCGTAGAATGGGTCGAGGTGGGTTTCAGTTCAATGGCCTTAGGTACTTCAAGAAATATTTCTACAGGCATATGTTTTGAGTCAGTTCTGGGAATAACGTTTAAATATGAACCCGCATGAAACATACATTCAGATACAATAAAGTAATCAATAACACTACATCCATTATAGGCAATGTAAGTGAAGTTTCCCCCCTCATCACCCAAAACAAGTCCGTTCATTATAATCAGGTTATATTGATCACATATTTGAAGTAAATATTTACCAAATTCATTTGTAACACCATCCTTTGACTACCTACGAAATCTTGTACACTGCTTTGAATCATCTGCATTTTCACCAATAAAGTCATCTATGGAGAAGTCAGAAGCATTACCATTGCCTGTTCTGGCATTCAAATCTCCAAAAACAATGAGAGGTAGTTCGCCATATTCTTCAATTAAATCAGCGATACAGTTATCCAAAAAACATAAACCATTATCAATTTCAGTTTCAGCATAATAAACACTATTTGAAGGTGGATATACAAACCAATCAAGAAACAGTCAGAATAAAAACCCGTTAGTAGTTTCGATATCTTGAGAACCAAGCAGTTGTCATATTCAATTGTGATATGTGTAATAAATCTAGTCAGCTTTTTCTTTACAAGAAGTGCAATTCCACCGGACAGTCTAGCGGTAACGCAATCAGAAACTTGAATACCAGAGAAATGTATACATCATGATAAGGAAACAAGTGACTTGGGAAGGAATCTGAAAAAGTTTCAACGAAAAGAATGAAATCATAAACAGACACAAAAGAGCGAACCTCATGATCATATACTGTTGACATACCTTCCACATTGTAAGTCAAGAACCGTAATGTTTTGGCATCTTTTAAAATGCCAGATTGTTGAGCCGTGGGGTGATTTGAAACACAGGCAGGGCCGAATTCCTAGCTACTAGAGGGGGCAGGGGCTGTACGAGGAGTGGTAGTGAATGTGTCTGTCAGGTGTGTTTGGGACATTTGGCTCTGCTTCGGGTTTGAGGTGGGTGGCATGGTGATTTGACTGGGGTTTCGTTTTCATATGAAACTTGAGGAATGAAGTAAGAACAGGTAGGGGACTGGTCACTAACTAAAGGAGACTGCTGGGGCTGAAACAAGGGCTGAGAGAAAGACTGACTTTCAACATCGTCGGAGTTCCATGTATCCACAGGGTCTAGAACGGAGGAATGGTTGGCAGAGGCAATTCCACTGGACAGGAAACCATTCAATTTGTCCGTTGTCACAGGCACAGTATGGGCAGGTGAACCAGCATGTGTATATACACTGTTTTGCGAACATACACTGAGCGGTGGAGGAGCGCTGATCACACTGGAAGCTGTGGTGGTGCGGGAGAATGAGGTGACAGTTCTCTGGTAGACGGAAGATTTATCAGCGAGTTTATCACTTACACTGTCCACTGGATCAGGTGCGAGGGTCTCCTGGCTGGCAAGGTCCAGGTCCTGTGGAGCAGCAGCACTGTCACCAGAAGCAGAAGGAACAGGACTTGGTGAAGCTGGCCTTGATTCGCGGCGTTCTCTGAGGACGTGGTATTGGGGCATGAAGAGGGAGGGTAGGGCGTGGAGCGGGATGTCGGGCAAAGCGCAGCGCAAGAGGATCCGTCGTTTTGCTGAGCTGAGGCATGTGGACGTCTGAGGGCAGGAAAAGATTCCATATCAGAGGGAGGAGGTGGGCTGACAGATTGCCGCGGCTGGTTTTTAATTTCAGTGTGATGGCTTTGCAGAGAACGTTGTCTGCCAGCACGGTATCCATGGCGCTGCTCTCTTCTGTTGTCGTCAATATGCAGGCGTCCGTTGCGAAAGAAGGCACATCGTCCTTCTTCCTTCTCACGTCTGATGACACTCTGCTGTCTGTTCGTGAGATCGCCACCCACACGAATGTTCAGCGTATCAGCCAAGTCCTTTCTGCTGTCCTTTTCACTTAGAACTGACAGTTTATCACTCCACCTGTGTAGTTTTGCAATGAGGGGACGGGGGTAGGCAGAGTGTTCTCTTTTCCGTCCTACACGATGGGCCCGTTCAACATCCTCCAGGGACCAAGTCTTGCAGGGGTAAAACCTGTTCAGAAGCTGAACAACCTTCCTGGTGCAATCAGAATAAGTTTCATTTTCTTCCTCGTAGACGTTGAAAAATTTCACGTTGTTTTGTCTGGAAAATGCCTCAAGCTTATCAATATCACCGTCCACATTCTGGCATACTTCATCGAAGTAATCCATCCAGTCTACGACTTGCTCATATCTGCTTTCAAGGAAAGCACATTTCTTTGTCAAGACATTCACGGCATCGTTTAATCGTGTTATATGTTCTTCCATTTGTATGAGGAGATCCGAATGTGTAGGTCCTGGGTTTGCTTCCACGTCCATGCACTACAGCAAGAAACGGGCGAGAGAAACGATCACAAAAGAAGCTGTCACACTTCTGAATCTTGCCTCCGCGCGGGTAGAGCGTCGCGAGAAAACCAGCAGAACGAGAAATACAGCGATGCATAGTCCGTGCGAATGTTGTGTTGTCCTCTGCTGTGCATGTCAAAGCCACGAGGTAGAAGTCGTATTCCTGTGACCTTTGACACATAGTGGTTGAGCCTCTTCAATGTCCGAGCCAAAACAGTCAAGTAAAACACACCACAGCGAGAACGAAACTCCATGAAACTTGCAGGCATGATGGATGGTACCAAAAGCACTAATCTTGCAAATTTCTGAAACTTTAAATGTGATGAAACTCGAATAAGTAAAGTTACTAAGTTTGTGTGGAATAATGAAAAGAAAAATGATTATTGTGCAATGTTTAATGATATTGATGTTAAGAAACTAATTCAAGATGCTAGTAATTTAATAGATCTTGATATTGATGCCTCATTAGCCTCATTCATTGGTGGTCTCAAGATGGCTGGAAAAAGTATGTTAAAGACGTTTAGGGTAGATAGTTTCAGACAAAAGCCATGGTTTGACAGAGAATGTGCAGAAAAAAGACGTGAAGTACGTAAAGCTTTACGAACATTTCGCAGAGTTTGCGACAGTGTTGTAAAAAATGATGTTGACAATGATAGTAAAAAGCTACAAATGATATATTACAGATATATGTATGTGATTTCAAGGAGACAGTATAAAATTCTGCTTAGCATTAAGAGGTCCGAACATAAACACTCAATTCTAGATACCCTTGTGAATAGTAGTGGCGATCCTAAACGTTTTTGGGGAACTGTTAAATCTGTTCTTACATCTAAAGAATTAAAGCATAAGTCGATCACTTCTGGTGAATGGTTTGATCATTTCAAGATGGTTTTTAATAGTGATCTATCTAACGATACTGATTTACCAGATTTTGAAGAAACTTTTCAAACTAACTTGCCTGTAGACACAAACTTGGACTGTGCTCCACTAGACAGAGCGATAGAGCAATGGGAAATTGAGGATGCTATAAAAGCTTTGAAATATGGAAAAGCGTCTGGTTCCGATGGATTAAGTGGTGAATTTTATAAAAACTCATCTCAAGAAGTCATTCTATTTTTAATTCAATACTTCAGTAAACTGTTTGATTCTGGTAGTTTTCCTAAAAGTTGGTCTCAGTCTATCATTCTACCTGTGTATAAAAAGGGTAATCCTGATTGTCCTGACAATTACAGGGGTATTTCCGTGCTAGATATTGGAGGCAAGTTGTACAGTTGTATCCTTAATAAAAGACTTACTGAATGGGTCGAAGATAATGATTTAATTGATTCATCTCAAGCTGGTTTTAGACGAAATCATAGTACAATTGATCACATTTTTACCCTTCTGGCACTAATTCAAAAGCAGTTACTCAATCGTAGCAAGCTATACGTTGCCTTTATTGATTTCAAAAAGGCCTTCGACTTAGTTAACAGGCAGTACCTTTGGATGGTATTAAAGAAGAAAGGAATCAGAGGTAAAATGTACAAAGCTATCAAAGGCATGTATGAAACGGTCAAAGCTAGTGTAAAAGTGAACAACCAGTGCACTGAACCATTCTTCTGTCCTTGTGGCCTGAGACAAGGAGACAACTGCAGTCCAGTTTTATTCTCGCTATTTATTAATGAACTTGCAATTGATGTAACCCGTAATGGTAAACACGGTGTAAAGCTATCCCCAGATTTAATGGAAATTTTGATACTACTTTTTTCTGATGATGTTCTGTTGCTATCTTTCTCGGTTATTGGTCTGCAACGACAGCTGAATATTTTGAGGGATGCCGCGCATAGAATGAATTTATCGGTTAATTTAGATAAAACTAAAGTGGTCGTCTTTCGCAAAGGTGGTTACATTGCAGCAAGAGAAAAATGGTTCTTTGGTAGCAATAAGCTAGAAGTGGTCAATCAGTATAAATACCTTGGTATCATTTTTTCTCCTTCCCTCTCTTTCTCATATGCTATGGAAGATAGAGCTGCGAAAGCAAAGAGAGGAGTTGTATGTATCTTAAAACTGCTGTGGTCCCTCGGTGAAAAGCATCCAAAAGTGTTCTTTAAATTATTTGATTGTCAAATCCTACCAATGCTAACTTACGGCTCTGAAGTTTGGGGATTGATTGCAAATCAGAATTTGATTGAAAAAGTACACCTCTTTGCGTTGAAAAGATTGTTAAATGTTAGCGTTAAGACACCTAATGTCCTCGTCTGTGGTGAATGTGGTAGATATCCTCTTTATCATATACTTATACAAGATGTGTTAAATATTGGTTGAAACTTTTGAGAATGTCTGATGAGCGTCTGCCTTTAAAATCTTATAAAATGCTGCTAGCTCTTCACTATCAAAATCAGAACAATTGGGTTTCTGCCGTATGCTTTACTTCATACAAATACGGATTCGGACATGTATGGGAACACCAAGGTGTTCAAAATATTCATCTTTATCTCAGAGAATTCAAGCAAAGGCTAATCGATTGTTTCATTCAAGGATGGGAGGCTCAGTTGAGAGATAAAAGTCGGTATACATTTTATGCATCTTTCAAACTATCGTTTGGTACATCTCAATACTTATTCGACCGAAAACAGTGTGTACTGAAAAAGACCTTAATCAGATTTAGATTAGGTGTTTCAGCATTACGAACGCATCGTACTGATACTCTAATAATGTCTCCCCTAACTGTCCATTTTGTGAGAGTGTCCCAGAAAGTGAACTTCATTTTATATGCGTCTGTCCCAAATACTCAAATGTTAGAGAAAAATACATTCCCTGTAAATATTACAATTACCCTTCTTCTTTCAGGTTATCGTTACTGATGTGTGACACTAAATGTATGTGCAGACTGGCAGCATATCTAACTGATGCATTTAAAATCCGTAATCTTGCTATTTCGTCTGCAGGTTAGTATGGTTGTTAATCATATTCATTTTCAATGTAGTATCCTGACATGATTTCCCTTTGTACCCCCTCCCCTTGACATGGGCAGAAGGCCTGGCTCATTAAACATTTTTGTCATGTCTCTCCTCTCTCACTCTCTCTCTCTCTCTCATCTCTCTCTCTCTCAAGGCAACACATGTATACATGTCATTCAACAAAATGTGTGATCCAAAAGAGACACTGAAAGATGTCCAATGTAAAAATGCATCAGTGAAATGCTGTTGTGACTTCAGACCTGTTAGTCATGTCTCTGTCATCATCATCATCATCATCATCACCATCATCATCATCATCATCATCATCATCATCATCGTCATCATCATCGTGTCCAATGTGACATTTGTCAGTGAAATGCTGTTATGACTTCAGACCTGTCAGTCATCCCTCTGTCATCATCATCATCACCATCATCATAATCATCATCATCGTCATCATCATCATCGTATCCAATGTGACATTTGTCAGTGAAACGCTGCTATGACTTCAGACACCTGTCAGTCATGCCTCTGTCATCATCATCACCATCATCATCATCATCATCACCATCATCATCATCATCACCATCATCATCACATCATCATCATCATCATCATCATCATCATCATTGTGTCCAATGTGACATTTGTCAGTGAAATGCTGCTATGACTTCCAGACCTGTCAGTCATGTCTCCGTCATCACCATCATCATCATCATCATCATCATCATCATCATCATCATCATTGTGTCCAATGTGACATTTGTCAGTGAAATGCTGCTATGACTTCCAGACCTGTCAGTCATGTCTCCGTCATCACCATCATCACGGCCGATGGCAGTGCAGAGAACTCAGGGCGTTATCACGCAGGGCGTATCACACAACACCGTCCTGGTACCATCTCCAGTCCTCCACAGCAGTGCAGGACCCCTACCACCTGGTGCAGGCAGAAATGGCCACCTTGTGTGACAGTATACGAAATGTGAGTCAACGATACCCTAGTGTAGTGTCTTGTGTGCTAGTGTTTACTGTAGTGCATTGTTTTGTTTGGAATTGCAGTGTGTCCATTTTTGTATGACACTCGTTGTTTGGAATTGCAGTGTGTCATGTTGTATGACACTCTGTTTGGAATTGCAGTGTGTCATGTTGTGTGACACTGGTTTGTTTGGAATTGCAGTGTGTCATTTTGTATGACACTCTGTTTGGAATTGCAGTGTGTCATGTTGTGTGACACTGGTTTGTTTGGAATTGCTCTGTGTCATGTTGTATGACACTGGTTTGCATTGCGGTGTACAATGTCTCGTCACCTGCTGGCTGTCGTTTTGGAGCAGTTACCTGACCACTTCAGTAGAACTCTAAAGGGTCATCATCGATGAATCAGAATCATTTCATTAATGTTCCAGACATTCATCCCCCATTGCCATTTTGCATGTTGTATGTCTGGCTTACCATTCGGCTCGTGCAGGTGAGACGCACTGGCTGCAGAGTTATCTGTGTTTGGTCATATCAGCAAATGAATGATGTAGGATTTGTGGGTTTGTGCAGCAAACTTTGATGATCTGCAGGGGTTATGCATAATGCAGAACTGAAAGGGTCAACAGTTGTAACTGCTGTCATTCATATTCAAAGGATAAGTTTGTGCATGAAACATGACTTTAAAGTTTTTTTGTTTTTTTTTGCATCGTAATGCACTTCCTCTCCCCCCCCCCCCCCCCCCCCATTAATGTAGAAATGTTTGTCATGGGTAGCCCTGGTTGTCGTGTTTTACATTCCATTCTGCTATACTGTGTTGTGAGACCTTGCACCCATACACTTGTGTCTTTCCCTCTATTGTGTTGTCCGACCTGTGCACCCTACACTTGTGTCTTTCCCTCTATTGTGTTGTCAGACCTGTGCACCCATACACTTGTGTATTGTGCACACTATTGCGTAAGAACTACACTGAATAAAGCACACAGCCCTGAAGCACTCTGGATGTAAAAATGGTGTAGTGTTTTCATTGTTAGACTCCCAGCCATTGTCTGATAAATCTGTGTGTTACTAAACACTCACAGAAAGATCAGAATGCCAGCAACTCATCCGTCAAACAGAACAGTAGAGGTGCGATTTTGTTCTTCAACACATTATTCCTGGTTTAGACACAAGGGCACTTGTTTATGTCATGACCTGTGAAGAGAGGCCAGCTCCATACTGACATAGAACCAGTGGAAAAAGGTGGCCCCAGCAAACTCCCTGAACACAACAGCAAAGATGGGTCCATCATCTTTTCAGGGAAGACCCGGTGAACATCGTTAACACTGAGAACTGGAATTTCTGGAGAGGAATATAATCATCATGTACATTATGTAAAGAGTATCTATCAGATCTAGGAGGAAATACATTATGTAAAGAGGATCTATCAGATCTAGGGGGAAGTGCATTATGTAAAGAGGATCTATCAGGTCTAGGGGGATTGTAAAGAGTGTCTATCAGATATAGGGGGAATACATTATGTAAAGAGTATCTATCAGATATAGAGGGAAATGCATTATGTAAAGAGTATCTATCAGATATAGGGGGGAATACATTATGTAAAGAGTATCTATCATATATAGGGGGAGATAGATTATGTAAAGAGTATCCATCAGATATCTATAGGGGAAATACATTATGTAAAGAGGATCTATCAGATATAGGGGGAGATACATTATGTAAAGAGTATCTATCAGATATAGGGGGAGATAGATTATGTAAAGAGTATCCATCAGATACAGGGGAAAAACATTATTTAAAGAGGATCTATCAGATATAGGGGGAAATACATTATCTAAAGAGGATCTATCAGATATAGGGGGAATCTTTGACTCAGCACATGAGGATCCTTTTAAGTATTACAAGGGGAGGTTAAAAGGTGTCAACATTCAGAGTGGTCAGCTCTACTGTTTGATAACCCAGTCTGTGTCAGTTGTGTAGAACAGCCTTTATTTTGATCTCCAAAGAGATCCAATCTCCCACTGGTTGACTAAACTGTGATATGTGCAACAGTTTAGTAGTGGGAGAAAAACAAGTGCAGGCTAACAATTCCTCTGTCATTACATGAATGATCTGGCAAAGACTGGGGGGGGGGGGGGGGGGGGGGGGGAAACGACAGAAAAGGAAAGAAAAATGGGGAGGAGGGGGTGGGGTTGAGAGAAAGAAACGGAATGAAAAATCATGGCATTAGATGATAAATACAAATCCGTCACTAGCAGCAGGTGAGGACCATCCTAATGCATTAGATGGTAAATACAAATCCGTCACTAGCAGCAGGTGAGGACCATCCTAATGCATTAGATGATAAATACAAATCCGTCACTAGCAGCAGGTGAGGACCATCCTAATGCATTAGATGATAAATACAAATCCGTCACTAGCAGCAGGTGAGGACCATCCTAATGCATTAGATGATAAATACAAGTCCTTTGCTAGCAGCAGGTAAGGACCATCCTAATGCATTAGATGATAAATACAAATCCTTGACTAGCAGCTGATAAGGACCATCCTGCAGATAGGGACCATCTTAGTCCATTGGAAAACAGCCATTCAGAATGCCTGCTCAAAGGCCTTTTGTTCGCTGATCTGGAACACACGCATGCAGCACACACACACACGCGCACGCACGCACGCACGCACGCCCCAAACATACATGCATGCACGCATGCGCACACACACGCATGCATGCACGCACTCGTGCACGCACGCACACGCACACACACACACACACACACACACACACACACACACACACACAGATGTTGAACAAATTAGGGGAAAACAGTTGCAGGCTCCTAGTTGCTCTGTCATTATAATGATGACTTGGAAAAGATTTTTAAAAAAAACAAAAAAACAGGAGTGGGGGTGGGGGGAGTTTTTATGAAAGAAAATGGAAATGAAAAATGAGAGCATTAGATTATGAGATCCTGAATTTAGAATTCTTTGCTAGCAACAAACAGACACCATTGTAAATCTATATTTATCAATCTATCTGTCTATCTATCTATCTGAAAAATTGAAAAATAGTAATGTGTAAATATATCTTTGTAAACTATATATTGAAAATTGAAGTAGTATGCTCTGTTGGTCTGTTTAAAGTGAGAACAGACAGTCTTTGATCAATGGGGCAGCTAAGTGCTGTGCTGATCTTGAAGTGGCTGACTCCCATGTAGAATCCACGTCAACAGCTGTTGGCAGTGGAGAGTAATGGCCGTGGAATGTAGCGGTACAGGCCTAAAACATCAGTTGTGTTGAAAAATACGTCAGACACAGTGTCATGGACAATCATGTCTGAGACCATCTGTTATGACTGGATGTCTTAATACAGGTACTTTATGACTGGATGTTCTGAATCCAGGTACTTTATGACTGGATGTTGTTAATCCAGGTACTTTATGACTGGATGTTGTGAATCCAGGTACTTTATGACTGGATGTTCTGAATCCAGATACTTTATGACTGGATGTTCTAAATCCAGGTACTTTATGACTGGATGTCTGAATCCAGATACTTTATGACTGGATGTTCTAAATCCAGGTACTTTATGACTGGATGTTGTGAATCCAGGTACTTTATGACTGGATGTTCTGAATCCTGCAGGTACTTTATGACTGGATGTTCTAATTCCAGGTACATTATGACTGGATGTTCTAAATCCAGGTACTTTATGACTGGATGTTCTAAATCCAGGTACTTTATGACTGGATGTTCTAAATCCAGGTACTGTATGACTGGATGTTCTAAATCCAGGTACTTTATGACTGGATGTTCTAAATCCAGGTACTTTATGACTGGATGTTCTAAATCCAGGTACTTTATGACTGGATGTTCTGAATCCTGCAGGTACTTTATGACTGGATGTTCTGAATCCTGCAGGTACTTTATGACTGGATGTTGTGGATCCAGGTACTTTTTGACTGGATGTTGTGAATCCAGGTACTTTATGACTGGATGTTGTGAATCCAGGTACTTTATGACTGGATGTTCTAATCCAGGTACTTTATGACTGGATGTTGTGAATCCAGGTACTTTATGACTGGATGTTGTGGAATCCAGGTACTTTATGACTGGATGTTCTAAATCCAGGTACTTTATGACTGGATGTTCTAAATCCAGGTACTTTATGACTGGATGTTCTAAATCCAGGTACTTTATGACTGGATGTTGTGGATCCAGGTACTTTGTGACTGGATGTTCTAAATCCAGGTACTTTATGATTGGATGTCTGAATCCAGGTACTTTATGACTGGATGCTCTGAATCCAGGTACTTTATGACTGGATGTTCTAAATCCAGGTACTTTATGACTGGATGCTCTGAATCCAGGTACTTTATGACTGGATGTTCTGAATCCAGGTACTTTATGACTGGATGTTCTAAATCCAGGTACTTTATGACTGGATGTTCCGAATCCTGCAGCTACTTTATGACTGGATGTACTGAATCCTGCAGGTACTTTATGACTGGATTTTCTTAATCCAGGTATTTTTATGCTGTTCGTCTCATCAGCAGGCATCCTGGCTTATTTCTGGTTGGTTTGAAATGTCCTTGTCTGTGGTCTTTCTACATTTGGGGTTCACCAGCATTCAGCATCAGATAGGAAGCAAGAGAATCCTGGGGAATGCTTCGAATCTTGCACACTGCATGTTTTGTTTTTTCTTTTCTTTTTTTTTTCTTTTTCTTTTACTATTTTTCAATTTTCCATCCCTGCTAGACCATGAGAGGTGGTCTGAGTGTTAGTCTGTCAAAGAAAATGACAAATGGAGTTGAAGCATGCTGTTTGAGCATGGCGCAGGTTAAAGAACCCACAGCATTAGGAGAGATTTCTTGTGCAAACATTTTGGAGAAAGGTCTGCAAAGCATGCATGCAGAGAGGAAGAAGGAGGAGGAATAGAAGTGTGAGTGACTTTACTATGCTGGTGTGGTTCCTCCTGGCCAGATGAGCTTGAAGGTTTCAAAGAGGAAGCTTTCAGGATAAAGTGATGCATCACCAGAAGCAAATGCCATGGGAAGCGCAGAGAAAGTTATGCAATACAGATTAGAGTACAACACAGTAGGATGCCATTAGGAGCAGCTTGAATTTTGACACAGAGAAGGTATATGACAAAAATGTCAACACATTGCTGTAAAACGCAATACTGAAATTTGAACATTGCACTTGTTATTTGTCATGTCAGAAGAAGGCGAGCTTGTGGACAGTTTACATTTGTATTGTGTGTGAAATGAAACAGTTTGCTCTGCTGTCTTTGTATGTGTGAGTTTATTTTATATTTTGGCTTGTTTTCAGGAATATCTTAGGTCTTGTTTGTATCAACTAAGCTAAACACAAGTTTTGAACAATTTCGATCTTTTAGGAAACAAGTATTCTCAGTTCAGACTTGAGAGAAATGTTTAAAATACTTACAATCAACAAACGGTCCTGGAGTGATGTGAGCTATTGTTGTGTCTGCAGGAACTTGGTGTAGATCAGGGAGACCTGGGGACCATAGTGCGCTATTACTTTGATGGCACAGGGAAGGCCTTTCGTCCCATGGTGGTCATGCTGATGGCCAAGGCCTGCAATGTTCACCAAAGAGCTGAAGACAAGTAAGGCTTCTGTCTCGAGAACATAGTCATGTAATGTTACCTGTATGTTCAATGCATCATGTAATGTCACCTGTATGTTCAATGCATCATGTAATGTCACCTGTATGTTCAATGCATCATGTAATGTCACCTGTATGTTCAATGCATCAAGAGGTATCTGTTTCACACTGACAGAGTGGAGGTGTGTGTATGTGTGTGTGTATGTTTAATTAAGTGTGTGTATGTGTGTGCATGTGTGTGTTTGATTGTGTGTGTGTGTGTGTGTGTGTGTGTGTGTGGTGTTGTGTGTGTGTGTGTGTGTCTAAAACTTTGTAAAGTTGTGTAACATTATATTCAGTACATTAATTATGGGGAACATTTTTTGGATGTTTGATTTGTTTCATTTCTGTTTGTTTGATTTGTTTCAAGTCCTCCATGCCCCAAAAGGGGTCACAGGATTAAAATCTTTGTATGAACTGAGAAGTTTCATTAGAATTGGTCCAATAGTTGTTTTTTTTTTATTGCTGAACATATAACCTCGCTGGTGGAGACACAAAATACATCCCTGAGCCTCAAGCTGGAGGAGGGGAAAGGTCACCAGGTCAGTAAAAAAAAATGTCGACAGCCAACGTTGAGCTGTTCAGTGACTCCAAGCTGGTCAGTCAATGCCATGAGACATCTCTGGATCCACAAACACTCAACCCACACATTCCTAGGGATGCTGACGGTCGTCATTGCTGATTATGGATGCACATCTGTTTCTGATACATTTCCACAACAAATGCCCAAGCTGAAGCATCTCGGTGCCACTGACGTGTCCAGGTTGGTGCAATCTCAGCAGAGGATCGCCATGATCACGGAAATGCTGCACACTGCCACCTTGATACATGATGACGTCATCGATGCCTCCGACGCCAGACGAGGCAAAGACAGCATCAACTATGTGTGGGGACAAAGGAAGGTAAATTTTTTTTTTTTTGCCACAACATCCAGAGTGCTGCCTGTACCAGCATTAGGAACACAACATCCAGGGTGTTGCCTGTACCAGCATCAGGATTTCAGTGTTTATATATAGACTTCAGGATTCCAGGGTGCTGCCTGTACCAGCATCAGGATTTCAGTGTTTATATATAGACTTCAGGATTCCAGGGTGCTGCCTGTACCAGCATCAGGATTTCAGTGTTTATATATAGACTTCAGGATTCCAGGGTGCTGCCTGTACCAGCATCAGGATTTCAGTGTTTATATATAGACTTCAGGATTTCAGGGTGCTGCCTGCACCAGCATCAGGATTTCAGTGTTTATATATAGACTTCAGGATTCCAGGGTGCTGCCTGCACCAGCATCAGGATTTCAGTGTTTATATATAGACTTCAGGATTCCAGGGTGCTGCCTGTACCAGCATCAGGATTTCAGTGTTTATATATAGACTTCAGGATTCCAGGGTGCTGTCTGTACTAGCATCAGGATTTCACTGTTTATATATAGACTTCAGGATTCCAGGGTGCTGCCTGTACCAGCATCAGGATTTCACTGTTTATATATAGACTTCAGGATTCCAGGGTGCTGCCTGTACCAGCATCAGGATTTCACTGTTTATATATAGACTTCAGGATTCCAGGGTGCTGCCTGTACCAGCATCAGGATTTCACTGTTTATACATAGACTTCAGGATTGCAGAGTGCATGTACAGACATTAGAATGCAGAGTTCATTTAGTACAGACATTAGAATGCAGAGTTCATTTAGTACAGACATTAGAATGCAGAGTTTATTTAGTACAGACATAAGAATGTTTGAAATAACCAGGGTTAAAGACATTTTCTGTTAGGAGTCATCATCGGTTTTAGTCCGCTCCTAGTTTTTTTTTTTTTTTTATACAATTTTAGGCAGAGGTACCATGCGTGAAGCATGCATTGAAAAATACAAACAAACAAACAAAAAAAACAAACAAAGAACAAAAAACTGAAGCGACCAATTTTGGGAAGTACTTTAAATCCCTTTCTGCCTTTCAAAAGAGTCGGCCATCATGTGTTAATGGGATGGGTGACTTCAGATAAAAACTAGCACACTGGTGTGGTGTACAAACATCTTTCATGCTGTGGAGATGTGGCTGCCTTCAGTGTGGAACTTAGTATCATTGCATACATAGAAGTCTTGCCAATGGTGGCCTCCGAGTTCTAGCTGAGGAACAAAGAAAGGAAGAGCATCCTTTGATGATACTGACAACATATTGAACAGTTAAAAAGAAATACATTCTGAAATCAAACAGCTGCATGATTGGCAGAAAGTTCTGGTTCCTTGTTTAGTTTCAGATTCATCTGTGACGAAACTTAAAACATCATGAATTGTTAGATTGTTTGGAAATGAAGCACTGTTAGACTGACTGCTGTGTCTCCTGTGTCGGCATGTGTCGCAGGCCATTCTGTCTGGGAACTACATTCTGTCCGTGGTGTCCACAATCCTGGCGCGCATCGGAAACCCTGACGTTGTGTCCATCATGTCGCAGGTGGTCGAAGATTTGGTCCGCGGTGAGTTTGGGATGGAGGGGCGTGGAATGACGTGGGTTTGTGTGTGTTGCATAATCTGTATGACACCAGTGCATAATCTGTATGACATCAGTGCATAACCTGTATGACATCAGTGCATAACCTGGATGACATCAGTGCATAACCTGTATGACATCAGTGCATAACCTGGATGACATCAGTGCAGAGAAAGGAAGAGTTTTGAAGGTGTGGGAAAGGTATAAGAATCTGTGGCATCACCATATCCACTCTCCTTTCAAGGTATGTGCTGATGAAAACGTGCTTCACAGTTTTGCAGGATTCCATATGAATATGTGACCGCTGCTGTCGGTTTCCTCGGTGATGTAGTAGTGTTTGGCATCAGCAAATCCAAGGAAAAAGATGTTTGGGAGGGATGCTGTGGGCATCTCTGTGCAAGAGATGTTCGCTCACTCTGTTCCCAAGACTAAAAAGTGATTGTCGTCAGTAGGTGGCTTGGTAGGTGACATATTGCTTTGTCCAGTCAAAACAGTTGCCACCAAAATGACTCAGCAGCAGTGCTATGTCTTCTCCGGTGCGTGGTCTCACTGCAGCCTGATAATATTTATAGCTCCCATTGGACGGCTTAGACTGGGACTGTGGCCGGTGAAATCTTGGTGTGGCTGTGTCAACTAGCAGACGAAAGGCCGGTGCCAGAAATGCGGTCAGTTCAGGTCGGAAAAATCCGGCGAGGGGTTCTTTGTTTCAGCCACAGACAGCGCACGTGAACTTTGCTTGAACTCAAGAACTAGGGCATGTCAGGCTACCAGGAACCCTCAACTAAGTTCTGGCGGGAATTATTTCTCTTAGACCGTCAGAGTTTGAATAGTAGAATTTTTAAAAATAAGAATGCACGGATGTGTGCGTGCCATAGACAGCGGAGCTGTCAGTCCGCACATGGCACCGTGCGTGCTGTAGGCAGCAGAGCTATGAGCAATGCACGGAGCCGTTGGCTAAAAGTTAAACATACTGTAAAAATTAAGATTCATGTAGACCTAGTTGCAAAGTGAGGCGACTGCAGGCGGAAAACTAAACAAATAAGAAAAGTTATTGATAAAGCACCGCCAAAAAAACATAGACAAACGAATCACAAGATAAAACATGACTGGTTTTGACCCCTTAGGTCTTCTTCAGGCAAGAAAAACAACACTCTGGACAATGAAAATGAATGAGCAATCACTTACCTTCTTCCAGTTTGGCACAAGACAGGCGTTGAATGAATCATTCATGTAATCAATACCTCACAATGAAAAGTAGATAGATCAACATAGTACTTCCTATGTTTGAATTAGATTAATATTATGCCTGTTCGATACATAGTTATTATCACACCTCTTAGAAATCTCTGTACACATCTTTGATATCCCACCTCTTAGAAGTCTGTATACTTTTGTTTGACATCATTAGGCTGATATTAAACTTTGGTAGAATCTTGTGTACCATAGACTGGTTTCTCATCTCACAGAATTCTGTAAACATGAGACGGAAGTCATGTCCACAATTCTTAGACATAGTTAATCTACCTTTCAAAATTCTGTATATATAGAAGGTGATGGTCGCACTTGGAAGTTGTATACATTTGGTGTGAGTGCCATTCAGGGATATCTTGAAAAGGTAGAATTGTACCATGGTTGGTTGCGGTTTCGGGGAGATGCAGTTGGTGAAGGAGAGGAGAATGAACGGTTCATGGGTGTGGTTGCCAGTTTCAGGGGAGATTCATGCAGTGGGTGGAAGGAGGGAGATGACGTCATGTGGTGTGGTTGCCGCGGTTTCAGGGGAGTTCATGCAGTTGGGGTGGAAGGAGGAGGAGAATGAACGGTTCATGTGGTGTGGTTGCCGTGGTTTCAGGGGAGTTCATGCAGTTGGGGTGGAAGGAGAGGAGAATGAACGGTTCATGTGGGTGAGTTGCCGGGTTTCAGGGGAGTTCATGCAGTTGGGGTGGAAGGAGAGGAGAATGAACGGTTCATGTGGTGTGGTTGCCGCGGTTTCAGGGGAGTTCATGCAGTTGGGGTGGAAGGAAGAGGAGAATGAACGGTTCATGTGGTGTGGTTGCCGTGGTTTCAGGGGAGTTCATGCAGTTGGGGTGGAAGGAGGAGGAGAATGAACGGTTCATGTGGTGTGGTTGCCGCGGTTTCAGGGGAGTTCATGCAGTTGGGGTGGAAGGAGAGGAGAATGAACGGTTCATGTGGTGTGGTTGCCGTGGTTTCAGGGGAGTTCATGCAGTTGGGGTGGAAGGAAGAGGAGAATGAACGGTTCATGTGGTGTGGTTGCCTGGTTTCAGGGGAGTTCATGCAGTTGGGGTGGAAGGAGGAGGAGAATGAACGGTTCATGTGGTGTGGTTGCCGCGGTTTCAGGGGAGTTCATGCAGTTGGGGTGGAAGGAGGGAGAGAATGAACGGTTCTGTGGTGTGGTCCTGGATTCAGGGGACGTTCATGCAGTTGGGTGGAAGTGAGTGAATGAACGTCGTTTGTGGTGTGTTCCATGGTTTCAGGAGTTCATGCAGTTGGGGTGAAGTGAGTGAGATGTGTTCTGTGTGTGGTTGCGTGTTGGGATTTGCAGTGTGGGTCGTGAGGACGAGTGACGTTGTCATACGGACCTGAGTGTGGTGCAGTTGTCGTGGTGTGTGTTGTTTGTGTGTGTGTTGTTGGTGTGGGTGTGTGTGTTGTGTGTGTGTGTGTGTGTGCTGTTGTGTGAGTGTGTGTGTGCTGTTGTTGTGTGTTGTGTGTATTTGCCTGCGCGCGTGTGTGTGTGTTTGTGTGTTGTGTGTGAGTGCTGCGCTTGTGTGTGTTGTGTGTGTGTGCGTGTGTTGTGTGTGTGTGTGGTGTGTGTGTGTGTGGTGTGTGTTGTGTGTGTGTGGTGTTTTGTGTGTGTGTGTGTGTGTGTGTGTGCGCGCGTGTGTATGTGTGTGTGTCTGTGTGCGTGTGTGCATGTATGCGTATGTGTGCAGGTGTATGTGTGTGTGTGTGTGTCTGTGTCTGTGTCTGTGTCTCTGTGTGTTTATCTGTGTGTACCAGTGTTTGTGAGAGTTGACCTTTAAAACTGATGAATAACCTGTCAAATGACTTGATTAGGTTGAATAAAATCTCTGAGCTTCAAAGGATCATCATCTGATAGAAAGTTGCCATAAAAAAAAAAAATGTTTTCCCTCTTGAATAACACAGCACCACCCTCACCCTTCCCTCTTGAATAGCACAGCACCACCCTCACCCTTCCCTCATGAATAACACAGCACCACCCTTCCCTCGTGAATAACACAGCACCACCCTTCCCTCATGAATAACACAGCACCACCCTTCCCTCATGAATAACACAGCACCACCCTTCCCTCTTGAATAACACAGCACCACCCTTCCTTCTTGAATAACACAGCACCACCCTTCCCTCATGAATAACAGCACCACCCTTCCCTCTTGAATAACACAGCACCACCCTTCCCTCATGAATAACACAGCACTACCCTTCCCTCTTGAATAACACAGCACCACCCTTCCCTCATGAATAACAGCACCACCCTTCCCTCTTGAATAACACAGCACCACCCTTCCCTCATGAATAACACAGCACTACCCTTCCCTCTTGAATAACACAGCACCACCCTTCCCTCATGAATAACACAGCACCACCCTTCCCTCTTGAATAACACAGCACCACCCTTCCCTCTTGAATAACACAGCACCACCCTTCCCTCATGAATAACACAGCACCACCCTTCCTTCTTGAATAACACAGCACCACCCTTCCTTCTTGAATAACACAGCACCACCCTTCCCTCATGAATAACACAGCACCACCCTTCCCTCATGAATAACACAGCACCACCCTTCCCTCATGAATAACACAGCACTACCCTTCCCTCTTGAATAACACAGCACCACCCTTCCCTCTTGAATAACACAGCACTACCCTTCCCTCTTGAATAACACAGCACCACCCTTCCCTCTTGAATAACACAGCACCACCCTTCCCTCTTGAATAACACAGCACCACCCTTCCCTCTTGAATAACACAGCACCACCCTTCCCTCTTAAATAACACAGCACCACCCTTCCCTCTTGAATACCACAGCACCACCCTCACCCTTCCCTCTTGAATACCACAGCACCACCCTTCCCTCTTGAATAACACAGCACCACCCTTCCCTCTTGAATAACACAGCACCACCCTTCCCTCTTGAATAACACAGCACCACCCTCACCCTTCCCTCTTGAATAACACAGCACCACCCTCATCCTTCCCTCATGAATAACACAGCACCACCCTCACCCTTCCCTCTTGAATAACACAGCACCACCCTCACCCTTCCCTCTTGAATAACACAGCACCACCCTCACCCTTCCCTCTTGAATAACACAGCACCACCCTCACCTTTCCCTCTTGAATAACACAGCACCACCCTTCCCTCTTGAATAACACAGCACCACCCTCACCCTTCCCTCTTGAATATCACAGCACCACCCTCACCCTTCCCTCTTGAATAACACAGCACCACCCTCACCCTTCCCTCTTGAATAACTCAGCACCACCCTCACCCATCGCTGCTGTCACACACACATGCAGAGTTCAGGAACTGTGTGAGTTGATTAATTTGACGTTTGAAATGTCAGAGATGATTGGGTTTTTTTTGGCTCCGAATGTCATATTGATGTGGAAGTGCTACTCCAAACATACACAGGTATCCTCCCCCTTGCATAGAAATGTCCCCACTTCTCGACTTAGCGATCAGGCGAAGAGTTGAAGTTGTAAATTTTTTTCTATTTCTTTAATGCAGCATAACTGGGACCAGGGTTGGTAGGGTTGTGAGTGGTTTAGAAAAGTTGGGAGAAATTGCTTATCTTTTTTAAGGCCTGAATGTGTGTGAAAAACTGACTTGGGTTTGTAAAAGTTTGTAAATTTGTTGATGGTAAAAGAAGAAAAAAAGATTCTGGTAAGAGTTTGTGAACTTGTTCATGTTAAAGAAAGGAAAAGAAGATTCCGGTTGTTGCCAGTGAATTCAGTTTTATGCGTGATTCAAAGACTAACCACTGGGACTTCTTGGTGATTAGGAAATCACAGGACACTGGACCCTACCAAAAGGAGCATCATGAGAAGTGAATTGTGCTTTTATTCACAAAAGAAAATAGCCTTTACTTACCAGCCGTTGTGGTGAGAGATCATGGGTTTGATTCCAATCAGAGCCATTTACTTGTGGGATTTTTCTGCTTCGAACAGCTCCCACTGAAAGCTGTGTTTGCTACAGGCCCAGCTGGGAAGACTGGGACCACACAGTAGAGTTTCATCCACTCAATGGATGCGTCTCTGAGAGTGTTGCTCAGATTACCTGACCAAACACTGCAGGTGTGTGTGTATCTTGAGCCTGGTTGACGCTGGGATTTAACTATGAGAGTAAGTGTAAATGGGAATGGAAATCCATGGCATCATCTTCATCATCCCCATCATCATTGATCAGCATGAAAAAGAAAGTGTCAAATTCTGTGGCCCTTCATGCCCTGCTTCATGGTGACCTCAGTTTTGATGTCCTCTCCACCTCTATGGCCTTGGTTTGATTCTGTGGGGGTCACTGGTAGCTGGCGTTGGACAGACATGGTGGCATTCTTAGGAAGGAGAGCTCGCTGACACCAGTACCATGACTAAGTAATTATTGTCATAGTAGGGGGCTCAGTAGGTGGTGTCCTGCGTATGTTGGATTAGAACAGGCGCCACTGAACACCACTGAAGTGACTTGGCAGCAGTGCAGTGTCCCCTCAAGTGGGTTGCCTCTAGACACTTGACATTGATTGCTTCCTGCGAATTGGTGGTGCCGGGGCTCTGGGAGGTTGGGCTGGGCCGTGGATGTAGACGAGAGTTTGGAATGAGCTGCTTGGGTGCAGTGCCACTTCCATGCCAACAAGGTGGGACAGAAAAAGAAAAACAACAACAAAAAAAAGTATGCTTTGAAAGAAAGGGATGATTATATGAAAGGGTTTTTTTTTTTTTCCAAAATAATTCTGTTAGTCTTCGGTATGTATTGACTTTCTAATTCTTCATGATTGAAGAATTTTTTACTCCGTTTTTTTTTTTTTTTTTTTTTTTCCATTTGAGCTTGAAGCTGGTGAAGAGAGGATGTGCGGACTGTGTGCTTTGTTACAGGTTGCTGTCTTAGGGGGTTGTCATGACGACTTGTCAGACATGGCTTACAGCTATGGTCGTAATCTAGGCATTGCCTTCCAAGTATGTATTAATAGAGTGGAGAGGTCACCTCTTTGTTTCATAGTAGTTGTATATGCCTAGTGAGTATTTGGATTAACCCATAGATTAACTATTTATTGGTTGCCTGTAAAAAAAAAAAGGTTTTAGAATAAACAAAGAAATATTCATGCATTTTGTCTGTTTTAACTTTTGAAAAAAGAAAATATATAGCATTTCTGCTTCTACCAACATAATTTTTTTTAGAGCATCAAATAAACATTGCAAGAGTTAATGAAACTGGTACTGAAAAAGACCAAAAAAATTGAAGAAATCATTCCAGTATAAATGAGGATTTAGTTTGTTGCACACATATTTGTTTCTATGAGGATTTAGTTTGTTGCACACATATTTGTTTCTGTCTTGATTGTAAAACTGACCAGTGTTGGTGCTGACCTTACTCAAAAACTTTGAGGTGTACAGAATTCTAGTCAGATAGCAAAGGTGGGTTTTTTACTCCGTGCCATAACCAGATCGATTACATACTGGTGAAAAGAAGACATAAGACTGGAATAAACAGACAGCAAACAAGAGCCTTCCCAGGTGCAGATGTCGGCAGCGACCACAACCTTGTCATGATGACATTCAGAGCCCGTTTAAGGCAAATACACAAAGGCGTGAACACGAGGCTGCGATTTGACGTTGACAAATTGAAAGACCCAGCTATCTCTGAGAATTCCAGGCAGCAATTGGTGGGAAGTTTGCACCACTCCTCCTCCTCACCGAAGACCAGGAGACAATAACCAACAAATTCAACTCCATCATGGTGGAAACAGCAAAAGAAATTTTAGGAAAGAGCCGTCGCAAAGAAAAACCATGGATCACTTGTGACATTCTAGACCTATGCGACAGAAGAAGAGAACTGAAAAAAGGCAAGTCCACACCTGAGGGCAGATCAGAGTATAGAAAGATCAACAAAACCATACGAAGAGCAATGAAGGAGGCAAAACAACAATGGATCACTGATCAATGCACCCACATCAAAGAGAATCTTTCAAGAAACAACACGAAGGAAGCCTTCCAAGTGGTGAAAGACCTAACTAAAACGAAGACAGCGAAAGTGAACACCATACAGGACAAAAATGGAAATACTCTCACGGAAGACAAAGACATCACAGAGAGATGGACAGAGTATTGTTCCGAGTTGTACAACCACCCAATTAAAGGAGACCAAAAGCTTCTGGACGTTCAAAAACCCATAGTTGACGATGATCATCCAGTAATGTGCGAGGAAGTGAGGGCCGCAATACAAACACTAAAGAGTGGAAAATCAGCAGGAGTAGACAACATACCCGCTGAATTAATAAAACATGGAGGAGAGGCAACAGTGGACATCTTGACCACCATCTGCAACAAAATATGGCAGACGGGTGAATGGCCTACAACACGGACACAATCGCTGATCATAGTTCTTCCCAATAAAGGCAATCTCCAACTATGCCAGAACTATAGAACCATCAGCTTAATCAGCCATGCAAGCAAGATCATGCTCAGAGTTATCCTAAACCGTTTGAGACCTCAGGTAGAAGAACTCATCGCCGAAGAACAAGCCGGCTTTCGCAAAGGCAGGAGCACTACGGAGCAAATTTTCAACCTACGAGTCCTCTGTGAGAAACACCTCCAGCACCAAAGAGAACTGTACCACGTGTTCATTGACTTTAAAAAAAGCCTTTGACAAAGTCTGGCACAGTGCACTGGGGGCCACCTATGAGGAAGTTCAACATGGGAGAGAAACTGACCCACATCATCCAGCAGCTATACGTCAATGCCACAAGCGCAGTACTCGCCAACAACATGATGGGAGACTGGTTCCACACAACTGTTGGAGTTCGCCAAGGCTGTCTCCTATCTCCTTTCCTTTTCAACGTGTTCCTAGAAAGGCTAATGATAGATGCCCTTGAAGATCATGAAGGCACGGTCAGCGTTGGAGGCAGAACCATCACGAACCTCAGATTTGCAGACGACATCGATGGGCTTGCCGGAAATGAAGAAGAATTGGCCAGACCAGTCAGCCACCTTGACAACACCTCAACAAGATATGGGATGGAAATCAGCGCAGAGAAAACCAAGCTGATGACTAACAAATATGGCACCATAACAACTGAAATCGCTGTCAAAGGCCATAAACTTGAAACTGTCAACCAATTCAAGTACTTAGGGGCAATCATTTCTGACGATGGATCACGACCGGAAGTGCTATCAAGAACTGCACAATCATGTCTGCACTCGCCAAGTTAAAACCAATATGGAGGGATAGAAACATCACCATGAAGCACAAAATTCGACTCGTGCGTACGCTGGTACTGTCGATCTTCCTGTACGCTTGTGAAACATGGACCCTCACAGCAGAGTTGCAAAAGAAGATAGAAACAATGGAGATGAGATGCTATCGAAAACATCCTGGGCATCTCCTACTTGGACCACATAACCAACGAACAAATCCGACAGACCATCCAGAAACACTTAGGCCCCTATGAAGATCTGCTCACTACAGTGAAGAAACGGAAGCTGAGATGGTATGGTCACATAACAAGATCCAGTGGCCTATCGAAAATAATCCTTCAGGGGACCGTGGAGGGGAGCAGAAGGAGAGGCAGACAGAAGAAAAAATGGGCGGACAATATTGCAGAGTGGACAGGTAAACCTTTTGCTGAAACCCAGGCTCTCGCTCATGACCGGGACAGATGAGGAAAGTGGTGTACAGCGCATCAAGGCGGCGCCCCTACGACTCCATAAGGAGTTAAGGGCGCAAGGCAAGGCAAGGCAAGCAAAGGTGGAATAGAATGAAATGGTACCTGAAAGATTATTCAGTCAACAGGAGTTGGCAGTTTGTTTTAGTGCTGGAGTTTTCAGTTTAGTTTCTCTTGCTGTCTCACTGTCTTGCTGTCTCACTGTCTTGCTGTCTCACTGTCTCTTTCTGCTGTCTCACTGTCTTGCGCATAGAAGTTTTCTTTGTTTGTTGTTTGTTTTGCTTTTGTTGTTCATTTACAACAACAAAAGATCAAGAGTTGATGGGATGTTGTTGTTTAGCAAAGAGACAAGAAAGAAGCACCTTTAAGAGGAAGTTTTTCTCTTGTTGAAATCTGAAGCATGCGATTTATTTATTAAGTTGTAATCTGGCAGCCATGTAACTGAGAGGTTAACCTCAGGTATTGGCGTTAGCCATCCGTTCTGCAGTTGTGTTCGCTAACGTGTGTGTGTGTGGTGTGTGTGTGTGTGTGTGTGGGTGGTGTGTGTGAGATGAGTTGTGTGTGTGTGTGTGTGTGTGTGTGTGTGTGTGTCTGGTGTTTCAGCTGGTGGACGACCTCTTGGACTTTGTGTCCAGTGAACAACAGATGGGCAAACCCACCGCTGCTGATCTCAAGCTGGGCCTAGCCACGGCTCCGGTTCTCTTTGCTGCACAAGAGGTAAGTGCCACTGTACTGCTTTGCTTTGTCTTGTTTAAAACCAGGGTCTCTATTGGTCAGAGAAAACTGGAAAAGTCTGGGAATTGCAGACAAATTTTCCAGTCAGAGTAATTCCATGAAAAAGAAACATTCAAGCTCAATGGTACTTAGACCTCAGTATAGAGGGGATAAAGAATCACAAGTGCTGAAATGGTACTTGGACCTCAGCATAGAGGGGACAAAGAATCACAAGTGCTGAAATGGTACTTGGACCTCAGCATAGAGGGGACAAAGAATCACAAGTGCTGAAATGGTACCTGGACCTCAGCATAGAGGGGATAAAGAATCACAAGTGCTGAAATGGTACTTGGACCTCAGCATAGAGGGGACAAAGAATCACAAGTTGAATGGACTTGACTAGCATAGAGGACAAGAATCACAGTGCTGAATGGTACCTGGACTCAGCATAGAGGGGATAAGATCACAAGTGCTGAAGTACTGACTCAATAGGGTGACAAGATCCATGTGAAATGGTATTGACCTACATAGAGGGACAGAACACAGTGCTGAATGGACTTGGACTCAGCATAGGGGGATAAAGAATCACAAGTGCTGAAATACTATTACTGCTGTTTTCATGTGCTGTCACAGTTCCAGATAACTCCATGAGTAATGGTGAGTGTGTCTATCGCATTATTTGACACTAGGGTGGTTTTAACATGACAGATACTCATGAGTATGGTATGTCTATCTGCTGTCTGTACTAGGTGGGTTTAACATGACAGCAATTCAGTGAATTCAAACGAGACAGGGACCTGAACGTCACATAACTAACAGGGCGAGCATGAGATGAACTCCTTGACTGTGGCGTTTCAGAGGTGGCCTTGGTGTGTGAAATTACCTACACAAAGCATAACTAACAGACCAGCTGCCGTGGCAAATTGGTTAGCGTCGCGGACTCCCGGCTGGGAGGTCGTGGGTTCGAATCCCATCAGAAGTCATGTGGGTTTTTCTGCCTACGACCGGCTCCTACCCAGAGTTGAGTTGCTGCGGACTCAGTTGGGAAGACTGGGACCACACAGTCGAGTTTCATCCACTTAATGGATGCGTTTCTGAGAGTGTTGCTCAAATTTCCTGACCACAAATTTCCTGACCAACACTGCAGGTGCCTGTATCTCTCGGGCCTGGTTGATGCCGGGATATATTATGAAAGGAAGCGTAGAGTACAGCCCTGTCATGTAGTCTCAGACCGAAATGGAAATCTGTAGCATCATCTTAATCATCCTCATTCTCATCGATCAGCATAAAAAAAAGTCTCAAATTCTGTGGCCCTTCATGCCCTGCTCTCATGGTGACCTCAATTTCGATGTCCTCTCCATGTCTGTGGCCTTGGTTTGGTTCTGTCGGGGTCACCGGTATCGGCAAGTTCATGGGGGCTGTCGTTGGACGGACGTGGTGGCGCCCTCCGGAGGGAGAGCTCACTCACACCGGCTCCACGACTAAGCAATTATTTTCATCAGTAGGGGGCTTAGTAGGTGGTGTCCTGCGTATGTTAGATCAGAACAGGCGCCACTGAACACCACCGAAGTGACTCGGCTGCAGTGCAGTGTCTCCTCCAGTGGGTTGCCTCTTGACGACTTGACATTGACTGCTCCCTGTGGATTGCCGGTGCCGGGGTTGCGGCGGGGCCGACCGGGCTGTGGCTGTGGACGGGGTGTCGGAATGAGCGTCGTGGGTGCACTGCCTCTGAGGTGGCGTAGAGGTTGGGACAGCAAAAAAAAAAAAAAAAAAAAAAAAAAGCATAACTAACAGGGCGAGCATGAAATGAACTCCTGGACTGTGGTGTTTTGTAAGTGGCCTTCGCGTGTGACATTATCGACACAACATTCGCGTGTGACATTATCGACACAACATTCGCGTGTGACATTATCGACACAACATTTGCGTGTGACATATCGACACAACATAACTAACAGGGCGAGCATGAAATGAACTCCTCAACTGGGTGTTTCATAAGTGGCCATGGCGTGTGACATTACTGACACAAATCACATGTTCAAGGCTGCTGAGAAACAAGTTGTCAGCTTTTCCATTCTTTCCGTTCGAGATTCCCAGAATTCATTGTGGTTTCAGTTTTCTTGAAAACAAAGCGAGTTTGGTCTAGCAATGTCCAGCATCCAAAGGGCCATAACTCTATACAGCTATGTATGTTAGTAGGAAGAATATAATGATTTGCTTTCTTGTTTCTCTGTATATGCTTGTGGTAAAATGTTTGCGATCTGCGTGCAGTTTCCAGAACTCACCCCGCTGATCATGCGACGATTCTCTCAGGAAGGAGATGTGGAAACGGCAAGGCGATTGGTCGCAAAGGTAACTGATTCCACCGATTCCACTTGTGTGATGTATTCATTATGAAGTTTGTCAGCCATGATGTCCAGAATGACTCATAAGAAAATACATTGATTGCCGATTTACATGTATATCTGTGTAAATCACATAAAATTCATTGCCGATTTACATATGTATCTATGTAGATCACATATAATTCAGTTCAGATGTCTGTGGTGGTATCATACCGAGTTTTAGTCTTCCATGAACATTCCTTCATTTCTGTCTGTCCTCCACCACCAAAGTAAATGTCCTGTTTGGTTATGTGCCCATGGAAACTGTAGAACTGGCATTTTCTATGTAATCCTAAGTGCAAACAGAACTTCTGAACTGGCACTTTCTCTGTAATCCTAAGTGCAAACAGAAGCAAACTTGGCAGAGTGAAAGATATTGATGAGACTTTACACCCTTTGTCTGTGCCAAGATGTTGTCTTGTAAATACTTTATAATTATTTTCAAAAATATTTTATCACATAATTCATGTTTTTATGGTGATGTTGTTGACTATTTTCTACAGTAACAGTTGATTCTGTGTATATATCATGTACATTTGCATGCTAATTTGGTTCATGAAATTGAAACGGAACAAGTTAGATTATTACTTGTTGGAAAATCGCCCCAGAAACACAACTTTCATTGTATAAACAACAATGGTGATGAAACATTCACTGGTATGTTTCTCAGATTAGTGTTATTATTTATTTACCAAGATATTTATATCTGTCTGATATTTTGATTGGCAGAAATTACATTAAGTGGTCTCTCCTAAGAAAATGTGTTAATATTTGTCGAAGTACTAGCTTGAAATGTTATTTGACATATCTTTTCTAAGTTCTTAAAGCAGTAATTGGACCTGATCACATTATTAATTGCGCAATGTTTAAAGCATTGTTAAAGAGAAAAATAATCAATGGCAAGAGTGTGGCTGTTACTAGTTAGGGATGCACAGAATGGCTGGAAAGGTTGTCTCAGAATTCTGTTTCCTCTGGCACTGGTGATTTTTGAGAAAGAGCCAACGTTAAAGTTGTCCATGTTCATATGCAGACATGAACAGACAACAAAGACAGGGCGATTATATGGAATCATTGTGCTACACATTGGTCACATGAACAGACAACAAAGACAGGGTGATTATATGGAATCATTTTGCTACACATCAGTCAAAGCAGAAAAAAAAAAAGTCTGGAAATGACCAAGACATTCCGCCTTCCCACCTCTTTTCCCATTCATGACTTGTCCCTTGATTCTAATGTTGTTGATTGAGGCTTGCCTTTGTCTTCTGATCCGTTTCATTTCTGAACATGATTCTAAAGATGTGTATTCCTTGTCTGGTGTGCTACCAGTTTCTTAGTGTTAAGGAAAGGTTCCAAGTTTGTTTGCTTATCTTGAGCACAGAACAGACAGAAGATAGGAACTTCTTTTTATTTAGGGAAGTTTCCACATTTTGTATGTCTTGCATGTGTGTGTGTGTGCTAGAAGAGTAGGCACTGAAAGCAGCATCATTTTCAAGTCAGGTGAATGTAATTGTTTCACCACAAGGGCCCAAAATGCCTTGCTTGTTCATTGTTTCAGTTTTACCACCAGTCTTTTACACACACATACATGCACACTTACACACACCGTCTCTCTCTCACACACACTGCTGCACTTCAAAGTATACACACACTCTCTGTCTCTCTCTCTCTCTCACACACACACACACACTCCCCAGTATACACACACACACACACACACTCACACTGCTGCACTCCCCAGTAAACACACACACACACACTCATGCTGTCCCCCACCCAGCATTCATAAGAGAGGTAAAACCTTGGTACAATATGCTGTGTGCAGAGTGAGGGCATTGAACAGACCAAACTGCTGGCAGCTAAACACACGCAGGAGGCGGTGCGACTCCTTCACGGTCTGACCTCTTCAACTATGCAGCGCGCCCTGGTGGCCCTGACACAGAAGCTGCTGACACGGCAGAAATGATGCTGATGATTTTAGCTAGGAACATTTTTTTAAAAAATTTTACCTACGATTCATACCTCTTAGCTTTCTGTCTCGTCTATCAGCTGTTGGAAGAAGTGATTGTTTCGGGGCCTGCTGTGAATGTGTTGAAAATGATAAGTAATAAAATGGATGTTATCAAAATGTTTTGTGAGACTGTGTGTGACAGTTTGTGCAGTGAGATGGGAAGAAGCAGACACAAAAAAAATGTTTAGCCTTAACATAGGGCTGTGGCCTGGTAGTTGGCAGGCTGGGAGTTTGTGGGCTGAAGTCCCTGTACAGGTATGCATTTGTTTGAGAGGGGTGTTAGGTTAGAAGGGGGGTGTGTTAGCCCCAGCCAGCTCCTGCTGATAGTGTTCAGTGTGGAAGACTGGAATGACACAGTCGTTTCATCCATGGATGCATCTTCGAGAATGACGCTAAAATTTCCTGACCGACGGTGTAGATTTCTGTTTCTCTCAGGTGTGGGTCATGTGGTGATGTGTTTCTCTTAGGTCTGGGTCATGTGGTGATGTGTTTCTCTCAGGTCTGGGTCATGTGGCGATGTGTTTCCCTCAGGTCTGGGTCATGTGGTGATGTGTTTCTCTCAGGTCTGGGTCATGTGGTGATGTGTTTCTCTCAGGTCTGGGTCATGTGGTGATGTGTTCCTCTCAGGTCTGGGTCATGTGGCGATGTGTTTCTCTCATGTCTGGGTCATGTGGTGATGTGTTTCTCTCAGATCTGGGTCATGTGGTGATGTGTTGCTCTCAGGTCTGGGTCATGTGGCGATGCATTTTGAGAAGGAGAGTAGAATACAACAGTGTTACGTGGTCACAGACCAAAAACAATTCCCATACCATCATCATCATCATTACTAGAGTGTCACTCTGCTGTCATGGTGAACAGATGAGTTCCTGTCGATGTCTTTGGTGTTGCCAAGTTTATTGAGACTGTCACTGGATGCATATGGTGACGCCCTTGGGTGAGCAAGGTTCACACTACACTGGGAAAGTTAGGGAATTTCTGAAGAGATTTTCAAGTCACAGGAAAATCATAGAAAAGTAAAAGACGGTAACATGTCTTGAGAAGTAACGGAATTTACTCACTGCGGTAATGGAATTTACTCATTGCGGTTGACCTTTTGGTTGATGATCTGACCTACCACCCCTCAAAAAAAAAAAGAAAAAAAAGGCATCCATTTCATCTCATTCATACGTGTGGTCTGTGAAGATTTCATGCTGTTTAAATAGTTGGATTGGTTTGCATTGGGATGGGCCATAACTCCTTTTTGATTTATGTCATATCCCATATTCAAGGCCATTAACTCTGGTTCTAAATTTAGTGTTCAGCGGGACCGCCGGTATCACCTGTTCATAGGATTTTTGTCCATCAGAAATTGGTGTGAATTTTGGGAGAGAGACATAGGAATATGATCAATCTCTTTCCCATAGGAATACTATCAGAAATCGGTGTGAATCATGGGAGAGAGACATAGGAATATGATCAATCTCTTTACCATAGGAATACTATCAGAAATTAGTGTGAATCATGGGTGAGAGGCATAGGAATATGATCAATCTCTTTCCCATAGGAATACTATCAGAAATTAGTGTGAATCATGGGAGAGAGACATAGGAATATGATCAATCTCTTTCCCATAGGAATACTATCAGAAATTAGTGTGAATCATGGGAGAGAGACATAGGAATATGATCAATCTCTTTCCCATAGGAATACTATCAGCAATCAGTGTGAACTGTGGGAGAGAGACCGGAATATGATCAATCTCTTTCGCATAGGAATACTATCAGAAATCAGTGTGAACTGTGGGTGAGAGACAGGAATATGATCTATCTCTTTCCCATAGGAATACTATCAGAAATCGGTGTGAACTGTGGGAGAGAGACACTGGTTCTGAAACTATAGTCATCAATACTGGGCTTAACTGTATCGTGCATACATTAGGTTTGGCACGACAAACGCCAAATTGTCTGCCGCAGTTCTGTGTCTCTGCTGGCAGGTTGCCTCATGGTGAGCTAGTTCTGATGGTTCCTATGGACCACTGTTGCTGAGACTGAGCAATGCCAGCTCAAATGAGAGGTAGGGTTGAAAGTGGTGCTACATTAGCGAGGCATAAAAGAGGAGACAATGCATCCAAAGTTGGTCTGAAGTATTGCATTGTATTGAAGTATACAAATGTAAAATGGCAAGACGAATTAAAATGTGAGACAGGATAAGTCACAACTGTTCATGGCACACAGTGATGAAGAAACTGCCAATGTCTGCAATGTATGGCACAAACTGGAATTTTGCCTCCCCACCTTTCTCCCAAAACTGAAAACAAAATGAATTCAAACCACCCCCAAGTTATCCGTTACTCATCATTACAAATACAGTGTGTTGTGGACAATGTGTGTGAGAGAGGGAGAGAGAGAGTGTGTGTGTGTCTGTGTTTATGCGAGAATGCATGCATGGAGATGCAAGAATATGACACCCAAATGGTTAAAACATTTCAACAAAAGCTGGTCTGTGGGTAGGACATGACCTGTTGATCATGACCCTGTCTGTTGTTTAGGTAAGGGTAGAAGGAAAGTAGTGGTGTCAGTGTTAAGATTGTTTAGGTAAGGGTAGAAGGAAAGTAGTGGTGTCAGTGTTAAGATTGTTTAGGTAAGGGAGACAGAACAGTAGTGGTGTCAGTGTTAAGATTGTTTAGGTAAGGGTAGAAGGAAAGTAGTGGTGTCAGTGTTAAGATTGTTTAGGTAAGGGAGACAGAACAGTAGTGGTGTCAGTGTTAAGATTGTTTAGGTAAGGGTAGAAGGAAAGTAGTGGTGTCAGTGTTAAGATTGTTTAGGTAAGGGTAGAAGAAAAGTAGTGGTGTCAGTGTTAAGATTGTTTAGGTAAGGGAGACAGAACAGTAGTGGTGTCAGTGTTAAGATTGTTTAGGTAAGGGTAGAAGGAAAGTAGTGGTGTCAGTGTTAAGATTGTTTAGGTAAGGGAGACAGAACAGTAGTGGTGTCAGTGTTAAGATTGTTTAGGTAAGGGAGAAGAACAGTAGTGGTGTCAGTGTTAAGATGTTTAGGTAAGGGAGACGGAACAGTAGTGGTGTCAGTGTTAAGATTGTTTAGGTAAGGGAGACAGAACAGTAGTGGTGTCAGTGTTAAGATTGTTTAGGTAAGGGAGACGAAAAGTAGTGGTGTCAGTGTTAAGATGAGTGTTTAGGTAAGGGTAGAAGGAAAGTAGTGGTGTCAGTGTTAAGATTGTTTAGGTAAGGGAGACAGAACAGTAGTGGTGTCAGTGTTAAGATTGTTTAGGTAAGGGAGACAGAACAGTAGTGGTGTCAGTGTTAAGATTGTTTAGGTAAGGGTAGAAGAAAGTAGTGGTGTCAGTGTTAAGATTGTTTAGGTAAGGGAGACAGAACAGTAGTGGTGTCAGTGTTAAGATTGTTTAGGTAAGGGAGACAGAACAGTAGTGGTGTCAGTGTTAAGATTGTTTAGGTAAGGGTAGAAGGAAAGTAGTGGTGTCAGTGTTAAGATTGTTTAGGTAAGGGTAGAAGGAAAGTAGTGGTGTCAGTAGTTAAGTATTGTTTAGGTAAGGGAGACAGAAAGTAGTGGTGTCAGTGTTAAGATTGTTTAGGTAAGGGTAGAAGAAAGTATGGTGTCAGTAAGATGTAGTGGTGCAGTGTTAAGATTGTTTAGGTAAGGGAGACAGAACAGTAGTGGTGATCAGTGTTAAGATTGTTTAGGTAAGGGAGACAGAACAGTAGTGGTGTCAGTGTTAAGATTGTTTAGGTAAGGGAGACAGAACAGTAGTGGTGTCAGTGTTAAGATTGTTTAGGTAAGGGAGACAGAACAGTAGTGGTCAGTGTTAAGATTGTTTAGGTAAGGGAGACAGAAAGTAGTGGTGTCAGTGTTAAGATTGTTTAGGTAAGGGAGACAGAACAGTAGTGGTGTCAGTGTTAAGATTGTTTAGGTAAGGGTAGAAGAACAGTAGTGGTGTCCCGTGTTAAGATTGTTTAGGTAAGGGTAGAAGAAAGTAGTGGTGTCAGTGTTAAGATTGTTTAGGTAAGGGAGACAGAACAGTAGTGGTGTCAGTGTTAAGATTGTTTAGGTAAGGGTAGAAGAAAGTAGTGGTGTCAGTGTTAAGATTGTTTAGGTAAGGGTAGAAGGAAAGTAGTGGTGTCAGTGTTAAGATTGTTTAGGTAAGGGTAGAGAAAGTCAGTAGGGAGTAGTGTTAAGATTGTTTAGGTAAGGGAGAAGAAAGTAGTGGTGTCAGTGTTAAGATTGTTTAGGTAAGGGTAGAAGAAGAGTGCAGTAAGGGAGGTAAAGTAGTGGTGTCAGTGTTAAGATTGTTTAGGTAAGGGAGACAGAAAAGTAGTGGTGTCAGTGTTAAGATTGTTTAGGTAAGGGTAGAAGAAAGTAGTGGTGTCAGTGTTAAGATTGTTTAGGTAAGGGTAGAAGGAAAGTAGTGGTGTCAGTGTTAAGATTGTTTAGGTAAGGGTAGAAGAAAGTAGTGGTGTCAGTGTTAAGATTGTTTAGGTAAGGGTAGAAGAAAGTAGTGGTGTCAGTGTTAAGATTGTTTAGGTAAGGGTAGAAGAAAGTAGTGGTGTCAGTGTTAAGATTGTTTAGGTAAGGGAGACAGAACAGTAGTGGTGTCAGTGTTAAGATTGTTTAGGTAAGGGTAGAAGGAAAGTAGTGGTGTCAGTGTTAAGATTGTTTAGGTAAGGGAGACAGAACAGTAGTGGTGTCAGTGTTAAGATTGTTTAGGTAAGGGAGACAGAACAGTAGTGGTGTCAGTGTTAAGATTGTTTAGGTAAGGGTAGAAGAAAGTAGTGGTGTCAGTGTTAAGATTGTTTAGGTAAGGGAGAAGAAAGTAGTGGTGTCAGTGTTAAGATTGTTTAGGTAAGGGAGACAGAAAGTAGTGGTGTCAGTGTTAAGATTGTTTAGGTAAGGGAGACAGAAAGTAGTGGTGTCAGTGTTAAGATTGTTTAGGTAAGGGTAGAAGAAAAGTAGTGGTGTCAGTGTTAAGATTGTTTAGGTAAGGGAGAAGGAAAGTAGTGGTGTCAGTGTTAAGATTGTTTAGGTAAGGGTAGAAGGAAAGTAGTGGTGTCAGTGTTAAGATTGTTTAGGTAAGGGTAGAAGGAAAGTAGTGGTGTCAGTGTTAAGATTGTTTAGGTAAGGGTAGAAGAAAGTAGTGGTGTCAGTGTTAAGATTGTTTAGGTAAGGGAGACAGAAAGTAGTGGTGCCAGTGTTAAGATTGTTTAGGTAAGGGTAGAAGGAAAGTAGTGGTGTCAGTGTTAAGATTGTTTAGGTAAGGGTAGAAGGAAAGTAGTGGTGTCAGTGTTAAGATTGTTTAGGTAAGGGTAGAAGAAAGTAGTGGTGTCAGTGTTAAGATTGTTTAGGTAAGGGTAGAAGGAAAGTAGTGGTGTCAGTGTTAAGATTGTTTAGGTAAGGGAGAAGAAAGTAGTGGTGTCAGTGTTAAGATTGTTTAGGTAAGGGAGACAGAACAGTAGTGGTGTCAGTGTTAAGATTGTTTAGGTAAGGGAGAAGGAAAGTAGTGGTGTCAGTGTTAAGATTGTTTAGGTAAGGGAGACAGAACAGTAGTGGTGTCAGTGTTAAGATTGTTTAGGTAAGGGAGACAGAACAGTAGTGGTGTCAGTGTTAAGATTGTTTAGGTAAGGGAGACAGAACAGTAGTGGTGTCAGTGTTAAGATTGTTTAGGTAAGGAGAAGAAAGTATGGTGTCAGTGTTAAGATTTAGGTAAGGGAGAAGAAAGTAGTGGTGTCAGTGTTAAGATGTTTAGGTAAGGAGAAGAAAGTAGTGTTCATGTTTTAGGTAAGGGAGACAGAACAGTAGTGTGTCAGTTTAAGATTGTTTAGGAAGGTAGAAGAAAGTATGGGTCAGTGTAAGATTGTTTAGGTAAGGAGACAGAACAGTATGGTGTCATTTAAGATGTTTAGTAAGGAGAAGAAAGTATGGTGTCAGTGTAAGATGTTTAGGAAGGAGAAGAAAGTAGTGTGTCAGGTAAGATTGTTAGGTAAGGAGAAGAAGTAGTGGTGTCAGTGTTAAGATTGTTTAGTAAGGAGAAGAAAGTAGTGGTGTCAGTGTTAAGATTGTTTAGGTAAGGAGACAGAACAGTAGTGGTGTCATGTTAAGATTGTTTAGGTAAGGGAGAAGAAGTAGTGGTGTCAGTGTTAAGATTGTTTAGGTAAGGAAAAGAAAGTAGTGGTGTCAGGTTAAGATTGTTTAGGTAAGGAGAAGAAAGTAGTGGTGTCAGTGTTAAGATTTAGGTAAGGGAGAAGAAATATGTGTCATGTTGATGTTAGTAAGGAGACAAACAGTAGTGTGTCAGTAAGATGTTAGAAGTGTGGTGTAGGTAAGATGTAGTAAGGAGTGGAAGTAGTGGTGAGGTAAAGATGTAGGTAGTAAAGATGTGGTAAGGGTAAGATGTAGTGGGGGAAGATGTGTAGGTAAGATGTAGTAGGGGCAAGTAGTGTTAGGTAAGGAGAAGTAGGGGTAGTGTCAGTTGTTGTTAGGTAGAGACAGACGAGATGTTAGTAAGGGGCGTTAGGTAGTGTTAGATGAGAAGGAAAGAGTGTGTCAGTGTTAAATTGTTTAGGTAAGGTAGAAGAAAGTAGTGGTGTAGATGTTGTAAGAGGATAAGGTAGTGGGCAGGTAGTTGTTTGGTAAGATAGAAAGTAGGGAGTAGTGGTTAAGATTGTTTAGTAAGGGAGAAGAACAGTAGTGGTGTAGTGTTAAGATTTTTAGGTAAGGGAGAAGAAAGTAGTGGTGTCATGTTAAGATTGTTTAGGAAGAGAGAAGTATGTGTAGTGTTATGTTAGTGTAGGAAGGGGCAGGTAAGATTGTTTAGGTGAGAGAAGTAGGGCAGTAAGATGTTGGTAGGGTAAGATTTTATGGTAAGTGTAAGATGTTAGTGGGAGGAAATATGTTAGGTAAAATTAGAAGAGGGCAGTAGTGTAGTGTTAATGTTAGAGGGAGACAGAAAGTATGGTGTCAGTGTTAAGATTTTTAGGAAGGAGACAGAAATTGTTAGGTGGAGAAAGATGTTTAGTGTAAGTGTAGTAAGGGGCAGAAGTTGTTTAGGTAAGGTAGAAGAAAGTAGGGTGCATGTTAAGATTGTTAGGTAAGGGAAGAAAGTAGTGGTGCAGTTAAGATTGTTTGGTAAGGGGAAAGTATGTGTAGGAAGATGTTAGGTAGGGAGAGAAAGTAGGGAGTGTTAGATTGTTTAGGTAGGAGGAAGGGCAGTGAAGTGTTTAGGTAAGGAGAAGAAAGTAGTGGTGTCAGTGTAAGATTGTTTAGGTAAGGAGAAGAAATAGTGGTGTCAGTGTTAAGATTGTTAGTAAGGAGAGAAAGTAGTGGTGTCAGTGTTAAGATTGTTTAGGTAAGGAGAAGAACAGTAGGTTTAGGTAAGATGTTGGTAAGGCAGATTTAGTGTGCAGTAGTTGTTTAGGTAAGGGGACAGAACAGTAGTGGGTAGTAAGTGTTTTGTAAGAATTAGTTTAGTATGTAAGGGTAGGTAAGGGAGAAGTAAGTGGTGTCAGTGTTAAGATTGTTTAGGAAGGGAGACAGAACAGTAGTGGTGTCAAGTGTTAATTGTTTAGGAAGGGAGAAGAAAGGTAGTTGAGTGTCAGATGTTTAGATAGGTAAGGGAGGGAAGGTAAGATGTTAGGTAGGTGAAGGAGTAGTGGTTAAGATTGTTTAGGTAAGGGTAGAAGAAAGTAGTGGTGTCAGTGTTAAGATTGTTTAGGTAAGGGTAGAAGAAAAGTAGTGGTGTCAGTGTAAGATTGTTTAGGTAAGGGAGAAGGGAAAGTAGTGGTGTCAGTGTTAAGATTGTTTAGGTAAGGGAGACAGAACAGTAGTGGTGTCAGTGTTAAGATTGTTTAGGTAAGGGAGACAGAACAGTAGTGGTGTCAGTGTTAAGATTGTTTAGGTAAGGGAGACAGAACAGTAGTGGTGTCAGTGTTAAGATTGTTTAGGTAAGGGAGACAGAACAGTAGTGGTGTCAGTGTTAAGATTGTTTAGGTAAGGGTAGAAGAACAGTAGTGGTGTCCAGTGTTAAGATTGTTTAGGTAAGGGAAGAAGGAACAGTAGTGGTGTCAGTGTTAAGATTGTTTAGGTAAGGGAGACAGAACAGTAGTGGTGCAGTGTCAAGATTGTTTAGGTAAGGGAGACAGAACAGTAGTGGTGTCAGTGTTAAGATTGTTTAGGTAAGGGTAGAAGGAAAAGTAGTGGTGTCAGTGTTAAGATTGTTTAGGTAAGGGTAGAAGAAAGTAGTGGTGTCAGTGTCAGATTGTTTAGGTAAGGGAGACAGAACAGTGTGGTGTCAGTGTTAAGATTGTTTAGGTAAGGGAGACAGAACAGTGTGGTGTCAGTGTTAAGATTGTTTAGGTAAGGGAGACAGAACAGTGGTGGTGTCTGTGATCTGGTCGATGAATACCACTGCAGTGCACTGACAAACTGATTTCACTTTCTGATGCACGATGTGATGCCGAATCATGTTAGTGGCAAGTTGTAACAAAAGTACTCCTGACAGGTGAATGGCCAACTGTTTGGGTACATGTGATTACAAAGGTAGACAAGCACAAAATTGGTCAGAGTTATTCTCCTTGATATCTGGAAGAGTGAGCTCCCTGAGAAGGGCATGATGCTGAATCGTCCAAGGCTGTTCTCCAGCTTGTGAAGCCCATTCAGGGATACTGACCATCAGTTCCCTTCAACTTATTGACTGATCTGCATCACAGAGGATTAGCTCACCAGTTAACTGGCATGGGCTTTTTCCATACATTTGGTTGATTGTGAGCATGAGTTTTACGCAAAACAGAACTCACTATCTACACTATCAAAACGGCACCTGGGAAAATTGTTTTCGGGAAAATTGTTTTGTGTAGTTAAAGCCACCAAGAAATTTCATTTTGTCTTCCAATGTCCACAGCCTGTTCTCAGAATATCATCCCGTTGGCAACATGAATAAGATTTGCCTTGGCCAGTTACAAACCTGCTAACTGTTCATTCTAATCATGGTGAAGAACACATCTCCTCAACAAAATCATCTGTTTTCGATGGAGAAACTGGGGACATGTAATATCTGACCTGCCACTATTTATGAATATGATAGTCTAGAATAATTGTGTTTGAGACTTTTGAATAATTGTGTTTGAGACTTTTACTGCATGATGAACTTAGAGATGTGTCCACGCATGAAGGCAAAATGAAATGATGCTTTCAATTCAATACTGTTCTTCATCAACCCCAAAAGCAGACAGCAATCAGAAAACATTTGTACACATTGATTTCTTTCTTTTCACTTTGTAGCAACAGATAACACAAAAGACAGCAGCTCCGGAAAAGCTGTGTTCATAAAATGCCCCTGTCATCAAACTTGAATAATTCCGTTTTGAGCCCCTCCGCCACCTGTTGCTGCTCGTCCCAAGGGATGAAGGGATCATCGGTAGAACCGAACTGAGCGGCAAACTGCAGGTTGCCTTTCATGGCTTCCCACTGCCACGGTCGGTTGTAGTAACCACTGACGCGCTCGCTCTCTATGCCCAGGTCTGTTACACAGGCAGACACCAGAACTATCCCTTCACCTGTTGACAGAGACAGTGGAACCTTTCAACAAAAACCTCTTAATACCAGGCAGAGACCAGAACTACCCCCTTCACCTATTGACAGAGACAGTGGAACCTTTCAACAAAAACCTCTTGATACCAATCTCCATGACCTCCATGGAGTATGTGGAAAATGATTTACTGTACATTTCTTTTTTTTTTTTTTTTTGTTGCTGTCCCAACCTCTGGGCCACCTCAGAGCAGTGCACCCACACCGCTCATTCCGACGCCCTGTCCACAGTCCACAGCCCGGTCGGCCCCGCCGCAGCCCCGGCACCGGCAATCCACAGGGAGCAGTCAATGTCAAGCCGTCAAGAGGCAACCCACCGGAGGAGACGCTGCACTGCTGCCGAGTCACTTCGGTGGTGATCAGTGGCGCCTGTTCTGATCTAACATACGCAGGACACCACCTACTAAGCCCCCTACTGACGACAATAATTGCTTAGTCGCGGAGCCGGTGTGAGTGAGCTCTCCCTCCTGAGGGCGCCACCACGTCCGTCCAACGACAGCCCCCATGGACTCACCGATACTGATGACCCCGACGGAACCAAACCAAGACCACGGACGTGGAGAGGACATCGAAATTGAGGTCACCATGAGAGCAGGGCATGAAGGGCCACAGAACTTGAGACTTTTTTAATGCTGATCGATGAGAATGAGGATGATTAAGATGATGCTACGGATTTCCATTTCGGTCTGAGACTACATGACAGGGCTGTACTCTACGCTTCCTTTTATAATATATCCCAGCGTCAACCAGGCCCGAGAGATACAGACACCTGCAGTGTTGGTCAGGAAATTTGAGCAACACTCTCAGAAACGCATCTATTAAGTGGATGAAACTCGACTGTGTGGTCCCAGTCTTCCCAACTGAGTCTGCAGCAAACTCAACTCTGGGTAGGAGCCGGTCGGGGCAGAAAAACCCACATGACTCTGATGGGATTCGAACCCACGACCTCCCAGCCGGGAGTCCGCGACGCTAACCACTTCGCCACGGCGGCTGGTTACTGTACATTTTTTATGTACGGAAAAAAAAAAGATATTTTGAACATACTTATACATACAAAAAACAAAACAAAACAGAAAACAAGTATCCTATAGATATTCTACACAAAGACTTGAAATATTGAGTTAATAAGTACATGATTACAGTTGTGAACATAAAAACTGTTTAAAATAATTTTTGAATAGATTTCATAAATGAACTTCTGCATTCTTTGGGTAGGACCAAACGACCCACTATTGGTGAGATTTTTGCATATGTGACCATATTCATGTCCATCATGAGGAAGCCAGGTTCCATCTTCACAGCTGAAGGCTGAGCATGACACCAGCGTGCATGCATGAATTTTGGTGAAGGCACAAAGCAATGCCTTGAGTCTTTTGTTTACTCCTCTGTTTATTAACAAAACCCAACAATTATTAGTACAGATGTGGGGTCATATTTTACTGACAAAGTCGACATTTTGTGGAGATGTTTTTTTTTTTTTTTTTCAACATTTAACGGAGATAGCTTAAAAACAGAGTCATTTATGAAGTGAAAATCATGACTGTGGAATATTTAATACCCACAGCCTTTGGCAAAGTTTAAATCAAAACCCTCGGATCAAGAGAGCAATGCTTTCTTCATTACGTGAACCAATGTACTCCATCCCTTCCTTAAAATGAACAATCTCTTGTTTTAACAATGTCTTCTTGCTGTTTGTGGTGAAAAGGTCTGCAATTTTCACTTTTCAGATAATTTCGATGTATCCCAAAGTATGTAGTCAGTAGCTTGAATATAGTATTTTCTAATATTTACCAGTCCAAACTAATGCCTTATCCTCATTGATGGGTCAGACGCTACCAGGATTATCACTCATAAAACCTGAAGGACAAAGGGAGCTAACCTTGCCTTCAGACCTACTGCAATTCGAAACAAAACCAAATAAAACAAATAATACATGACTAATCCATTTTCCATACGATCTCTCATTTCCTACCAAAAAAAAAATTCTCTAAGTATCAACAGGTAGAGAGTTACATGCAGGTCTAAGCTGAGCAAAGACTATTTTACTAGAAAACATTTAATAAATGTTGGGTGTTACACAGTATGGAGTCTTACAGGGGAGGTAACTCTGCTAAAGACATGCAGGACAATGTTATGCAAGGTGCTCTAGGATACACCAGACAAGGAAACTCATTCCTGCAGGGGGTGTGCATTCTGCTGCCCCACAGATCAATTCATTTTGTCTCTCTAGTCAACCTACCACCTTCACTGAGTAAGGCACACAGCTGGCTCAGATTGAGGGGGGGGGGGGGGGGGGGTGAGTGGATGAGGGTGTGTGTGTGTGCGTGCATGTGTGGTGTGTGTGTGTTGGGGGTGGGGGCCCTCTCAAGTTTTAAATGGACATATATGCGTAATCTAAATTTGGGAACGTCCGTATTTACAGAATTCATTGTAATTTGTTAGCCTATATTTCCTTAGAAATAAGAAGGGGGGAAAAACTGCATGGAACTTTTTTTTTTTTTACCTGCCAAGAAACTGCACACACACTGTTTATGTGGCTTTTTTATAAAACAAACAAACAAACAAAAAAAAACAGAGAGTAGGCCTCCCATCCACTAAGTTTTGCTGTTCAAAGATAATCGGTCACAATATTTTCATGAACAATGTGTGAGGTTCTTTTGAAAACCAACCAACCAACCAAACGAACTAGACAAACGAACACCTAATGTTGTGTCTGCAATCTTTGTTTTTTTGCTCCTTATGCAAGAGCAAATATACTGCTAACTTATCACTTTCTGTGAAAACTGAGTCCACAATAGCATACTTGCCATATGTAGATTAATTCAATGGAGTTACCTAGTATACCCTTCAATCCTGCCCCCCCACCATCATTTTCCTCTAAAACCATCGCCCTCCCCTCCCTCTGACTCGCTTCAATTTTCTACATTGGTTATCTGTCCTCCCACATCTGTGTCTGTCATTCTTCATTGTCTATCAGTCCTCCCACATCTGTGTCTGTCATTCTTCACCGTCTATCAGTCCTCCCACATCTGTGTCTGTCATTCTTCACTGTCTATCAGTCCTCCCACATCTGTGTCTGTCATTCTTCATTGTCTATCAGTCCTCCCACATCTGTGTCTGTCATTCTAGATATTTCCAAAAGATCAGTTTTCAGCTATACATCTGTGTCTGTCATTCTAGATATTTCCAAAAGATCAGATTCAGCTACACATTTCAAACAACATAGTCTGCTCATCAGACTCAAATATGAAACAGAAATTGACATAAGCAATACATCAAGCACAAGAATTTAGATAATTAATCGAAGTTGTTATCAATTTATTCTGACTTGACTATGTTTTCTCCCGTGCTGAAAATAATTCACACTATGAGGAACTAATCTGGGATAGTTATTTTCACATAGATAGATATTTCACATTGGTGTATTCGTACAGGAATAGCCACACAGACACAGACACGGACACACACACACACACACACACACACACACAGAGGAAAACATAGCAAAGAATGAGAAGATAGTACACCCACTTCAGACATTTTTCACACACACACACACACACACCACACACCACACAGAGGAAAACATAGCAAAGAATGAGAATATAGTACACCCACTTCAGACATTTTTCACACACACACACACACACACACACACACACAGAGAGGAAAACATAGCAAAGAATAAGCATACAGTACACCCACTTAAGACATTTTTCACACACACACATTCAACCTCACGCGTCCACCCAACCCCACCCCGTCAGAGCATCACCGACCTTGTGCGTCTCGGCATATCTCATGGCGGCTTCAGCGCCAGAACTGTGCCCCACAATGATGGTGCTGCTGTCACATGACAGCTCCTTCTCCATAAAAGGAAGCCAGATAGACTCTCGCGCCATGACAGGGTCAGGAAAGTTCTGTAGAAGGCAAGTCACTCCTGTCAACACATGTAAATATCCCGTAGAAACCCTCGTGAACATGTATGGTATGGTAGTGTGTGTGTGTGTGTGTGTGTGTGTGTGCATGTGTGTGTGTGTGTGTGTGTGTGTGTGTGCTTTCAAAGTGGAAAGTGGGTCTGGGAATTGTATCCAAACAGAACAAGTGGAATCTTTTGTTGCATAAATCCACTTTTGTTTTTTAAAATCAGACTTCAGAGACTCGCTTTTTTCCCCCACAGAGATTCCTTCATATTCATATTGTTGAAAATATTTTCAAAATAATCCAGACCTTCCAAAATCAATGTTTCATAAGCAGATTTGAAAAGAATGCAAATAAACAACAAAAACAAACACAGAAAGTGGTAAAGCATTCTGTTTTCACTCAAATGAAGGATTTTAATCTTAAAATTGCTCCTTTAAAGTTTGGCTTCTTTTGATGAGTGACAACCTCATTAAAAACAAATTTGAATATCTGAAAAAAAGACCCACGGTTTTGAACAAAACAAAAACAAAAACAAACAAACAAACAAAAAAAAAATATATAATATATATATATTTGTGTGTGATTCATTTAACGTCTTTCCACTAAGCGTGATATTAGACGGAAAAAAAAAGAAAAAAAAAATCGTGCCGAAAGAGAGAGATGGGGAAAGAAAGAGCGTATGTGCTTATGCTTGTGCACGCACATGTATGTGTGCATGTGCGTGTGCTCGTGTGTGTGTATGCGAGTGTGTTTGAGTATGTTTGTGTGCATATGTGTGCTTATATGAGTGCTTATATGAATAATAATGGTAATTACAAAACACTTGAATTTTTCAAATAAGTTTGAAAGGGAAAAAAGCTAAAATTTTAACAAAACTAATTAACAACCATCTAGGCACAGAAACTTAACCTTTCTCAGTCCTTGTCACTTTTGAGCTTTGTACATTACTTCCACCTTCCCTCCCCACACATATCCCCCATCCCCGCCACACACACAAAAAAGGAACCTATAAATACTTCCCCAATGGAGTGCGCTCTAAGCATACAAAAAACTCATATGTTAGAGCTGGTGACTCAAAGATGGCCTGTGCACTATTTTGCCTCAACACTGGAATTATTTTTTTCATGTCTTGACATGTAACAATATGATCACGTGTTATTTTCTTTTTACATAAACATACTATGTTTTTAACATATTTTGTTTTAAAAGCATCAAGTTTCCACCTATACATCAATGAAAGCATATTTTTATTTAAACTAAAATTATGTTGAATGATTTTAATATCAAAAATATCAAACTGATTTTGATTGTCATGTTCTATCATTCTATCTTTGAAAGTTTTCGAAATATATGTTTTAACTAAATTGCACTGCTCCTGTACCGATCAGGGTAGTTTAAGATCTTCAGAACCACAGATATGTTTTGCTCCACGCTTAGCTGCCCTATCTACTTTATCGTTGTAATAAAAGGAACAGTGTGAAGGAATCCAACAAAAGGATAATTGGGTGCCTCCTTCAATAAGCATATGAATCAAACAGCTTATCTCAATAATCATTTCAGGCCTAGTATGCAAATGAAAATCTTTTATCGCCTGAAGGACTGATTTTGAATCTACACAAAACAGCTTGAAATATTGTTTTGGGGAAATTTAAAAGGTAATTCAAAGCCATGAGTATTGCTGTTAATTCAGCTGTAAATATGGATATGTTACATCCAATGTAAAAAGATTTCTCCACCCTCAAGTCAGGGATTAAGAATGCACAACCTGTTTGCTTACCAATACATGAACCATCTGTGTATATTTTCAACTGGTTAGTGTATTTCTCGTCCACATGACACTTAGTATAACTTGCTAGCATATTGATATTTTCATCTTTTTGATGTTGGTGTGATCAATATCAAAATGGGCTTTTTCAAGTTCCCAGGGTGGAATAGGCAAAAAGATGGTCTGGGAGAGAAATTTTCTTTTTCTAAAGAAACCCCAGAATCTGAAATTATTTTTGATGTATAAGTTGCTATAGTTATTTGAGAATTTAATGTGTGTTTTTCTAGCTGTACTTTTAATGACAAATTTACAACATGTTAAATCTCTATAATCATCTAGAGGAAGTACCTGAGCTTCATGATATGTACGTGATGATGATGCGTGCACAGGAAGTCCAAGGGCTAATTTCAACGCTTTACATTCAATACTTTGCAGTTTTTGTAATAGATATTTAGGCGTGTTAAAGAATATTTCTTGGGCATAAGTTATTTTTGATCTCATTAAAGATTTATGTGTGTGTGTGTGGTGTGATGTGTGTGTGCGCGCGCGCACACACTATCTAGATTCCACAATGTAACACTTTCATGTTTGGATCTTTCTTTCTTTTTTTTTCTTTCTTTTTTTTTTGCGTATTCTCTCTTTGGTCTAAACTTTAAAAAAAATATTTCTTTTTCAAAATGCTTTGTTCCAAAACAGGCCAGTCCACTTTTCCATAACCTTTTATATCATTCAATCAGTTGTTTTATTCACATCGTCCAATCAGTTGTTTCTTCACATCGTCCAATTAGTTGTTTCTTCACATCGTCCAATCAGTTGTTTCTTCACATCGTCCAATCAGTTTTCTTCTCACACATACACAACTTCCTTCCTTCCCTTCCACCAAAACTTGCCTGTCAACTTTCCCCAACCTTTTACATCATCAAGGCAGATTTCGTTTTACTCCCCCTTCGCCCCCCCCCAAACCTCTACCACTCACTTTCTCTCATCCACAACTGGTCAGTCAACTTTTCCATTACCTTTCATCTAGTCTAGTCAGAATTTTTTTTCTATTTTTGATTGTCCTCCCCTTAGGCTACCCCATCCCTATCTACTTTGCCTTCCATTCTCAAAGACTGGCTAGGCAACTCTTCCATAAACATTTTAGTCCATTCAGTTACTGTTTGACCCTACCCTACCCCCCCCCCCCCCCCCCCCCCCCCCCCCCGACACACACACACACACATCCCCCTTCCAATCTTGCTTCCCACCTCCCTTCCGTGTTTTTTTTACTTTCCCCATATCCACATCCCTCTCCCACACCTATGATATTTTTAATGTAGACTTAACTGATAACCATCCATCAGATGAAAATATTATTTTAAATAATGTTCAAATTCATTTGGAATCATCCACATCAGTGAACAGACCACATAAATAAACATGGCAAGCATCCATCTAAGAGTTGTGTAGAGGGTGTGTGAGGTCAGAGGGTGTGTGAGGTCAGAGGATGTGTGAGGTCAGAGGGTTGTGAGGTCAGAGGGTGTGTGAGGTCAAAGATACACAGAACAGAGGATCAGCATTGTGTCTCCTTTCTGCATTGTATACCCTTTGTTGTCTCAGTGAGTCTGTTCACAGCATGGACTTTGACGATGTCACCACAGGCATAGCGGTGGAAGGAGAATAAAACCTATGAGGCAGTAAGGGGCCACAGCCTTGGTCATAACTTGTTCTTTCACAGTGACTGCCAGGGACCACAGTGATGAACCATTAAAGACCAGACTTTAATCACTGTCTAACACGGATCACTTTGACCTTGTTTAGTTTACCAGTACAACTGTCGAAATTCAGTACCTTGAATTTCCTCAACATCCTAATAAAAAATGAAGACAGCAGTCACATGACTACTTATCCGTTACCAACTTACCTGCTTCCGTCAGTTTCCTCTCCAACCAGCCATACCAGTTACACCTGACGACATTCCCAGAACCATTCCCTGGGACGATGACGACCTTGACCTCTGTTTTCTCTGCCATTTCTTATTCTCTGTCAGACAGAACACCAGTGAATAAAATGAGATTTCCTCAACAAATGGTCATTTAATTATCAACCCATAGTTTTCATCATCTTATGAGCTTGTTGTTGTACATCCTAATATGTTCAAGGAAAAGAAACTATAAACGTGTATGGTGTGGGTTATTGCATTCATGAATGTACGACAATGATCACTATACATCACGCAATGTCCATTCTCTGGGTTATTGCATTCATGAATGTACAACAATGATCACTATACATCACACAATGTTCATTCTCAGCTTAACAGTGGCCTTCTCCCATTGATGGGAGATTCTGAACCAGACCCTACTCCTGACTTTAGTGAACACAGAGAGAGGGGAACACACACTGACAAAGACATGGGGACACAGAGAACACAGAGAGACAGGAACACACGCTGACAAAGACATGGGGACACAGAGAACACAGAGAGACTGAACGCACATTGACAAAGACATGGGGACACAGAGAACACAGAGAGACAGGAATACACACTGACAAAGACATGGGGACACAGAGAACACAGAGAGACTGAACGCACATTGACAAAGATATAGGGACACGGAGAACACAGAGAGACAGGAATACACACTGACAAAGACATGGGGACACAGAGAACACAGAGAGACAGGAATACACACTGACAAAGACATGGGGACACAGAGAACACAGAGAGACTGAACGCACATTGACAAAGACATGGGGACACAGAGAACACAGAGAGACAGGAATACACACTGACAAAGACATGGGGACACAGAGAACACAGAGAGGCAGGAATACACACTGACGAAGTCATGGGGACACAGTGAACACAGAGAGACAGAATACCACTGACGAAGTCATGGGGACACAGGAACACAGGGAGACAGGAATACACACTGACGAAGTCATGGGGACACAGTGAACACAGAGAGACAGGAATACACACTGACGAAGTCATGGGGACACAGTGAACACAGAGAGACAGGAATACACATTGACAAAGACATGGGGACACAGAGAAACACGAGAGGCAGGAAAACACACATGACAAAGACATGGGGACACAGAGAACACAGAGAGAGGGGAACACACACTGACAAAGACATGGGGACACAGTGAACACAGAGAGAGGGGAACACACACTGACAAAGACATGGGGACACAGAGGAACACAGAGAGAGGGGAACACAGACTGACAAGACATGGGGACACAGAGAACACAGAGAGAGGCAGGAATACACATTGACAAAGACATGGGGACACAGCCAAGGGGAACAACAAAAAGAAACACAGAGACAGGAACACACACCAACAAAGACATGGGGACACAGAGAACACAGAGAGAAGGAACACACTGACAAAGAGATGGGGACACAGAGAATACAGAGAGAGAGGAATACACACTGACAAAGACATGGGGACCAGTGAACACAGAGAGACAGGAATACACACTGACAAAGACATGGGGACACAGCGAAACACAGAGAGAGGGGAACACACACTGACAAAGACATGGGGAAAACAGTGAAACAGGCAGAGAGAGGGAAACAACACTGACAAAGACATGGGGACACAGAGAACACAGAGAGAGGGGAACACACGACTGACAAAGACATGGGGACACAGAGAACACAGAGAGAGGCAGGAATACACATGACAAAGACATGGGGACACAGGCCAAGGGGACACAGAGAAAACAGAGACAGGAACACAACAACAAAGACATGGGGACACAGAGAACACAGAGAGACAGGAATACACACTGACAAAGAGATGGGGACACAGAGAAACAGAGAGAAGGAATACACACTGACAAAGACATGGGGACACAGTGAACACAGAGAGACAGGAATACACACTGACAAAGACATGGGGACACAGCGAACACAGAGAGAGGGGAACACACACTGACAAAGACATGGGGACACAGTGAACACAGAGAGAGGGGAACACACACTGACAAAGACATGGGAGACACAGAGACACAAACTAGAGAGAGGGGAACACAGACTGACAGAGACATGGGGACACAGAGAACACAGAGAGAGGCAGGAATACACATTGACAAAGACATGGGGACACAGCCAAGGGGACACAGAGAACACAGAGACAGGAACACACACCAACAAAGACATGGGGACACAGAGAACACAGGAATACACACTGACAAAGAGATGGGGACACAGAGAACACAGAGAGACAGGAATACACACTGACAAAGACATGGGGACTCAGTGAACACAGAGAGACAGGAATACACACTGACAAAGACATGGGGACACAGCGAACACAGAGAGACAGGAACACACGCTGACAAAGACACGGGGACACAAGCCGACACAGAGATCATGGGACACATACTACCATAGAAACAGGGACACACACTGTAGGAATACATGCAAGCGATGACAAGGTATCAGCAGACATGGGGACACACAAAAGCAAGGAAACATAACAGCAGGATGCACATAACCTTGTAGACAGAGACACACAGCAACTGAACTACAGACAGAAGCACATGACAACTGAAACATGTAAAGACAGGGTCACAAAGCAATGGAAACATGTAAAGGCAGGGTCACAAAGCAATGGAAACATGTAAAGGCAGGGTCACAAAGCAATGGAAACATGTAAAGGCAGGGTCACAAAGCAATGGAAACATGTAAAGACAGGGTCACAAAGCAATGGAAACATGTAAAGGCAGGAATATGTGGCAATGGAAACATGTAAAGGCAGGAATACGTGGCAATTGAAACATGTAAAGGCAGGGATACATGGCAAAACATGTAAAGGCAGGGTCACAAAGCAATGGAAACATATTAAGGCAGGAATATGTGGCAATGGAAACATGTAAAGGCAGGAATATGTGGCAATTGAAACATGTAAAGGCAGGGATACATGGCGATGGAAACATGTAAAGGCAGGGTCACAAAGCAATGGAAACATGCAAAGGCAGGAATATGTGGCAATTAAAACATGTAAAGGCAGGAATATGTGGCAATTGAAACATGTAAAGGCAGGGATACATGGCGATGGAAACATGTAAAGGCAGGGTCACAAAGCAATGGAAACATGCAAAGGCAGGAATATGTGGCAATTAAAACATGTAAAGGCAGGGTCACAAAGCAATGGAAACATGCAAAGGCAGGAATATGTGGCAATTAAAACATGTAAAGGCAGGGTCACAAAGCAATGGAAACATGTAAAGGGAGGGATACGTGGCAATTGAAACATGTAAAGGCAGGGATACATGGCAAAACATGTAAAGGCAGGGTCACAAAGCAATGGAAACATGTAAAGGGAGGGATACGTGGCAGTTGAAACATGTAAAGGCAGGGTCACAAAGCAATGGACACATGTAAAGGGAGGGATATGTGGCAATTGAAACATGTAAAGGCAGGGTCACAAAGCAATGGAAGCATGTAAAGGGAGGGATACCTGGCAATGGAAGCATATAATGTATGTAAATATGCAGGAACAAAGCAATGGCACCATGTGATAACAGGGATGTACGAATGAGAAATGTGAAGTCAGGGACACAGAGATAGAAACATGTAAACATAGGGAAAGATAGTGACATGTGATAGACAGAGATGGGGACATGTCATGATTTAGACAGTTGGGGACATGTAGTGATTTAGACAGATGGGGACATGTGGTGATTTAGACAGATGGGGACATGTGGTGATTTAGACAGATGGGGACATGTAGTGATTTAGACAGATGGGGACATGTCGTGATTTAGACAGATGGGGACATGTGGTGGTGATTTAGACAGATGGGGACATGTAGTGATTTAGACAGATGGGGACATGTCATGATTTAGACAGATGGGGACATGTCATGATTTAGACAGATGGGGACATGTAGTGATTTAGACAGATGGGGACATGTAATAATTTAGACAGATGGGGACATGTAGTGATTTAGACAGTTGGGGACACGTAAAGACAGAGAGAGATGGCGACTGTAAAAACTTAGTAGGAGATGGGGACATGTGCTGACAGAAGGAGATGGATATATGTAGAAATTGGAACAGATGGGAACATGTAAAGATAGGGAGTGATGGGGATGTGTGACAATTACAGATAGGGACATGTAAAGACAGGGTGAGATAGGAACATGTAAAAATTGAGACAGATGGGGACATGTAAGGATAGGGAGAGATGGGGATGTGTACAAATGAAGACAGATGGGTACATGTACAGATAGGGACATGTAAAAATTGAGGCTTGTAGGAAAATGTAAAGATAGGGAGGTGGGGACAGGTCAAGACAGGGATTGATGGGTAGATCGAAAAATAGAGAGATGAGGAATGTAAAAACTGGGACAGGTTGGGACATGTCAAGATAGGGACAGATTGGGACATGTCAAGATAGGGAGATATGTGGACCTGTAAAGACTGAGACTGATGGGGACATGTAAAGATAGGGACTGATGGGGACATAGAAAAATAGAGAGATGAGGAATGTGAGAACTGGGACAGGTTGGGACATATCAAGATGGGGAGAGATAGGGACACGTAAAAACTGAAACAGATGGGAATGGGAAAAGACAGGGAGAGATAATGATATGTAAAGATAAGGAGAGATAAGGATATGTAAAGACTGGGAGAGATAAGAACATGTACAGATAGGGTGAGATAAGGACATATAAAGATAGGGAGAGATAAGGACATGTAAAGATAGGGAGAAATAAGGACATGTAAAGACTGGGAGAGATAGGGACATGTAAAAACTGAAACAGATGGGAACATGAAAAGACAGGCAGAGATAACCTTGGATATGTAACGACAGATAGAGATAAGGATATGTAAAGATAGGGAGAGATGGAGGCAGCCAGAGATAGGAAGAGATGGGGACATTAATTGAACTTTCGATGGGAACATGCAATACTAGGCAGAGATAGGAACATGTAGAGTAGAGACGGGGACACAAAGTGACAAACTATCAACAGATGTTAACCTTTAAAGATTTGGGAGAGATGGGGACATGTGAAGATTGGGGCACACGGTGTCATGAACATGTCACAATGGGGATACACAGAGAAAGTGGAATGTGATGACAGACAGACACAATTTAGTCTAACACCATTAGGTCTAGAACGTTCTCCCATCTTTACGCAGAGTTCCCACCAGTTTCAGAAAACAAAATTCCACACTTTTTCCTTGCTTCTAGAAGCATTTTCCAAAACCACACCAAAGTCTAGGCAACATGCACGAAACACTGGAAGCATTCATGATCATGCGTGTGTTTTAACCTTTCTTATAATATATTTTCGACTTTGAGTATGAAAAAACACGCGAAGTCATGATTTTTCAAGATTTTAAGACTTTTCCAGATCCTGCTGGAAAGTAGACTATTTTTCAGGGCTTTTCCAGCCCTGGTAAACTCCTTATCAGTTTCCGTAACTTTTCCTGACTTCACGACTCGGTAGGAACCCTTGAATGTTCCCCACATGCGTCGCTGTCAGTACGCCTCAGCCGAGTGAACACTATTTTACTTCCCACAGAACGTAAAGACTGGCAACATAGTTCTGAATGTGGATAAATACGTTCCATTATATGTAATCCGCACAGAAGAAACGTAAGATCAACTTATAATCAAGCAAATATCACACACAGTGTAACTGAGCCCCCAAATGACTGACCGATCGCCTGCCTGCCTGTGTGGTTTCCGAGCCACGTGGTCGGCGAGACTCAATGTTATGCCACGCCCACAAAACGGGAAACTGTCCACGTTAGATGACATTTTTAGTAAAACAAAAGAGTAATTGAAAGATCATCCTGAACGTGTTTGGATTATAGCAGAATATTTTTACACAATGCTACATTAATGTAGGTCAAATTATTACTCTTCCTCTTGTTGACAGAAAATGTCTTGCTCACCAACAATGACTTAAGCGCGCGAAAGCTCTCGTGCAAACGCTTCCTGGAGTAGGCTAGAACATGCGCAGACACGACTGAAAGCAAAGCTGGCTGGGATATCGTGATGGCTTTGTGGATCCGCCATGATGGATCTCAAATCGTTTTCTGTAGTGTAACTTTGGAACTCGATTGGTGATGTAAACCAGACTTGTGTTTGACTTTGAATAACTCAGCCACAATGTATTGACATCATTCTATCGCGGGACGGTGTTTTAGTCCTTTCTAAAGGACTTTTCACCCCTCATTTTTGAGGAAATCTAGTTTGGACAATCTCATTTGCATATTAGGGCTGAAACCATGAGCAAAGTGTCGTTTCGAGCTCGGGCTTTGGATGTCAACAAGCCCATGCCCATATACCGATATGAGGATATTCCAGACTTGCGCGATTTTGATAAAATTAATCGCGCTGTGGTCCAGATGCCGACTGGAATGGAAAAAGAGGAGGAAACGGTACGTCACTGGGGGGATTTTCGTTTTGTGTTGTGCCGCCATCTTGAAATTTGGACGTGCACGACTGAGAGTGCTTCAGGAGCGTTTTGTACACCAAGTGCGCATATGCCTTATTTAGATTTAAGCTGTGAACGATTCACAACTGTTCTTTGACTCGGGAACCTAGCTATAAGGTTCATGTAACATTATTTAATGACTTGTCACGTGACTTATGAAATTAGGTCACGTCGACCCCGCGAACTCGGAACGTGGGCTCGAAAATAAAATGCAAATTTACACATTTTTGCGCTCATAGATTAGCCCTTCATGAATGAAGTTGGGTCTATTTTTCATTGCTTGAAGATATTTAATATAAATGTGGGATGTGAATATGCACAGATGCATGCACAGGAACATTGAATGGTCCACGTGATATATCAAGCCGAGATGCCTGAGAAACCAATCGGCCATTGGATAGGCCTCATTTACCTGGGGGAGGGATGAAGAGGGAATATGTACAGGATCTCAACTACCAAGGTTTATTCCATTTGAAATAAAGGGGAAAAAGTAAAGTTGAGACTTGAAATTTTGTTAATGGGAGTAGTCCACAGTACAAACAGATCAGTAATGTAAATTATTGATTAAAACATAAATTGTGAGAGGGGTCTTTAATTCTTAATTGTTTTAAATCACATAGAAGCCAGGGTCCCTTCCCCACCATAACACCATTCCAGTAGTTTTAAAGTGACAAATAAATGAAGAGTGTCGGGAGTGTGAATTGTACATCCAGGGGCATATATTTGCCTGACGATAGTCAGACTCTGTTCTCATGTTGTCATAGACCAACTCTCTGTGAGGTGCTATACATTGTGCTGCCGTTGTGGAAAGAAGGAAGAATCCAGAACATGGCTAAAAGATTGTTGAGAAGGAATGAGATGACTCCATACTATGTTTATTGTTCACATTATTACACATCTTTGGGCGGATTGCAGGATGGAAGGGAAAGTGTTGAGTGGCCAGAACTGCCTCTGTTACTTCTTTGTTCCCCCTTTCACCCCCATCCCCACCTAAATGGTGATAGTTTCCACAGAATGTATTTATTGATTTCACTTTTTATCTTCCAGGAGAAGGCTCCGATGAACCTAACACACACACACACACACACACACACCCCACACACACACACACACATATATTGCTGTCAGCGTCCCAGGGGCTACATTTGTGGTTGACCCTTAGGTCAAGGGGTGGAGGGAATGGCAAGCCCTGGATCTTTGCAAGGCCATGGAGACATCTGAACCTTTGCTCCCCAAACCTTGTAGTACTTGATCTGCTCATAGTATGGGCTTAAAAATATTCAGGGAGTAGAATTAGGAAGTGACCGAGGAGTATAGAATGGGGGCCACCTTAGGCTTCCTGATAGGCTCAGTGTTCTTTACTGTGGTCAGGGGGTAAAGCTCCCTGAATTCAGCTTTCAAGCATATGTCTGGCATTTTCTTCCTGTTTCATAAGAGTATGAACTATAAATAGAGTTGCATTTGGTATGGGCTCAGTTGGATAGCCAAGATAAAAAGTTTCCCATGACAGTATGGTAACAATTTTCTTTTTCTTTTCATGTTCTGTTGTAAGAGCTTGGGGATGTACAGCAGAGGATCCCAGAACATAGTACTACTAGTAGTACTACTATAACTAGTACAGAAACTTCCTCATTCCTTCTAAGAATATCTGTGATGTGTTCTGGATTTTCACTTTCTTCTGGGCAGATAGCCGGATACAATATATATTTTGCTTTTGGTGACAAAGAGTAACTGAAGTGTAAGTTACAGATTTGAGTTCCCATAGTCCATTGGCCACAGGGGCAGTGAAGTGTTTGCGGTTCACTCTGTCTAGGGCACAGCATGTTGAAAGGAGGAGCCCATCCCTCGTCTGCCACCTGTAACCTTCCTTGAACTGAACTGGGTGTCCATCGATACACTATGGGGTGGGGGACAGAGAGGATTTTTAAGCGCTGCGTCAGAGAGACTGATTTAATGGCAGTATGCAATCGGTTCTAGAAATCAGCATCAAGAATGATTCCACTGCTACTTTGACTTTTACCTCGCCAAAAATATGAGGGCTCTGCACAAGTGTCAGTTTGCCCTGCCCCTAAGGTTGAAGTGCTGACAGGAAAGGAAGTCGGTGGTATTCAGCCATTCTTGGAAACAAGTAGAACTTGTCCACTCCTATTTGAACCTGTATAAAGGAGCATGGGAACTTCATGAAGGTCTTCTCCAGTTTGCAGGACCTGCTGGAGAAGGCTGTTTGTTTCACTTGTCCTATACATTGATTTGTTTCACAATTATTCCATGAAGAAATTTTCTCAAAAAAGAGAAAAGCTGTGCCATTACGGTCAGTTTGACGGGCACTAATGAACCGAACCCCAGAAGTGGTCTTTTCCTTGGACAGAAAAAAACCTAGAAGTTTGCATCAAATCAAGACGGGTCATCAGTACTGTAAGATATATATAGTAATCCAACCTCCACATTAAAATGGCTTTGTCGCACGTTGATAACAATCATACATTAAATGATTAATAATCAAAATGCATTGTGTCTTGCCCTGTGCTATGTCTGTGTGTGTCCTTGGCGGGAACTAACCCCCTCTCTTTCTAAATTTTGATTAATAATTGGTTGATGCAGTGGAACGTGTAGTCTGTAAGTGTAAAACAGAGGAATGTTGCGTTGGTGTTAAGGTTGATGCAGGAATGTGTAGTCTGTGTAACAAAGAAATGGTGTGTCTGTATAACAAAGAAATGGTGTGTCTATGTAACAAAGAAATGATGTGTCTATAACAAAGAAATTGTGTGTCTGTATAACAAAGAAATGGTGTCTGTATAACAAAGAAATGGTGTGTCTGTATAACAAAGAAATGGTGTTTCTGTATAACAGAGAAATGGTGTTGCTGGGTAACAAAGAAATGGTGTGTCTGTATAACAAAGAAATGGTGTGTCTGTGTAACAAAGAATGGTGTGTCTGTTTAACAAAGAAATGGTGTGTGTGTGTAACAAAGAAATGGTGTGTGTGTGTGTAACAAAGATTGAAAGAAATGGTGTGTCGGTGTAACAAAGAAATGGTGTGTCGGTGTAACAAAGAAATGGTGTGTCGGTGTAACAAAGAAATGGTGTGTCTGTATAACAAAGAAATGGTATGTCTGTATAACAGAAATGGTGTGTGTGTGTATAACAAAGAAATGGTGTGTCTGTGTAACAAAGAAATGGTGTTTCTGTGTAACAAAGAAATTGTGTGTCTGTGTAACAGAGAAATGGTGTTGCTGTGTAACAAAGAAATGGTGTGTCTGTATAACAAAGAAATGGTATGTCTGTATAACAGAAATGGTGTGTGTGTGTATAACAAAGAAATGGTGTGTCTGTGTAACAAAGAAATGGTGTGTCTGTATAACAAAGAAATTGTGTGTCTGTGTAACAGAGAAATGGTGTTGCTGTGTAACAAAGAAATGGTGTGTCTGTATAACAAAGAAATTGTGTGTCTGTGTAACAAAGAATGGTGTGTCTGTATAACAAAGAAATGGTGTGTGTGTGTGTGTAACAAAGAAATGGTGTGTGTGTAACAAAGAAATGGTGTGTCGGTATAACAAAGAAATGGTGTGTCTGTGTAACAAAGAAATAGTGTGTCTGTATAACAAAGAAATGGTGTGTCTGTATAACAGAAATGGTGTGTGTGTATAACAAAGAAATGGTGTGTCTGTATAACGAAGAAATGGTGTGTCTGTGTAACAAAGAAATGGTGTGTGTGTAAAAAAGAAATGGTGTGTCTGTATAACAAAGAAATGGTGTGTCTGTATAACAAAGAAATGGTGTCAGTGTAACAAAGAAAAGGTGTGTCGGTTTAACAAAGAAAAGGTGTGTCAGTGTAACTAAGAAAAGGTGTGTTGGTGTAACAAAGAAATGGTGTGTCTTTGTAACAAAGAAATGGTGTGTGTGTATAACAAAGAAATGGTGTGTCTGTATAACAAAGAAATGGTATGTCAGTGTAACAAAGAAATGGTGTGTGTGTGTAACAAAGAAATGGTGTATGTGTGTAACAAAGAAATGGTGTGTGTGTGTGTGTATAACAAAGAAATGGTGTGTGTGTATAACAAATGGTGTGTGGGTGTAACAAAGAAATGGTGTGTTGGTGTAACAAAGAAATGGTGTGTGTGTATAACGAAGAAATGGTGTGTGCGTATAACAAAGAAATGGTGTGTGGGTGTAACAAAGAAATGGTGTGTTGGTGTAACAAAGAAATGGTGTGTCTGTATAACAAAGAAATGGTGCGTCGGTATAACAAAGAAATGGTGTGTCTGTGTAACAAAGAAATGGTGTGTCTGTATAACAAAGAAATGGTGTGTCTGTATAACAAAGAAATGGTGTGTCTAATATATAACGAAGAACTGGTGTGTCGGTATAACAAAGAACTGGTGTGTGGGTGTTGACAGGAGACCCATCTGCAGAAGGCGTTGACGGCTCAGCAGTTCTATGGCACGGCAGAAGTGCGGGCTATTCCCATCCCAGAGGTGCAGTGTGTGGATGACCGCTATGAAAAACTCTACTCCGCCGACTACAAGCCTACCAAGCAGTACATCCACATCCAGGGTATGGACCCCATTGTCCACATCCATTGTTCACTGAAATTTTCCACATTGGTATTGTGTTAACACTACTTTGACAAAGCGGTGCCAGTTTCTTTCATGTAGGTGATGTATATGTCCATGACTCCTCTTTATCCATTTGCCTCCGTCTGTCTTGTATCGCCTTCTCACATTCACTTTCACTCCCCCTCCTCCATCGTCCTGTCTTCCCTGCTCCTCGTCCCTATCCTCCACTTCCCCATTCTGTCTGTCTCTTGATATGTGACTGTGTGTCATACATTCGTTTTTGCCACCCTCCACCCTCACAAACCACCCCCTGGAATTTAGGTTTTGAGATGATCAGAAAATGTTATCCTACTATGTAACCTAAGGATGGGTGTGTTAGGGTACTGATAGTATCATGGTGTTGTCGTCAGTTGTAAGACAGGATGCGCGCGCACAAACACACACACACACACACCACACACACACACACACACACACACACACACACACACACACACACACGTGTTGTTTAAGGCAAGCATTTCCATGTTGAACTGCTCAGATTCGGAACATGTCTTCAAAGACTCGTCAGTCCAACTTAATATAATGCTTCACTTCTCATGACATGTTCCATTATATGAAAGAACAAAAGTCTTGCTAGAATGAATTGACCCTGGACAGGTTTCTGCCACAACCACGACACGCTGAGATGCACTATTTTGGCTATTTTTACAAAAAATATACAGACAGAACCAAACCGAATACAACAATAATTGTATGTTTTTGAAAACTTCAAATCATGTTCTTTAGAAAAAAAATACTATAAACCTGTGCTCAGTACACACTTCACTCACCACTGGTTTGAAAAGTATAGGAAAACAGCTATCAGCAAAAACTGTCTCCACGTAGTTATGGATGAAAATCAATATGATCATAACTGTAGTAAACACAGTGTGTCGTAAACACATGAAAACAATGTATCTTTCACACACACAACTGTGTGCATGGTCCAAACTTCAAACAGAGTGCTGCTGTCACATATTTGAAGAAAAAATGCACACAAAAAAAACATGACAAATATAGTGTTATGGTCTGCGTGGCGGTGATAACTCTCAAGTCATTTACACTTTGGCACACTGGATAGCGTCTAAAATTCTTCACCCATCCCTCCTCTTCTTCTTCACTATCACTACCTTCTTCATGATCAGTATCAGTGTCCATACCATACACATCATCGTCCACTGTACTGGCACTCACATTGGCCTCAGGAATGTCAACATCACTTTCACTATCACTTTCCCTCTCTGTCTGATTCGGCAAGTTCGGAAAACAGTTCCAGCTCCTCATCTGATCCTTCTCCCATTACTCTTTCAATTACTTCTCGAAATGAGATATTTCTGTTCGCTACCACTCGCTGACACTTCGGTGCCGACACCATGATGAACACGGGCAGCCAGAGTTATCTGTTGCTATCCCATAATATGAGCGAAAAAGTAGAACTAAACGCGAGATATACACTAAGGGAGAGTACCACCCAATAGAGGAAATCCTCAGCTTTCTGTGGACACCAAGATTGTTTCCCCTAGACCGCACAGCTACGTGTGAAAATTCGAGTAAAACCGTCGATCACCTGGTGGGCGATACGTCAGTGCCAAGCACTCAAACCTGTCGCCCACTAGGTGATCGACAAGGCGGCAATGAGTTAAACAGACAAGCAGGACATTCTCTCGGTCAATACAAGCGGTCAGAAAGTTGCGGCCCTTTAGCAGGCTGAACAGCTCATGTTAATTTAGAGCATGATCAATGTTCCCAAGAAAGCTGAGTGAAACCACAGTGAATTCTGGTAGAAATTTAAAACTGAAAGTATGAAAAACCTGTTGACTTGTTCTTTTTTTATGGCAACCTCATGCATGCATTAAAATGCGTCGATAATTTCCCTCTCTCAAGGTCGACTTTCAAAGAACACTCTCAGGCTGTTCTTCAGCGCTCATCTTGTTATGTTAAGTTTAGAGTCTACTTCCAGTTGTTTCCACTTCCAGTTGTTTCTACTTGCAGTTGTTTTTCACGTTCAAGCACGGCTAGCACAGAACCCACAATAATTTTAAAATGATATTGCATCATGCTATGATCCGGCCACAAAGTAGACACATCAGTATTTGAAAATGGGCAGTATTTGAAAAGGAGATGGCATGTGTTGACAGCAGTTATGGCTCTTTCATGGTGGTATGTCTTTACCTATTTAAAATGTCGTGCCCAAAGTAATATGGAAGGACACAAACTGGTGTGGAACAAAGATCCAAAGGATTCTCTGTGATACCCCCGGATATCCCACAAGAAAACAGAACTGGTCAGGTAAAGATTGGTTAGTGTGGTAAGAGAGAGGGCATGGCTGACATCTTGGCTGTATTGGTTGACTTTGTTATAAATCCATTGCAAATGGACTTTGAGTGTGTTTGCAAGAAACTGTACAGTAGGTGTCCTGTTTAGTTTATTTGTTTTGTCCAAACATGCATGGATCTAATTTTGACATGGCCCAGGCGGTCAGGCAGGCTATGAGCAACATGAATGGAATCTTTTGCTTTCATGCCCAATGTTCCATTGGAACTACGAAAGTGCTGTGGCAGCGCATGGCAGCTGGCAGTGTGAGGATGTGGAGATGATGCTTTCAGCGCTGGGCATGGTATAGAGATGATGCTTTCAGCGCTGGGCATGGTATAGAGATGATGCTTTCAGCGCTGGGCATGGTATAGAGATGATGCTTTCAGCGCTGGGCATGGTATAGAGATGATGCTTTCAGCGCTGGGCATGGTATAGAGATGATGCTTTCAGTGCTGGGCATAGTATAGAGATGATGCTTTCAGCGCTGGGCCACAGCTTTATTTTTCCGTCCCATTTGAGACACTTAGTTAAAGGGCCGAACAAACAAGGCTTACACATTTCTGATCCAACATTTTTGTTGTTGTAGTCCAAGCAGAGGCATGTATCAAACTTGTGTACTAGTTTACTAGGGAAAATTAAGTTCCCAGAAAGTGATGACGTCATTTTTGCACAATTGTGTGTGTGTTGTCATTGTTTGAATATCGCCTGACCACTTGTGTACAAGCTTTCATGCCGTATCTACATTATCTACAGTAAAATAAACCTAGTCGAGTTCGGTATTAAAAGAATTGTTGGGAGTTTGCCTATTCAGTCATCTCAAGAGCACAGATATATTACATTTTTCATGACAACCACTAATCATCACACTAACAGCCCCACTTGTAATGGCCGCTCAGCAATGCCGAACACATTGTTGCCAGACCGGCTATGCACAGATGACATTCAGTTTGCCAAGTACAGCACGGTTAACTGGCTGGTGGGGAGCAGCCTGCAGAAAACACCCCTTTCCCTGACCTGCATTCACGGCTTGGCCTCTGCAGCTGTGGGCGAGCTGTAAACTCCACTTCCTCTCAAAACTAAGTGGCTTGCTCTGAACAGCCGTGTGGGCATAGTATAGAGATGATGCTTTCAGTGCTGGGCATGGTGAGGATGTAGAGATGATGCTTTCAGTGCTGGGCATGGTATAGAGATGATGCTTTCAGCACTGGGCATGGTATAGAGATGATGCTTTCAGTGCTGGGCATGGTATAGAGATGATGCTTTCAGCACTGGGCATGGTATAGAGATGATGCTTTCAGTGCTGGGCATGGTATAGAGATGATGCTTTCAGCGCTGGGCATGGTATAGAGATGATGCTTTCAGTGCTGGGCATAGTATAGAGATGATGCTTTCAGCGCTGGGCATGGTATAGAGATGATGCTTTCAGTGCTGGGCATGGTATAGAGATGATGCTTTCAGTGCTGGGCATGGTATAGAGATGATGCTTTCAGCGCTGGGCATGGTATAGAGATGATGCTTTCAGTGCTGGGCATGGTATAGAGATGATGCTTTCAGCGCTGGGCATGGTATAGAGATGATGCTTTCAGTGCTGGGCATGGTATAGAGATGATGCTTTCAGCGCTGGGCATGGTATAGAGATGATGCTTTCAGCGCTGGGCATGGTATAGAGATGATGCTTTCAGTGCTGGGCATGGTATAGAGATGATGCTTTCAGCGCTGGGCATGGCAGCTGACAGTGTGAGGATGAAGAGATGATGCTTTCAGCGCTGGGCATGGAGCAGGAGATCCCCGACTATGACCTGGACTCGGAGGACGAGAGCTGGCTGCAGGAACAGACCAAGAAGATGGAGATGAGCAGCATCAAGTTCGAGGAGATGATGGACCGGCTGGAGAAAGGATCGGGGCAGCAGGTAACTGTGTGCTGGGGGTTGAGAGAGAGGGGGAGGGGAGGGGATGATGGACCGGCTGGAAAAAGGGTCAAGGCAACAGGTAACTGTGTGCTGGGGGTTTAGGTGGGGGGGGGAGGTAATGATGGATCGGCTGGAGAAAGGATTGGGGCAGCAGGTAGCTGTGTGCTGGGGGTTGGGGGAGGGAAGGGGATGATGGACTGGCTGGAGAAAGGATAGGGGCAGCAGGTAACTGTGTGCTGGGGGTTGAGGGGGGGGGGGGGGGGGGAGTATGGTGGACTGGCTGGAGAAATGGTCAAGGCAGCAGGTAACTGGGGGTGGAGGGAGAGGGGGGGGGGGGGGGATGATGGACCGGCTGGAGAAAGGATCGGGGCAGCAGGTAACTGTGTGCTGGGGGTTGAGGGAGAGGGGGGAGGGGAGGGGATGATGGACCGGCTGGAAAAAGGGTCAAGGCAACAGGTAACTGTGTGCTGGGGGTTGAGGGGGGGGGGGGGGGAGGTAATGATGGATCGGCTGGAGAAAGGATCGGGGCAGCAGGTAACTGTGTGCTGGGGGTTGAGGGGTGGGGGTGGGGGGGGGGGGGTGATGGACTGGCTGGAGAAAGGATCAGGGCAGAAGGTAACAGAGTGTTGAGAGTTCGGGGGGGGTGGGGGGGGGGATGAGGAGGTAGTGAGCCTAATGGTGTTGGAGTACGTTTTCTCTCTCTCTCTGTCTCACTATCTCTGTCTGTCTGTCTGTCTGTCTCTCTGTACAGATTGTTACTTTGTTTCCTATTGTGACTAAATCCATGATCGTGACCAAACGTTCCGTGTGTGCAGGTGGTAACTTTACCTGAAGCCAAGCTGTTGCTGAAGGAAGATGATGACCTGATCATTGCTGTCTACGATTACTGGCTCAACAAAAGACTGCGGCTGGTTAGTGGCTGTCTTCTTTCCTCTGTTTCTGTCAGTGGCTCAACAAAAGACCGGCTGGTTAGTGGCTGTCTCCTTTCCTCTCTGCTGCTGTCAGTGGCTCCCACTTTATGTCCTGCTTTCACACTTTTGTTCTCTCTCATGTTCACACAGCTGGCCGTTTTCTACAAATTATTAAATGAAAAGATTGGTAGGGTCTATTCGATACGAATGTATGTGTTACTGTATCCACTTCTCTTTCACTGTCCTGTCTCGGTCCTTGTTACAGTTTCTCCTCTCTCTGTCATTGTCTCGCTCTCTCTGTCTGTCTCTGTCTCTGTTTTTTTTTTTTTTTCTGTCTTTCTCTCTCTCTCTCTGCCTATCTCTGTCTCTCTCACTCTCTCTGTCTCAGAGTCAGTCTCCTCTCTCTCTGTGTTTCTGTCTCTCTCTCTCTCTCTCTCTCTCTCTCTCTCTTTATATACACATTTCTCCTCCATTTTGTCCATCTCTTCCCCATTCCTGTTGTGCTTTCTTTCCCCCTCCCCCTTTTCTCTCTCTCTCTGTCTCTCGCTTGTTGTCCCTTCTCTCTCTCTCATCCTCAACCTCTCTGGTCCTATTTCATGCCATCCTGAACTCTTGGCATTTGTGGATGTCATTTTTAAAAATTTCCGTTCACAAAGGATGCATTATGAATGAAGGTGTCTAGAAAATCATGCTTGTCCAATCTTCAGTGTCTCGTACACAAGTTCTGAAGCATAGAAAAATTGACATGATAAGAAAAAGATGCTGTTTGTATATAGCACCTGAGTTTGTATATAGCACCTTTCAGGTGTGGGAAGTATGGGGCAGTATTTTTGTGTTAGAACTGGAGGAAATTAGCACTGGTATTTCGTGATCGCTCCTTGGAAATGTTACTAACCCTTGTTTAATGTTCAGTATACTGCATTTTCCTTCCTTCTTAAAATTTAGAAAATGCTGCTGGTTGATTTGTTTTTCTTTCTGATTTCAGATGTTGCATGTAGATTTAAATGAAGGAAATACTGCTGTTTTCAACCCCAGAATGAAATGGTTGCTGATACCTTGTTTTCAAATATTGGAAGTAACGCTACTGTTGTGGTTGACCTGAGAAAAATGTTGCTGTTACCTGCTTGTCAACTTAGGTAGTATTTATTTATGCCTTGTTTTACAGATGGATTACATGTTGCTGACATTTTTCAGTGAGAGGAAATATTGTAAATGTAGTTTTTTTTTTGTTTTTTTTTTAAAGCTAAGAAAATGATGAAAACATTTTCGAGGTAGGAAATACTAGCTAATGAACTTACTTCAAGCTCAGGAAATAATGCTGATGTTTAGGCTTTAAAAATGCTGTTAAATGTAGTATTATTTTCAAACAGGAAACGCATCTGATGCACATGTTTATTTTTAACCTTAGGAAATGCCACTGATATCTCAAATCAAGTCAGAGAAGAGAGATGGGACCACCACCAACAACCCCTATGTTGCCTTCCGCAGACGTACGGAGAAGATGCAGACGAGAAAGGTACAGCTTTAGTGGCTTTATTTTGTTCCTGAAGGTTTCAGTACTTTGTTTAGATTTGGAAAATCACTATGTGCTCCTAATCCATGACATTCTGTGGGTTCAGTGAATTTAAGGAGAATTGATTCAGCACCGAGAACACTGAAGTAGAGTTAGCCAGTTTTTCTTTTATTTTTTTTCCTCTTGTACCAGTTCACTACATATGGGGAAAAAAATAGCTGTTTTGGATGGAGTGATGTGTTTGAAATTTTTTCATAAATTTTATAGAATAGATGAGTTAAAAAGCAAATTTTTTTTATTGAGGTTTCTTTATGGTGAGTGTGTATGTGTTGCGGAGTTACCTCTCTTGGTATTGTATTCTCATAGTCATATAGCACAAAGTCATGTGGTAGGCAGAGGGTTAAACAAACAAAATCTGAAAACGTACGAGAATCTGTCGAGATTAGATTCATGGGAGAATCAGCTTTGGTAAAGGGAGTCAACTGTGATGTGGAATTGTGAAACAGGGATTGGGAAAAGAAATTGTTTGTAGTTTAAAAAGTTCATTTCAGTTTAATCCATACCCCTAAATATGTAGATAAAAGGTAAGATAACCTGTTTTCCTGGAAAAGAGAGAGTACACACCCTTGCTTAGAGATGGATCTGACACTGATGAAAGAATGCAGTTCTGTATTGTATTGTTTTTTCCCAGTTGGCCATATCAAACTGGTACTTTTTGTATGGAATGCAACTGAGGCCCAGAATAGAAAGGGGGATGCAAATATATGAAAAAGAGGAGGGAGAAAGCACGAAATTCATGACAAAAAGTCGCAGAACCATATATGGTAGGACCGCAGTACTTTCTGTTTTATATGTTTACTTGTGCAGGTTGATAAAAACTCGGTAAAATGGCGACAGAATTGTGTTGAGAATTGTCTGGAAAAAAAATCAGAAAACATATGTTCTTTTATTTTCAGAATCGCAAAAATGATGAGGTGTCCTACGAAAGAATGCTGAAGTTGAAGAGAGACATGGTCAAAGCCAGGTAAGAACATGGATGTCTTAACATCCTGTAGGTGCATAACTTTTGTAACATATACAGACCTGTTTACCCATAAGATTTCGGCGTATTTTGTACACATGTTCAGCAAAAATGCGATGAATACGTCAAACCGGAAACAATATGTCGAAAAAAATCTGGAGCCGAAGTTCTTGAGTGGTAGTGGCACTTGTGGTGTATCACCATTGTGTTTGAGCACTACAACCAAAGAGTGACATCTCACACATCATGCATGCAAACGCGCGTCTTGATAGCATTGGTACAATGGGAAGGACCTCTTGCTTTTACAAAAATACACAATTTTGGTAGATGTGTACACACATTTATAGGAAAATACGCTCATTTCAGTTGAGAAATACGCCAGTAGCCGTTTTAGGGTAAGCAGGTCTCCATATGTCTGTGTTGGTTAGTGCAATAATGCACAGTGTAGCAGATTTTTGTTCTTTTCTTTTTAAAGAAGAGGATATTCATACTCATGCTGATCATTTCAGAGGTTTGCTTCTTTTTTAATACCCTCTTCCCACAAGAAGTATTTAAAAAAAATAATATCCATTGGAAAGATCACTGAGGGTAATCCTAGGTGTGTCTGTCACATGAGATCATTTACAATTACATTGAAGTATTGGTATTAAGTTTTTAAAGCCTCTTCTGCTGCTATCCCCCCACTGCCAGTACCAGTGTGGTAATGATCCACCCTGGGTGGTTCCACCTTTCCTTCCTGCCTAGCTTGTTTTGAAAGGTTTGTGGCAGTATGATGCCAAGTTTCAAGATTAGTACTCTTGGTTTTTGAGCCACTGTATGCAGTGTACTTCAAGCCAAATGTGTTCTACCTTTTTTTCGTCACCTTGTATGAAGCATTGGAAGCAGTGTGTGAAGGTGATTGAGGTCGATCAGTCCAGCAAGATTGTACATCAGCAACCAACTGCCGTGACTCAGTCAGGTGATGGAGGCTGATCAGGTCAACAAGATTGTACATCAGCAACCAACTGCCATGGCTCAGTCAGGTGATGGAGGCTGATCAGGTCAACAAGATTGTACATCAGCAACCAACTGCCGTGACTCAGTCAGGTGATGGAGGCTGATCAGGTCAACAAGATTGTACATCAGCAACCAACTGCCGTGACTCAGTCAGGTGATGGAGGCTGATCAGGTCAACAAGATTGTACATCAGCAACCAACTGCCATGACTCAGTCAGGTGATGGAGGCCGATCAGGTCAACAAGATAGTTCATCAGCAACCAACTGCCGTGAACCAGTACTAGTGTAGACCAGAGTAGACACAACATGTGAACAAACAATGAGAAAGTAAACCTCAGTAAACACAGCATGTGGGCATGCAGTGAACAAACAGACCTCCAATGGACGCTGCATGTGAACATCTTCTGTCGAAGAACTGTCAGTTTGAAGTAAGAGTGTAATAAAAATATTTGAAGGGTGTTTCTGTCGTCTTGATGACAGACTTTTGTGTTGGCAGCACACTAACGGAGTTTCTCAAGAGGAGAGAGAAAAGCAAGAAGGAAATTCTGCAGCTGACCATCGAAGTGTTGGAGAAAAGGTTAGTCACCATTGTGTGTAAGAGTTGACCTTGGTTCTGTTATCTTCATGTTTGCCTGTTTCATTTTGCTTCCCTCTTTTTGAGTCTGATGCTGGTGTTTTGTCAAATGTAAATTCATATTATAACTGACAGATGAGAAGGATCTGTGTCTGTACGATTTCATCATGTTCTGAGCAGGTTTTTGAGTCTGATGTGGTTTTGTAAATGTAAATTCATATTATAACTGACAGATGAAAGGATCTGTGTCTGTACGATTTCATCATATTCTGAGCAGGTTTTTGAGTCTGATGTTGGTTATTGTAAATGTAAATTCAATTACACGAACAGAAGGATCTGTGTCTGTACGATTTCATCATATTCTATGCAGGTTTTTGAACAAGTACACTGGATGTGGTGAACTTAAAGAAAACAGACAAAATGACAGGTTTCTGAATGGTGATTGCTTCTGTGGGCTGTGGAGCAAGAGTTTTAGGTCAACCATGTGGTGTTGACAGGTATCAGATAGATTTCCATGGTGGTGTATTGTTGTTGATGTGGTGTTGACAGGTATCAGATTGGAGACTTCAGTGGGGGCATTATGTTGACGTGGTGTTGACAGATGTCAGATAGATTTCAATGGTGGTGTATTGTTGTTGATGTGGTGTTGACAGGTATCAGATTGGAGACTTCAGTGTTGGTATATTGTTGTTGACGTGGTGTTGACAGGTATCAGATTGGAGACTTCAGTGTTGGTGTATTGTTGTTGATGTGATGTTGACAGGTATCAGATAAGAGATTTCAGTGGTGGTATATTGTTGTTGACAGGTATCAGATAAGAGATTTCAGTGGTGGTATATTGTTGTTGACAGGTATCAGATAAGAGATTTCAGTGGCAGTATGTTGTTGTTGACAGGTATCAGATAAGAGATTTCAGTGGTGGTATGTTGTTGATGTGGTGTTGACAGATATCAGATTGGAGACTTCAGTGTTACTTATTGTTGTTGATGTGATGTTGACAGGTATCAGGTAAGAGATTTCAGTGGTGGTATATTGTTGTTGACAGGTGTCAGATAAGAGATTTCAGTGGTGGTATATTGTTGTTGACAGGTATCAGATAAGAGATTTCAGTGGCGGTATGTTGTTGTTGACAGGTATCAGATAAGAGATTTCAGTGTTGGTATATTGTTGTTGATGTGGTGTTGACAGATATCAGATAGGAGATTTCAGTGTTGGTATACTGTTGTTGATGTGGTGTTGACAGATATCAGATTGGAGACTTGAGTGGTGGCATATTGTTGTTGACAGGTATCAGATAAGAGATTTCAGTGGTGGCATATTGTTGTTGACAGGTATCAGATCGGAGACTTCAGTGTTGGTATATTGTTGTTGTCATGGTGTCGACAGGTATCAGATAGGAGATTTCAGTGTTGGTATATTGTTGTTGATGTGGTGTTCACAGATATCAGATCGGAGACTTTAGCGGCGGTATATTGTTGTTGACAGGTATCAGATAAGAGATTTCAGTGTTGGTATATTGTTGTTGACAGGTATCAGATAAGAGATTTCAATGGTGGTATATTGTTGTTGACAGGTATCAGATAAGAGATTTCAGTGTTGGTATATTGTTGTTGACAGGTATCAGATAAGAGATTTCAATGGTGGTATATTGTTGTTGACCGGTATCAGATAAGAGATTTCAGTGGCGGTATATTGTTGTTGACAGGTATCAGATAAGAGATTTCAATGGTGGTATATTGTTGTTGACAGGTATCAGATAAGAGATTTCAGTGTTGGTATATTGTTGTTGACAGGTATCAGATAAGAGATTTCAATGGTGGTATATTGTTGTTGACAGGTATCAGATAAGAGATTTCAGTGGCGGTATATTGTTGTTGACAGGTATCAGATAAGAGATTTCAGTGGCGGTATATTGTTGTTGACAGGTATCAGATAAGAGATTTCAGTGGTGGTATATTGTTGTTGACAGGTATCAGATAAGAGATTTCAGTGTTGGTATATTGTTGTTGACAGGTATCAGATAAGAGATTTCAATGGTGGTATATTGTTGTTGACAGGTATCAGATAAGAGATTTCAATGGTGGTATATTGTTGTTGACAGGTATCAGATCGGAGACTTCAGTGTTGGTATATTGTTGTTGTCATGGTGTCGACAGGTATCAGATAGGAGATTTCAGTGTTGGTATATTGTTGTTGACATGGTGTTGACAGGTATCAGATTGGAGACTTCAGTGGCGGTATGTTGGCAGAGGCGGAGGCTGAAAGAGCGAAGATGCCGCTGTTTGTCCCTCCCTACATGTTCAACAGTCGTGGACAGGCCGTTCCTGCCACCAATGGGGTAAGTGGCGGGACATGGCCGTGGTGGGTTAGGGTGAGGAGTGGCAACATTTGGGTTATAGCTATTGGGAAATGTGCTCATACAAGAAGGTCTTCTGCCGTTTGCGTACATGCCACTCCTTTTACACCCTTTCTTATCTTGTAAAAGGTGAAGAAGCTCTGTAGTGCGTTCTATGTCGTGTACCACTCACAGTGAAACATATTCTTTCAGAGTGTTGGGACTTGCATGATGTGAGACATAAACACTTTACAGCAGACTCCGTTAAAACCTTGTTTACAGATGTCCCACCTGATACGATCTTTGAATTTCTGAAAGAGATTAACGTTTTTCATCTCATCTAAGATTTTATGGGAAAAAGAGTTTTTAACTAAAGTTTGTATTTTTAGAAGGTTTATTTTAAAGGGTTGTGTGAGGGTTTGTTTTTTTTTTTGGGGGGGGGGGGGGAGATGGCTTGTGAGTTGACTGGAATGCGATGACAGCCCTGATATGGCCCTTTGCAGTCGGCTGGGCTATAAGCAACATTGCCTTGCCTTACCTTACACACAAACAGGTACACATGGTGACTGGAATGGTGTTACCTTACACACAAACAGGTACACATGGTGACTGGAATGGTGTTACCTTACACACAAACAGGTACACATGGTGACTGGAATGGTGTTACCTTACACACAAACAGGTACACATGGTGACTGGAATGGTGTTACCTTACACACAAATAGGTACACATGGTGACTGGAATGGTGTTACCTTACACACAAATAGGTACACATGGTGACTGGAATGGTGTTACCTTACACACAAACAGGTACACATGGTGACTGGAATGGTGTTACCTTACACACAAACAGGTACACATGGTGTCTGGAATGGTGTTACCTTACCTTACACACAAATAGGTACACATGGTGACTGGAATGGTGTTTGGTCTGGTTGTTGTCTGGGGAATCCATGTACATGTCGAATGACAACAAAAATGATGATAAAAAAACATAAAATGAGCTGGTGCTAAGAACATAGGAAGGAAACTGGGATTACAGCTTTGTTGGTGCAGTTTATGCTTGGAACAGGGGATGGCTGGTCCTCTTGACGGATTTTGTTTTATGGGCAAAAGTTGGAATCAGGGAGAGGAAGACTAGAGCTGGTTTGGCAGGAACTGTTTGTTTTTTTTTTGTTTGTTTTTTTCTGTTTTGCTAATCGGATATTTTTCAGTTTATTGGTACTTGAGGTGAATGTTTGCTGGAGCAGATTTTTTGATTCATCCCTTTGGCCTTCCAACCCAACCGTATTATATCTGTCTGTCTATCTATATCAGTATCTGTCTATCCATATCAATATCTATGTATCTATATCAGTGTATATTTATATATATAGATTTTTTCCCTTTTTATAACGCGAATTAGGATGCTTAGCCCATGGATTGCCAATGTGTGGAACAGGAGGAGGTGCCCCCAGTCCGCAAGAAGCGTCAGTATCGGCGTCGGCAGAAACCTGTCCAGCCGGCCGTCCATCCTCACGCTGCTGCGGCGGCCATGGCCACGTCGGCCACCTTCTCCGGGGAAGTGGATGTGCTGCGTCACAGTCTGGACAGCTCGGAGGACGATTTCTTCTCCCCGGTGAGTCGGCTCCCTTCCCCACACCTACAGCTCCTTTTCGGAATCTTTCATTGTTATCATGTCAAACCCTTGCATGCAGTGCCCAGTTTGCTGTCTTCTTTGGCAAGATTATTGGCTCATGCAGAAATCATGTCAAACCCTTGCATGCAGTGCCCTGTTTGCTGTCTTCTTTGGCAAGATTATCGGCTCATGCAGAACGGAGATTCACTCCAGACCCTTTTCACACAATCACGTGAGGATTGCAAGTTCCTGAAAGAATGAGTGAGACAGAGCAAAAATGAGATGGAAGTGTCTTGTTCAGCAGCCGGCCAGAGAACAGAGCAAAAAGGAAGTCAGTAGGCACTGTAGACCACAGGCATAAAACCAAGTGTATTTTCTGAATACTGCACTAATTGACCTTCTGAGTTAGGGAGGATGTCGACGAACAGGAAGAAGACTGAAGGAAGAAGACTGAAGGAAGAAGACTAAAAGGAAGAAGACTGAAGGAAGAAGACTAAAGGAAGAAGACTGAAGGAAGAAGACTGAAGGAAGAAAGGAGGCTCTCCTCCATTTGCAGCAGCATGACTTGAAATTCAGCCAAACAGAGCGGCACACTTGGTATTGCCTGCCTGGTATTGGCTACACAGTATTTGATATGGAACGTTCTCAGCCAAACAGAGGGGCACACTCAGTATTGCCTGCGTGGTGTTGCCTGCCTGGTATTGGCTGCACAATATTTGATATGGAATGTTCTCAGACAAACAGAGCAGCAAACTTGATATTGGCTGCCTGGTATTGGCTGCACAATATCTGATATGGAACGTTCGTTTTGCCAAACAGAGCGGCAAACTTGGTATTGCCTGCCTGGTATTGCCTGCACAATATTTGATATGGAACGTTCTCAGACAAACCGAGCGGCAAACTTGGTATTGGCTGCCTGGTATTGGCTGCACAATATCTGATATGGAACGTTTGTTTGCCAAACAGGGATTGTAAATGAAGAAAACTGTCCATTTCTTTGAAGAGCATTGTTGATAACTAAACAGCTGGCATTGAGTAGGGTCCAGTGTGGATGAAGCATGGAAGGACTCCGTCTCTGCAGATTATCAGATTTCAGTGAAAACTACGAGAATCAGCAAGAGAAAGAATTTTTCAGTGAAAGTTACATCAGTGAAGAAAGAAGGGATGGCTGTTAATCAGTGGAGCACTGATTAAGTGTTTGGTATGTTAGCAGAAGACATTGATATCGCAGAATCAGTGGAGCACTGATTAAGTGTTTGGTGGTATCTTAGCAGATGACATTGATATCACAGAATCAGTGGAGCACTGATTAAGTGTTTGGTGGTATGTTAGCAGACGACATTGATATCGCAGAATCAGTGGAGCACTGATTAAGTGTTTGGTGGTATGTTAGCAGACGACATTGATACTGCAGAATCAGTGGAGCACTGGTTAAGTGTTTGGTGATATGTTAGCAGACGACATTGATATCGCAGAATCAGTGGAGCACTGGTTAAGTGTTAACCCGAAGAGTGCCTATAAGCCGTCAGCTGACGCCGAAGTAAAAATGCTTTCCCAGTGCCTATGGGCCGTCCACTGACGTCATGCATTTTCATTCGTTACTATTTCTATTAACGGACTTAAATAGAGTGTGCGTAGTAAGCCATATATGTCTGTAGTATTAAAATGATACGCAAATGACCACACATGAGGGGAAAGCCCATTTATTCTCATCACTGACTGGATGACCAGCCAGCACTTCGTCTCGCTTGCAAAGATGGCGGCGCAACCTTTGACAAGCGTAGCGACCAAATCAACATATTTACACAGCTGAGCAGGCTCTGCTAGTCATTTTTGACAAAGACAATAATCTTTTATTCAACGACTTACTTGAGCATGAAGGTGAGATGATGATTGTGATGGAATTGCCGACCGTATTCGTCAGTTATTGTGTCGGGCTGTGTGACCTCAGTGTGTGTTCAGCTGACTGGTTTGCTAGTGTCGAACGAGCTCGCCTAGTGTGTACTCTGCACTGCGTGCCAGTGGCCAGTGATGTGATAGTCAGCGCGAGAGGGGAGCGTGGCCTGCTCGCGGCGTGACACGGGGCAGAGGGAAAGGTAGGAGAAGAGGAGGAGTGAAAGAGAGAGTTGAAGTCCAGCAAGGGGGCGTGGTGGGGGGAGGGGGGGTGGTCGTGGACTGACCTGTCTGCATAGAGTGTGAGCGTCTTGATAGACTTCTAAACTGTTTTACTTTCATTTACATGTGTAGTGTGACAATACAGACTTTATTTTCAACTTTTTTGCTTTGTGTTCTTTTTTGGATGTGAAGCTGTAGTGGTAAATACATATGTTTTTGATCGTGCAAAAAAATCTATCCAAATCTTCTAAATGCCTAAATATTTTTTTATTATCAAAATTAAAACAAAAGAAGCCCACATTCAAAATCTTCATTCAATTTCCTTCAAAAATCATATATATTTCATTGTTATATCTTTTGTAGTTTCTGAGCTAGAATTTTTTGTTAATTATTACCCCCAAATCATTAGATTTCCCTGGCACTGGGAAAACCTTTGTTTGTAACATTTTCAAGCAGTGAACGGGTTAAGTATGTTAGCAGATGACATTGATACCGCAGAATCAGTGGAGCACTGATTAAGTGTTAGGTGATATGTTAGCAGACGACATTGATACCACAGAATCAGTGGAGCACTGGTTAAGTGTTTGGTGATATGTTAGCAGACGACATTGATATCGCAGAATCTTGCGTAAACTTCTTTGTCAGAGCGGACTGTCACCATTTTGTCTCGCCAGTTGAAAATGTCGGCAAACTATCGACACTGTGACGTCATGCATCAGTAAGATGCTGCAAAAGCAAAAGAGTGCAGCAAAAACCTGTTTGAACAAATGATCCTTCAAGAAGCTGTTTGAATGAATGGTTTCTCAAAAACCTGTTTGAACAAATAATCCTTCAAGAAGCTGTTTGAACAAATGGTTTCTCAAAAACCTGTTTGAACAAATGGCCCCTGTGTTTGAACGGAGAAGTGGATGACATACCACTTGGTGTGTAGATGTGTGCCAGGCTGCATCATCATTAAAACAAGTTTCTGAGTGAAGGAGGAGGAAAGGGGGGCAGGGGGCAACGCATGTCCACTGGACCTTGGTACAGTTTCAGGTATTTTTGCTTTCCATCAGTGGAGGCCTTTAAATTGGGAATATGCACACGTTGTGAAATCTCCACGATTGAAGAGGCGGAAGTTTGAGTCCATTCAGATTGTAAATGTTGTGATAAAATACCTGTGGCCATCGTAATGTATTCAGATGGTAGATATTGTGGTAAAATACCTGTGGCCATCGTAATGTATTCAGATGATAAATGTTGTAAAATACCTGTGGCCATCGTAATGTATTCAGATGGTAGATATTGTGGTAAAATACCTGTGGCCATCGTAATGTATTCAGATGGTAAATGTTGTGGTAAAATACCTGTGGCCATCGTAATGCATTCAGATGGTAGATATTGGAGTAAAATACCTGTGGCCATCGTAATGTATTCAGATGGTAGATATTGGGGTAAAATACCTGTGGTCATCGTAATGTATTCAGATGGTAGATATTGGGGTAAAATACCTGTGGCCATCGTAATGCATTCAGAAGGTAAATGTTGTGGTAAAATACCTGTAGTCATCGTAATGTATTCAGATGGTAGATATTGTGGTAAAATACCTGTGGCCATCGTAATGCATTCAGATGGTAAATGTTGTGGTAAAATACCTGTGGCCATCGTAATGTATTCAGATGTCAGATATTGTGGTAAAATACCTGTGGCCATCGTAATGTATTCAGATGGTAGATATTGGGGTAAAATACCTGTGGCCATCGTAATGTATTCAGATGGTAGATATTGGGGTAAAATACCTGTGGCCATCGTAATGTATTCAGATGGTAGATATTGTGGTAATACTGTGCCATCGTAATGTATTCAGATGTAAATGTTGTGGTAAAATACCTGTGGCCATCGTAATGTATTCAGATGTAGATATTGTGGTAAATACCTGTGGCCATCAGAATGTATTCAGATGGTAGATATTGGGGTAAAATACCTGTGGCCATCGTAATGTATTCAGATGGTAGATATTGGGGTAAAATACCTGTGGCCATCGTAATGTATTCAGATGGTAAATGTTGTGGTAAAATACCTGTGGCCATTGTAATGTATTCAGATGTCAGATATTGTGGTAAAATACCTGTGGCCATCGTAATGTATTCAGATGGTAGATATTGGGGTAAAATATCTGTGGCCATCATAATGTATTTCAGATGGTAGATATTGGGGTAAAATACCTGTGGCCATCGTAATGTATTCAGATGGTAGATATTGGGGTAAAATACCTTTGGCTATCGTAATGTATTCAGATGGTAGATACTGTAGTAAAATACCTTTGGCCATCATAATGTATTCAGATGGTAGATATTGTGGTAAAATACCTGTGGCCATCGTAATGTATTCAGATGGTAGATATTGGGGTAAAATACCTGTGGCCATCGTAATGTATTCAGATGGTAGATATTGGGGTAAAATACCTTTGGCCATCATAATGTACTCGGGTAGTAAATATTGTAGTTAAAAACCTGTGGCCATCGTAATGTATTCAGATGGTAGATATTGTGGTAAAATACCTGTGGCCATCATAATGAGCTGGTGGAGTGATGATTCAGGCTGTAGAAGATGGTGAAAAGTGAACAGTGAAGATGTCGGATGTGGTTTGTTGCAGGCCTTGTCACCATCGGAGCATGAGGATGACAGTGATCCTGACGGCCCCTTCGCCTTCAAGAGGCGGAAGACATGCAGCTACTATGCTGTGAGTGGCCTCCCTTTACTGTCTGTGTCTCTTCTACTGGGGGTCAGTGGGTTCTGCAGGTTTTACTTCCTTGCTTCTGCTGTCATTATTAATTTGAGCCTCATATTCCTCCTTGTTGGGATAATGAATGAAAATCTTGTTTTCATTTTTGGATGTGAAAAGGAGGTTATCTTCTTCTGCGTATGCAGGCTGATACTCCTGTGGACACTCCCTGTATAGAAAGGCAAGGATTAATCCCATCTACCCAACAAAGGGAGTGGAGTTTTGTGTGTATGACCGTTTTTTATCCCGCCATTAAGGCATCCATACTCCAGGTTAGGGGAAGGTGCATGCTGTGTGTAACGTGTCACCCATACCAATGGCCAAACTGGCCTTCTCTTCCGAAAGTTGGTGATGGGATTTTACGTGTGTGCAAGATGTTATGCTTGCGTTCACACACGGAACCTTGGTTTATAGTCTCATTCAAAGGACTGTCTGAGAAATGGAGTCAGAACCAATGTTAACTCCAAGGGAAAAATCCCCCAGTACCGAAATGGCTCAACTGAGATTCGAACCCGCAACCCCAAGATTACGAGTTCGGCACTCTACCACTGAGCTATTCTGGCCCCCGTAGAAAGGTTATAAAGAGAAAAGAAGTTTAAAAGGTGAAAATGAACAGCTGGACTTCATCTGTGTGCAGGCATGTATGTGTATAGAGTGTACATGCACTGTGTGTATGTGTATAGACAGTGCATGTACTGTGTGTATGTGTATAGAGTGTACATGCACTGTGTTTATGTGTATAGACAGTACATGCACTGTGTGTATGTGTATAGACAGTACATGCACTGTGTGTATGTGTATAGACAGTACATGCGCTGTGTGTCTTCGGGCAAGAAACAGAAACAGTTCTTTTTAGATGATTACCCAGGTAAACTGCACCGTGTCTGATCTGAGGTAGCAGGTGTTTACAGAACTCATCATGTCTTAAAGCTTATTTCAGGCTGTTAATGTTAACCCCCTGTCCTAATGCTCAATATCTATGGGCGCCATCATTTTGTTTCTGGATGACAAAAGTCATCTTAACTTGGTTAAAAACTGGAGACTAAAATGATTTTGAAAAATGCTGATAGAAGGACAAGTCGGGTAGATTGATAGGACGCCATATGAAGGTGAGGTGAGCACATGTATTAGAGTATGTGACTTTGGAACGAATAGTTGACTGTAATTATTTTGGCTTTCGATGACAGTGAAGTTGATTTAAGACCAGAAAAAAAAGTTTCCCTGTGGATTAGGGGATCTTGGGAGGAGTGGGAAAGAATGTATGTAAAGTTGTGTACATTAATGCTGTTCTGCTGTGAGCAGCATGTGATAGGATCCCCAGCCACAGTAATGCTGTTCTGCTGTGAGCAGCCACAGTAATGCTGTTCTGCTGTGAGCAGCATGTGATAGGGTCCCCAGCCACAGTGATGCTGTTCTGCTGTGAGCAGCCACAGTAATGCTGTTCTGCTGTGAGCAGCATGTGATAGGATCCCCAGCCGCAGTGATGCTGTTCTGCTGTGAGCAGCATGTGATAGGATCCCCAGCCACAGTGATGCTGTTCTGCTGTGAGCAGCCACAGTAATGCTGTTCTGCTGTGAGCAGCATGTGATAGGGTCCCCAGCCACAGTGATGCTGTTCTGCTGTGAGCAGCCACAGTAATGCTGTTCTGCTGTGAGCAGCATGTGATAGGATCCCCAGCCACAGTGATGCTGTTCTGCTGTGAGCAGCCACAGTAATGCTGTTCTGCTGTGAGCAGCATGTGATAGGATCCCCAGCCACAGAGATGCTGTTCTGCTGTTGGCAGCCACAGTAATGCTGTTCTGCTGTGAGCAGCATGTGATAGGATCCCCAGCCACAGTAATGCTGTTCTGCTGTGAGCAGCCACAGTAATGCTGTTCTGCTGTGAGCAGCATGTGATAGGGTCCCCAGCCACAATGCTTGCGCAAGGAGTTCAGTCTCTGCTGACAGGCATGTTTTGCCGCTTTCGTATTTTTTCCCTTTTGTAGGTGGACAGTAACTAATAGTGTTGTTAGGTATCATTGAAACAGAACATTTTTAATTGTTTATGGTAAATTTGAATGAATAGCTTTCAGTGTATGGACACGATTGCACAAGAAATGGCGAACAGGTCAGAAAGTCATCTTTAAACATTTACTTTTAATGTAGCACAACATGAAATTAAGGGGTAATAGGGTAAACCATGCACACATGCTCACACACACACACACACACACACACACACACACATGCACTCTCTGTCTCTCTCTCGCACACGCATGCGCGCACACGCTCACAAATTCTTACACAACACACACACACACACTCTCTCTCTCTCTCTCTCAAACTTGCACATGTATACACACGCGCACGTGCACACACACACACACACATACACACACACACACACACACACACACACACACACACACACACACTCTCTCTCTCTCTCTCTCTCTCTCTCTCTCTCTCTCAAACTCGCACATACACACGCGTGCGCACACACACACACACACACACACACACACACACACGCACACACTGCATCGTGTGTAAAAATCCTCTTTGTGCGCATAGCGTCCAGATGAAGGCCTTAAGTGGTTCCCTATGCCTGAAGCATGTTGCAGAACTTGTTTCCTGGAGACCCTACACAGATAGGTGCAGGATTATTGCGTTTTCCTGTCGATGGAGCAGGCAAGGTAGCATAGAATGTTCCACCTGCATGCCTTGGCCGTCCTGTTGACAGTGAAATGAAAACTTGCCTGCTGAATTCAGCAGGCATGTCAGCTGAAGTTACAATCATATTGGATTGAATCAACAGTGGCCAGTTACTGTTCTAGTGAATCAAAAGTCGCCAGTTACTATTGTAGTGAATAAACAGTGGCCAGTTACTGTTCTATTGAATCAGCAGTGGCCAGTTACTGTTCTATTGAATCAACAGTGGCCAGTTACTGTTCTATTGAATCAACAGTGGCCAGTTACTGTTCAAGTGAATGAACAGTCGCCAGTGGCCAGTTACTGTTCAAGTGAATAAACAGTTGCCAGTTACTGTTCTAGTGAATAAACAGTCGCCAGTTACTGTTCTGTTGAATAAACAGTCGCCAGTTACTGTTCTGTTGAATCAACAGTGGCCAGTTACTGTTCTATTGAATAAACAGTCACCAGTTACTGTTCTATTGAATAAACAGTCACCAGTTACTGTTCTTGTAGTCACACTCGACGTGACCTGAAAAAAAAATTAAGAAAAGTTTTTTTTTTTCCAGTATACGGAATCCAAGCACTTTACAATTGGCAGCCACTTTCGCTTTGTCTCAGCCGATCTATCTTAATGCCCAAAGCTTCCCAAATAAGCCATATGGGAACGAAATGAAAGGCTTTTATCTGAAAATGACTGACATGAGGGGTAGGTAGAGGGGGGGGGGGGGGGGGGCTGTTACCCAGTTATTGATTCCGTTCATTTGACAGAGTAAAACATCTCTGATGTTAGGATGTGATGTCAAATATCTGTTCACATCAGAACAAGATGGAGCAGGTGAAGACTAAATGCCTGCCACGACATAAGCCCTCTTCACCCAGACTGTTAAAACAGCAATATGTAGCCCTCTTCACCCAGACTGTTGAAACAGCAATTATGCAGCCCTCTTCACCCAGACTGTTGAAACAGCAATATGTAGCCCTCTTCATCCAGACTGTTGAAACAGCAATATGTAGCCCTCTTCACCCAGACTGTTGAAAGAGCAATATGTAGCCCTCTTCACCCAGACTGTTGAAACAGCAATATGTAGTTTGGCGTCATATACTTTACCATGTCAGACCATAGCAGCACCCCAGGGCCGCCACAGCCCGTTTACCTCCGGCACTCTCGGGAGTGTATTTATTAAAAGATTTGTCTCTTTTACCGGCACTCCCGCGACTTTGTTACTCGCGATCGTCGGCACCGCTCGCCGGTCGTGTTCCCCACCATATTGCCGAGCCTCGGGTTCAGCACGCATTTTGTGCTGGTTCCGGCTTGCACTAGACCCTGAGTATTTTTGCCGTGTGAGGCTCTTGGTGGGAGCGTATTTATTAAAAGATTTGTCTCTTTTACCGGCACTCTCGGGAGCGTATTTATTAAAAGATTTGTCTCTTTTACCGGCACTCTCGCGACTTTGTTACTCGCGATCGTCGGCACCGCTCGCCGGTCGTGTTCCCCCACCATATTGCCGAGCCTCGGGTTCAGCACGCATTTTGTGCTGGTTCCGCTTATTAAGGTTTAGTGCTCAATAACTATCACACCTGTACTCTTTACCCTTCACAGGTAGAACGTGTTCGAGTAAGGGTGCGTGACACTGATCTGCTTATTAAGATTTAGTGCCCAAGAACTATCCCACCTATACACAGTGATACTCCACGTGTAGAGATTGCTATTAATAGCCATACCAGTCACACGACCGGTGGCGTGTACGGGTAGTTCGAGTTTTCAGTCGATCTCTCGAGCACTTTGCACGACACCACACGGACGATCGAGATTAATTGATTTTCTCGATCGGCCACCTTGTCTCCTCTTTGCGGTCGTGTGTTCCGGGTTTGCTCTATCCACCTGTGCCCAACATGGTGAAGGACACCGCCGGGTCGAGCCACTCCACTGCTCGGAGTTCGCTCAATTTCCCGGAGAACCCGCGGGTCGATTCCATCTCGGAGCAATCCGTTCGCACTGATGAACGTACGGTTCGGGTAGACAGAGACGACTTCTCCGCGGAAGGGACGCGTGATCTTTCCTCGTCTACCAAACCGACGGACGCACGACCGCGGCGTCCCAAGGCTGATAGGCAAGCGGCCACCATTTCAAAATGCCTTTCATTTGATCTGCCTGCAAAGTCTAAGGGCAAAGCTCCCTCAAGGTGCTGCCCACAAAGTCTAATGGCAAGGCTCCCCTCAAGGGGCCCGGCCGAGCAAAGACTAGCCAACGGAATTCGCCCTCCCCCACCCCTTCTCCATCGGCCAGCTTGCCCTCTAGCCTACGGACTCGCTCGGAGACTTCTAACTATCATGCTGAGTCACGCGAATCTCGGCCCCCGGGGCACCTTGCCGAGCCGCGGACCAGCACGGGTGACGGATCTGGGATGGAATCACCATCCGTCACTCGCCTTGATGAGTCACGTATCTCTTTTTCCCCCCAAATTGATACGTGCACTCATAGCGCTCGGCCCCACCGGGCACAGGTGCAGCCAACACCTGAGCTCGAGGAGCGCTTCGACTCCGGAAGCAGCCTTATGGTCACCCCGACGCACGACCTCGGTGGTGTCCATAATCCTGGGCGTGCGGGCACGCCGCGCCATGGGCCCGGCCGTGCCCATGCACAAGGACGGTCGACCTACCCCGATCGAACGTCACCTTCTTCCCTAGGGGTATTGGACGTTGGGGAACCGACCTTTTCGGATCCCCATTTGGGCAACGTCCGCGGTCCCGCTCCTCCGGGGGGAGGATCTACCAGCGGGACCAAGGGTAACCTGACATATTCCTCCAGGGGGAAGTGCCGACGATCGCGAGTAACAAAGTCGCGGGAGTGCCGGTAAAAGAGACAAATCTTTTAATAAATACGCTCCCGAGAGTGCCGGAGGTAAACGGGCTGTGGCGGCCCTGGGGTGCTGCTATGGTCTGACATGGTAAGTATACTAGCCAAACAGGGAGTATAACACAAACTCCCCATCCCTCTTCACCCAGACTGTTAAAACAGCAATATGTAGCCCTCTTCACCCAGACTGTTGAAACAGCAATATGTAGCCCTCTTCATCCAGACTGTTAAAACAGCAATATGTAGCCCTCTTCACCCAGACTGTTGAAACAGCGATATGTAGCCCTCTTCACCCAGACTGTTGAAACAGCAATATGTAGCCCTCTTCACCCAGACTGTTGAAACAGCGATATGTAGCTCTCTTCACCCAGACTGTTCAAACAGCAATATTAGCCCTCTTCACCCACATTGTTCAAACAGCAATATTAGCCCTCTTCACCCACATTGTTCAAACAGCGATATGTAGCCCTCTTCACCCACATTGTTCAAACAGCGATATGTAGCCCTCTTCACCCAGACTGTTCAAACAGCAATATGTAGCCCTCTTCACCCAGACTGTTCAAACAGCAATATGCAGCCCTCTTCACCCAGACTGTTCAAACAGCGATATGTAGCCCTCTTCACCCACATTGTTCAAACAGCGATATGTAGCCCTCTTCACCCAGACTGTTCAAACAGCGATATGTAGCCCTCTTCACCCAGACTGTTGAAACAGCGATATGTAGCCCTCTTCACCCAGACTGTTCAAACAGCGATATGCAGCCCTCTTCACCCAGACTGTTCAAACAGCGATATGCAGCCCTCTTCACCCAGACTGTTCAAACAGCAATATGTAGCCCTCTTCACCCAGACTGTTGAAACAGCAATATGCAGCCCTCTTCACCCAGACTGTTGAAAGAGCAATATGTAGCCCTCTTCACCCAGACTGTTGAAAGAGCAATATGTAGCCCTCTTCACCCAGACTGTTGAAACAGCGATATGTAGCCCTCTTTACCCAGACTGTCGAAACCGCGATATGTAGCCCTCTTCACCCAGACTGTTGAAACAGCAGTGTGTAGCCCTCTTCACCCAGACTGTTAAAACAGCAGTATGCAGCTTGTGCTTCAGTTTAGAAACAGTTCAGCTCCATGTCCCACTTCACAGCCAATAAGGTGTTTGATTCTGGTAAAGAAGAGTGGAGTGATGCGTTTGGTGTCCATTTTATTTCAGCCTGAGCATAGTGGTGATGATTTCAATTTCACTTGAACGCAGTGGTGATGATTTGATTTTCATTTGTGTACGTACAGTGGTCTTAATCTTGTTTCAAGTTGGGTAGAGTGGTGATGATTTTATTGTAACTTGAGTCGAGTGGTGGTAAGTCTATGTCAGCTTGAGTGTAGTGGTGATATTTGTAATTGGACTCGAGTACAGTGTTGATAATTTTATTTCTACTTTTTAAGCATTGTGGTGATAAATGTAGGTCTGTTTCAGTGTAATGTAGTAGTTTTATTTCTACTTTCATAGAGTAGTGCAAAATCGTTTCTTCTTCTGTGCAGTGGTGATCATTTGATTCATACTCCAGTACAGTGAAGATCATTTCATTTCTATTTCAGTATAGTAGTGATAATTTTATTTCTATTTCTGTACTCGGGTGGTGATTTTATTTCTACTTCAGTACAATGGTGATAGTTCCGCTTCTTCTTGGGCACAGTGGTGATCATTTCATTTCTACTTGAATACTGTGATGATAATTTGATTTCTACTTGAGTACTGTGATGATCTTTTCATTTCTACTTGAGTACTGTGATGATCATTTCATTTCTACTTGAGTACTGTGGTGATCATTTCATTTCTACTTGAGTGCTATGATGATCTTTTCATTTTTACTTGAGTATTGTGATGATCTTTTCATTTCTAATTGAGTACTGTGATCTTTTCATTTCTACTTGAGTACTGTGATGATCTTTCCATTTCTACTTGAGTACTGTGGTGATCATTTTATTTCAGCTTGAGTGTGTTGGTAATTATATGTTTTCAACTTCGGTGTACTGGTGACAGTTCTGTTTCAGCTTCATTATAGTGGCAGAAATTTTATTTTAGCTTCAGTATAGATTTGATAATTTTATTTCAGCTTTAGTGTAGATTTGATAATCTCATTTCAACTAAGGTGTAGAGGTAATGATTGTGTGTCGAATTCATGTCTGTCTCGAGCTTCATTATAGTGGCTTATTCCAGATTTGTTGTAGTGGTTATAATTGTATTTTAGCTTCAGTGCAGTGATAATTTTCTTTCAGCTTCAGTACGGTGATAATTTTCTTTCAGCTTTCGTTTGGCAGTTATACTTTTATTTCCAGTGTAGTGGTTATAATTTGATTTCTGCTTCGTTGCAGTGGTGATTGTTTTATTTCAGCTTTAGAATAGTGCTGATGATTTTATTTCTGAGTCCGTGTAGTGGTGATAATTGTATGTCAGCTTCAGCACAGTGACTATACTGTTATTTCAGCTTCAGTGTAGCGATGATAATTTTATGTCGGCTTCAGTTCATTGGTGATAATTTCTAAAGTCTTCCACCTGCTCCCGAGGCTCCAGTCGTGGAGTAGTTGGGCAGCTTTGTCGATGGATCACGCTCCAGTATGGTCAGCTGTTAGACTCATTCTCTACTTGTGCACCTGTTCATAGATAGATGAAATAAGAAAAACCAAATGTTTTGGATTTAAAAAAAGATATCGTGCCAGTGAAAAGCGTGTCTTGACTGGATGTCATTGCAGTCCGTGTCTTCATGTCTGGCTTCCATTGCAGCCTGTGCTCGGTCGGCTTGGCAACTGGCCGTGGTGCGACCCCAGGGAAGGAGGCAAGGGGGATAAGTGTTGTCGCTTTTCCCTCACCACACTTCCAGGTGGCCGCTGTATTGGCTATGCCCGCCGTCGAGTCGGCCGTGGTGGCAGGTAAAGGACCTGGAATGTACATTTAACATTGTGTTGTTTTTTTTTTTCTCTTGGCTTGTGAAAGAGTGCACAGAAATAAAAAATGAATGCGGCAGGTGGGGTGGAGTGTTTATGTGGATGAAATCTGTTGGAGGAAGACAGGGCAGGGTGGAACAGGCCTGGCCTGAGGCTTGACTTGAGGCAGTGTCCTGGCCTGGCCTGAGGCTTGACTCGAGGCAGTGTCCTGGCCTGGCCTGAGGCTTGACTTGAGGCAGTGTCCTAGGCTGGTCTGAGGCTTGACTTGAGGCAGTGTCCTGGCCTGGCCTGGCCTGAGGCTTGACTTGAGGCAGTGTCCTAGGCTGGCCTGAGGCTTGACTTGAGGCAGTGTCCTGGCCTTGCCTGAGGCTTGACTTGAGGCAGTGTCCTAGGCTGGCCTGAGGCTTGACTTGAGGCAGTGTCCTAGGCTGGCCTGAGGCTTGACTTGAGACAGTGTCCTGGCCTGGCCTGAGGCTTGACTTGAGGCAGTGTTCTGGCCTGGCCTGAGGCTTGACTTGAGGCAGTGTCCTAGGCTGGCCTGAGGCTTGACTTGAGGCAGTGTCCTAGGCTGGTCTGAGGCTTGACTTGAGGCAGTGTCCTAGGCTGGCCTGAGGCTTGACTTGAGGCAGTGTCCTGGCCTGGCCTGAGGCTTGACTTGAGGCAGTGTCCTGGCCTGGCCTGAGGCTTGACTCGAGGCAGTGTCCAGGCCTGGCCTGAGGCTTGACTCAAGGCAGTGTCCTGGCCTGGCCTGAGGCTTGACTTGAGGCAGTGTCCTGGCCTGGCCTGGCCTGAGACTTGACTTGAGGCAGTGTCCTAGGCTGGTCTGAGGCTTGACTTGAGGCAGTGTCCTAGGCTGGCCTGAGGCTTGACTTGAGGCAGTGTCCTGGCCTGGCCTGAGGCTTGACTTGAGGCAGTGTCCTAGGCTGGCCTGAGGCTTGACTTGAGGCAGTGTCCTGGCCTGGCCTGAGGCTTGACTTGAGGCAGTGTCCTGGCCTGGCCTGAAGCTTGACTTGAGGCAGTGTCCTAGCCTGGCCTGGCCTGAGGCTTGACTTGAGGCAGTGTCCTAGGCTGGCCTGAGGCTTGACTTGAGGCAGTGTTCTAGGCTGGCCTGAGGCTTGACTTGAGGCAGTGTCCTGGCCTGGCCTGAGGCTTGACTTGAGGCAGTGTCCTGGCCTGGCCTGAGGCTTGACTTGAGGCAGTGTCCTGGCCTGGCCTGAGGCTTGACTTGAGGCAGTGTCCTGGCCTGGCCTGAGGCTTGACTTGAGGCAGTGTCCTGAACAGCCAGGCAGGCAGTGTGAGCATCAGATCTCCACAGCAAGAAATCCCATTGGTGGTATCAGTCGCCCAGCGGCAGGGCACTGTCTCCTTTTGGTGGGTTGCCTCATGATGAACTGGTGGGTTGACTGCTCCACCTTACAGTCTGCAGACTCTAACTCCATGTCGGTGAAGACCTCTCTGATTTTGGATTCATGTTGTTGAACAGTCGTGTATAACTTAATAAATTTCATGTTGTTGACCAGTCATCTGTAATGTAAGTTCACGTTAGTATGCAGGCCTATGTAGTTGTCACCAAGTTCATGTTAGTCTACAGGCCTGAACCAAGTGGGGAAAAATAAGGTCTGAGCTAAGGCAAAATTGGGGTATCCAGATGCCCTGAAGTACTGTCAGAGAAGTGTTATTACAGACTTCACTGCTGTGCGTACTTTGCCCTCGGTGATGGCTCTCTGAGTGTGAACACTTGCGATTTATTGGAACAGTGCTTTATGACTGAACTGCTGTGGGTACTTTGCCCTCGGTGATGGCTCTCTGAGGGTGAATACTTGCGATTTGTTGGAACAGTGGTTGATGACTGAACTGCTGTGGGTACTTTGCCCTTGGTGATGGCTCTCTGAGGGTGAATACTTGCGATTTGTTGGAACAGTGGTTTATGACTGAACTGCTGTGGGTACTTTGCCCTCGGTGATGGCTCTCTGAGGGTGAATACTTGCGATTTGTTGGAACAGTGGTTGATGACTGAACTGCTGTGGGTACTTTGCCCTCGGTGATGGCTCTCTGAGGGTGAATACTTGCGATTTGTTGGAACAGCGGTTGATGACTGTGAACTGCTGTGGGTACTTTGCCCTCGGTGGTGGCTCTGAGGGTGAATACTTGCGATTTGTTGGAACAGTGGTTGATGACTATGAACTGCTGTGGGTACTTTGCCCTTGGTGATGGCTCTCAGAGGGTGAATACTTGCGATTTGTTGGAACAGTGGTTGATGACTGTGAACTGCTGTGAAGGAACTTGAATTGGTCCTGAAATTGTTTTATGATGAGGGATGTTGTGAGAGGCACGTTGTGACCAGAAATAATTTGGAACAGCAGCGCTTATGGCATAGTACATTTAGGTAAACATAGTAAAGGTGATTGATGATTTAGGAAATGAAAAAGAATGGAAAAGAGAAAAAAAAAAAGAAGAGAAAAACAAAAAACAAAAATGGGCGGGAAGGGGGGGGGGGGGGGGGTTGAAGACGATGGGGGAATGGAGATGGGAGCAGGGGTTTATACCAGACAGTTTTGCAGATAGTGTTGCAAACTGCAGATTGTTGTCTACAATGTGAAGGAATATACCACTTCCATCTCTTATTCTCTTCTTCTCACTCTTTTTGCTTCACCCCTCCCCCCCCCCACCCCCTCAAGATTTTTTTATGGCAAATTGATGCTTGCTGCAAGCCCCACTATGAGTTGTCTCCCTTATGATTTTATAGAGTTGTACTGGACCGTGGATACACGCCTTGGGACGATGCCCTTGACAAGATTGACTTGATGTCAGGTCAGTCCTACTCTGGTCAGCTAGGAGACTACATTACCTACATCAGAGAAAGGAAAATGTGAGTATGTGAACAAGAGAATGCAAAATGTATGTGTGGAGTTGAGGGAAAGGAGATGATAAATGTGAATGAGGAGAAAGGAAAATGTTGATATGGAATGAAGACAAAGGGAAATGAAAATATGGAATGAAGACAAGGGGAAATGAAAATATGGAATGAAGACAAAGGGGAAATGAAAATATGGAATGAAGACAAAGGGAAATGAAAATATGGAATGAAGACAAAGGGGAAATGAAAATATGGAATGAAGACAAAGGGAAATGAAAATATGGAATGAAGACGAAGGGAAATGAAAGGATGGCCACAGTATTACTTTTCCCCAGCCCCCCGCCCCTTCTCCCAGTCCATGTACTGTGAATGTACAGTGTACAGCCAGACTGCTGAATGGATAACAACGGTGCAGTCAGCAGTACAGGAAAGAATGTACAGGCATGTTTGAAATAAAGTCATATGACATGTGTTAGGTGACCTGTGATGCCATTGACATGTGTCAGGTGACCTGTGACGTCATTGACATGTGTTAGGTGACCTGTGGAGTCATATGACATATGTGTTAGGTGACCTATGGAGTCATATGACATGTGTTAGGTGACCTATGGAGTCATATGACATGTGTTAGGTGACCTATGGAGTCATATGACATATGTGTTAGGTGACCTGTGGAGTCATGTGACATATGTGTTAGGTGACCTATGGAGTCATATGACATATGTGTTAGGTGACCTATGGAGTCATATGACATATGTGTTAGGTGACCTGTGGAGTCATATGACATATGTGTTACGTGACCTGTGGAGTCATATGACATATGTGTTACGTGACCTGTGGAGTCATATGACATGTGTGTTAGGTGACCTATGGAGTCATATGACATGTGTTAGGTGACTTATGGAGTCATGTGACATGTGTTAGGTGACCTATGGAGTCATATGACACATGTGTTAGGTGACTATGACATCTATATGTGTTAGGTAACCTGTGGAGTCATATGACATGTGTTAGGTGACCTTATGGAGTCATATGACATGTGTTAGGTGACCTGTGGAGTCATATGACATGTGTTAGGTGACCTGTGGAGTCATATGACATGTGTTAGGTGACCTATGGAGTCATCTGGCATATGTGTTAGGTGACCTGTGGAGTCATCTAGCATATGTGATGGCCTTCCCCATGAAATGATAGATAAGTCGCGCATGGCTGATCGCCGCTGAGGGCAACAAAGAGTGGTGAGGGTCATTTTGGGGTAAAATGAGATTTTTGCACCAACACATAGGAAAACCGTTAAAGTATATTATGTTTCATTGATTTTACCTAGAAATGTGATTAAATGAATTTTTTCACTCCATGACATCGATTTTAAGCTGCACCGATTGCGAAAAGTTACTCATTTTCAACAGATAATCGAGTGCACATCCCTCGCAGAGCCCCTGACGTGTCGCACATCATTCGAAAGCTCAGTGTCTATTTTTAGAATCTGTACACAATTTTCTGAAATAAACCAGTCAGAAGGCCTTCAGGAGGCACTCAAAGTCGTACACAAAAGAAAGCCTTCCAACCACTCAGCAATCAAATAAGGAAATAGCCTTAGTAGCTCAGCTGTTTAACAGCAGAGACGCTGCCTTTCATTGGCCACAGCTCAAGGGAAACTACTGCGTTTTGCCTTTGTACTTGTTGAAAATTGCCATAATTGTTGAACTGTAAGCCACTTTTTTTTCCCCCTAAACTCTCACCCTTGTGTGGGTGCTGTACTGGCAGCAGCCTTTTCACAGATTTTTTTGAGATTCTGTTATTAGTTTGCCAGAGGGTTATCTTCTGATGGGTTGTTGATGGGACAAACTGAAGACAAGTTTGTCCTCTTTTCATATAAAAAATGATTCAGGCATGAGTGACATGCAAAATGGGCAGCAGATACGATAGCTGAATAGTAATTTGACTTGATCAGACAGTTGTCAGTAGTACATGATCAAGCAGACATGCTGAAATTGAGAAGCCAAGCTTTGTGATGTGGATTTCATTTTGAATTTGAAGGCTATCGCTGTAGCTGTTCAGAAGAGCAACCATGCAGTGTCCCAAGAATTAGGAATCAGTGAGTCGATGGTCTGATGGAGGCATATTCAGCTTGGCAGACTTTCCCCTTAGAGAAAGTCAAAGCAGTCCATGATTATTTATGGTTTCAAAAGTGCAGGCACAGTGTCCACAGTAGACAACACAGACAGTGCAGGCACAGTGTCCACAGTAGACAACACAGACAGTGCAGGCATAGTGTCCACAATAGACAACAGACAGTGCAGGCACAGTGTCCACAGTAGACAACACAGACAGTGCAGGCACAGTGTCCACAGTAGACAACACAGACAGTGCAGGCACAGTGTCCATAGTAGACAAGAGACATTGCAGGCACAGTGTTCACAGTAGACAAAGAGACATTGCAGGCACAGTGTCCACAGTAGACAACACAGACAGTACAGGCACAGTGTCCACAGTTGACAACAGACATTGCAGGCACAGTGTTCACAGTAGACAAGAGACATTGCAGGCACAGTGTTCACAGTAGACACGAGACATTGCAGGCACAGTGTCCACAGTAGACAACACAGACAGTACAGGCACAGTGTCCACAGTTGACAACAGACAGTGAAGGCACAGTGTTCACAGTAGACAACAGACAGTGCAGGCACAGTATTCACAGTAGACAACACAGACAGTGCATGCACAGTGTCCACAGTAGATAACAGACATTGCAGGCACTGTGTCCACAGTAGACAACAGACAGTGCAGGCACAGTGTTCACAGTAGACAACACAGACAGTGCAGGCACAGTGTCCACAGTAGACAACACAGACAGTGCAGGCATAGTGTCCACAATAGACAACAGACAGTGCAGGCACAGTGTCCACAGTAGACAACACAGACAGTGCAGGCACAGTGTCCACAGTAGACAACACAGACAGTGCAGGCACAGTGTCCATAGTAGACAAGAGACATTGCAGGCACAGTGTTCACAGTAGACAAGAGACATTGCAGGCACAGTGTCCACAGTAGACAACACAGACAGTACAGGCACAGTGTCCACAGTTGACAACAGACATTGCAGGCACAGTGTTCACAGTAGACAAGAGACATTGCAGGCACAGTGTTCACAGTAGACAAGAGACATTGCAGGCACAGTGTCCACAGTAGACAACAGACATTGCAGGCACAGTGTTCACAGTAGACAACAGACAGTGCAGGCACAGTATTCACAGTAGACAACACAGACAGTGCATGCACAGTGTCCACAGTAGATAACAGACATTGCAGGCACTGTGTCCACAGTAGACAACAGACAGTGCAGGCACAGTGTTCACAGTAGACAACACAGACAGTGCATGCACAGTGTCCACAGTAGACAACAGACATTGCAGGCACAGTGTTCACAGTAGACAACAGACATTGCAGTCACAGTGTTCACAATAGACAACAGACATTGCAGGCACAGTGTCCACAGTAGACAACACAGACAGTACAGGCACAGTGTCCACAGTAGACAACAGACATTGCAGGCACAGTGTCCACAGTAGACAACACAGACATTGCAGGCACAGTGTCCACGGTAGACAACACAGACAGTGCAGGCACAGTGTCCACAGTAGACAACACAGACAGTGCAGGCACAGTGTCCACAGTAGACAACACAGACAGTGCAGGCACAGTGTCCACAGTAGACAACAGACAGTGCAGGCACAGTAGACAACAGACAGTGCAGGCACAGTGTCCACAGTGGACAACAGACAGTGCAGGGAGCTGAAGCATGGAGGCAGGAGTACCTGTAGTGTCAGGTGAAGATCCATCAGATGACAACTTGGCTGACATCAATGAAGAATTCTTGAAACTGAGTTGAAGATGGAATCCTTCTGTGGTTTTAGTGCCTCTGAGAAGAGCGATGAGAAAGATTCTGAAAAGCTGTTTATTTCCTCTTCTTTATGTGTAGTGTCCTTTCCTGTTCACGGTAGTTCTTTGCCAGTTCAGGGTGAGTACTCTTCAGAATACACAGGCTTTATTTATGATAGGTTCGCCGTTTTCGTTTCCAGTCTGTGAAGCTGTTTTCTTGCAGTTAATCAATCACTTGCAGCTTACATGTTGTTGTTTTTCGTGATTTTTTTAAAACTTGGCCAGTGCAGCTTGCATAATGGTGCAGTTTAGAGTCTGGAAAGTATAATTCGATATTTGTGTATGCCTTGGGTTAATAAAGATAAGGTTAATGTTATTGTCAAGAGGTTAATAAACTGGCTGCAGAGGTAATGGCCTAAAACAAATGATTGTGGTGTGTAGGAAGTGTGTGTAAGTAGCAACAGATGTATCTGTAGGGGATGTATGTGGTTGAGAGCGGAGAATTGGCTCTGCTGTGTCGGAAATCAAACCACGCTGGCCTTGAGCTTTAGACAGTGCTGGCAAAATTTGATAGTAACTTTAGTCATGATTGGTCCATTTTCCTTAACCCATTAGAAAGAAAGCTGCAAAGCTTCATGTGAACTTTGGTCATGATTGATCAATTATCCTTAACCCATTACAAAGCAAGCTGCAAAGCTTCATACGAACTTTAGTCATGATTGATCCATTTTCCTTAACCCATTAGAAAGAAAGCTGCAAAGCTTCATATGAACTTTAGTCATGATTGATCCATTTTCCTTAACCCATTAGAAAGAAACCTGCAAAGCTTCATACGAACTTTAGTCATGATTGATCCATTTTCCTTAACCCATTAGAAAGCAAGCTGCAGAGCTTCATATGAACTTTGGTCATGATTGATCCATTATCTTTAACCCATTAGAAAGCAAGCTGCAAAGCGTCATATGAACTTTGGTCATGATTGATCCATTTTCCATGTCCACAGAAGCAAAGACAACTCTATTGGTCACAGATGTGGCATGAACTGAATTGCTCTCTCTTTCAGCCCATACTACAAACCCCGAAGCCTGCCATCGGAAGATGAGCAGGCAGACGGCGACACACATTCCTCCTCCGCACCGACCAAGTCGTCCTCGCCGGGTAAGCAGGAGTTCAACGCGGAAAGCTTCAACTGCCACCGTCAACAGCTCCTGGCCATGCACCGAGAGCAGGAGGCTCGTGTCTCCTCCCACCCATCCTCACCACCGTCCGCCTCCGCCGGCAGCCATGTCCGTAACCATGGCAGCCATCTACGCCACTCTTTCTGCTCCCAGCCTACCTCCCGTTTTACCTTGGACAGCGCCAGTGCTCAGTTTGCTGTCACCGCTGTGATAGACTCCCCCTGTTTAGAGGGCAGGCCGGGCACGGAGAAAGGGGGAGCGAACTGTGAGGGGGGTGGACAGGAAACGGTTCCTCTGGGAAACTCCGCTGTGGTGTCGGATTGTTCTGGGGTCGCTTCCTCCAGCCTGCTTTTGACTTCATCGTCTGCGCAGTCATCTGCATCGCTCGTCAGTTTGTCCCAGGCCCATCTTACTCCTGTCAGCACGTCTTCGGCTGCTTGTGCTGTGCCGGCTCAGAACAGTGTCTTAGTAACGTCATCATCATCATCATCATCGTCGTCGCTGTCGATGTCATCGCTGTTGTCCTTGTCGTCACAGTCTTGTCGACCGGTGCAGCTGCAGACTGGGACTTGTCTTGTCAGACCCAACGGGCCCTGGACGTCCAGCCCGGTACCCTCCGCTTGGATTCAAGGTGAGTGGTCGTCATGACAACCTGTGTTGGCGCGGTCTGTTACTGTCAGGTGTCGATGATCATTTTTTTGTCTCAACCCAAGGAAATTGCTGGTCTTTACTTTTGTTTTGATTTTGTTTTTAATGCCAGCAGACAACACTCATGTTACAGCATGCCAGCAGACAACACTCATTTCATACTGTCTCATGTAAAGACAGCGTTGTGTCATGCTCTGAAACTGTGCATCAGTAAGAGGGTGCAAAAGTGAGAGATGGAGAACAATTGTACAGGTGGTCCTGAACGTCTCTGTCGATGGTACATATATCAGGTTAGCCCCCAGAGTGGAAGGTACACCGCTCGATGCTCAGAATTGTGTCAGAGTGCTTCGCTTTGAATGCAGGTTTCAATTTTCTAGGGGTTTGAGAGGGACGGGGTGGGGGGGGGGGGGATGACCCATCCACTCCTCTCCTCCACCCACCCTATCTGTTGAGATTTCAGAGAGTTTTGCTTGTCCTCCATGGGAGCTCTGATCCAGGGGAAGAGAACCGTTAGAACCACAAGGGGAGATAACACCAGTTACCAGACATCAAAACTTGCTGGTTTGTTTGCAGGCAAAAACTCCACGTCCATTCTGCAGCTTCCGGTGCCCATCACGACCGCCACCATTCTGCGAGCTGTGGTGCCCGCCTCCACTCCCTCTGCCCCTACCCCCTCCTCCACCGCCCCCCTCCCTGCCCCCAGCCCCAGCCCTGTGGCGGTGTGTGCGGCATCGGGTCTGGCGGTGGGCAAAACACTGTCTGGCAGCAAGATGACGGCAGCTGGGGGCGTGGCTGGGTCGGGCATGTGCAATAGAGCCTCTACTCCAGCCATCAGCATTCTCAAGTGAGTAGGGAGACTGTATGAAAAACAGATAGGAAGGATTGGGTTGAGCATGTGGTATGGAGCGTCCACCCCAGTTATCAGCATTCTCCAAGTGAATAGGGAGACTGTATGAAAAACAGATAGGAAGGATTGGGTTGAGCATGTGGTATGGAGCGTCCACCCCAGTTATCAGCATTCTCCAAGTGAATAGGGAGACTGTATGAAAAACAGATAGGAAGGATTGGGTTGAGCATGTGCAATAGAATCCCCCACCCCCTGTTACCAGCATTCTCAAGTGAGTAGGATAGACTTGTTTTATGCCGGGAAAGGGCCGTTAGGTTCGGGATATGGGGCATCTGCACACTGTCCGAGGAAAGGTGGAATGGGATGATAAAAGAATTGAGAGATAAACATTGTAGGCTCTTGAGGGCCAGAGGTGATGAAACATTGCTAACATATTTGGGAGGTGTGTGGGTAGACATGGGAGCATAGCCCGTATGGATCTTAGAAGTTTGTGTATTTTTTGCCCTGCTGTGAGTATGAAATGTGTATGACTATACATTTTTTGCTCTGCTGTGAGTACGAAATGTGTACGGATGTACATTTTTTGCCCTGCTGTGAGTATGAAATGTGTATGAATACACATTTTTTGCTCTGCTGTGAGTACGAAATGTGTACGGATGTACATTTTTTGCCCTGCTGTGAGTATGAAATGTGTATGGATGTACATTTTTGGCCTGCTGTGAGTATGACACTTTGCAACATGTATGGATGTACCTTTTTCACCCTGCTGTGAGTATGAGATGTGTATGGATGTACATTTTTGGCCTGCTGTGAGTATGAGATGTGTACATGGATGTACATTTTTGGCCTGCTGTGAGTATGAGATGTGTACATGGATGTACGTTTTTGGCCTGCTGTGAGTATGACACGTGTATGGATGTACATTTTTGGCCTGCTGTGAGGATGAAGGATGTATGGATGTACATTGTTTGCCCTGCTGTGAGTATGAAGGATGTATGGATGTACATTGTTTGCCCTGCTGTGAATATGAAAGGTGTATGGATGTATGACACATGTATGGATGTACATTGTTTGCCCTGCTGATTTGCCATGAGTGACAGTGCAGTGGTGTGTTTGCAGGACCAACCATGAAGAAGGCGGTGGCTGTGTACATATCTTCACCAAGGACACTCCCATGGCCATGGACGTGTCCTGACACCAGTCGTCCATTGTCGCCAGCCATCTCTCCGTCTTCTGTCTGGGCCAGCTCTCTGTCACTGCCTCACTGGCGTCATTTGTCACCTGCACTGCCAGGTGGAAGAGTGGTGGCTGATGGCTGCCTGATGATTTGCAGCTTGTTGTGTCACCCCTCTCGTCAGGCGAGGAGCACTTGCCTGTCACCGACACTGGATTGAGGTGTGAGGTCACCATGTGTCATGGTTATGTTAGGTCAGAGGTGTGAGGTCACCATGTGTTGTGGTTTTGTTAGGTCAAAGGTCACCGTGTGTCAGCAGCACGGAGGATCACTGGAGTTGTGTGTCACCAGCTTCAGTGTCATGTCTGTTGTCAGCAACACTGCCTCCCATATATCACTTTGTGTGGAATGTTCATTATTGTGGCTCATTGGTGTGACCTGTGGGTGTCTCTGCCTGGCGTTGCTCGCCGACAAGGCTGACGTAATGATGTCGTTATCTGTCAGCACTGCCGTGATGTGTCGTCGGTGATGGTGGCTTCCTGGTGTCCGACACTGGGGTAGTCTGGTTGTGAGATGTGTCATCTGTCGTACATGTGCTGGCTGTGGAACTATTGTTGTGTGGCACTGGCTTGTGTGCAATTGACAGGCTGTCGTTTGAATGCCAGCAGTGTGGATTGGCATTGCTGTTGTGCTTCGTCTGTACAGAACTCCCAACACCCCCTAATTTCCACACCCCCTCCCTCCTGCCTGTTGTTTCCCCCTCGTCATGGATGAACGTGACTGACAAGAGTTGTTGTGTTCAACCAGCGAAAAAGCTGCCACTTGCCTGACCTCTCTGCACCATCCGAGCTCATTATGTCATGAAGAAAGCGTTAAGTAAGGCCAACCACCATTCCTGTCCCCGCCATGGATGCCTTCCTGAAGTGTTCACAGTTGTTTCAGCATTTACTGATCAGCACACAAGTCAAAAGTTAAAACGTCCAGTGATGAAGGAGCAAAATCATTTTGATAAAAGATATAGGTAGGAAAAAAGAGCAAGGTCACCTTGGTAGAGAACAGAGGCAGGAAAGAGGCCTGTAGTATGTAGACCAGAACATCATCAAGTTAAACAACCAGTGAGGAAGGAGCAAGGTCACCTGGGTAGAGAATAGAGGCAGGAAAGAGGACTGTAGTATGTGTAGACCAGAACATCAATACACAGGTTGAACAACTGAGGAAGGAGTAAGGTCAGAGTAAGGTCACTTTGGTAGAGAACAGATGCAGGAAAGAGGACTGTACGATGAAGACCAGAACATCAATACACAAGTTGAACAACTAATGAGGAAGGATCAAGGTCACCTGGGTAGATAATAAAGGCGGGAAAGAAGACTGTAAGATGAAGACCAGAACGTGATTCATGTGGCCAGGGAAGGAATGAGCCTGTTCAAAAGAAGAAATGCCAGAACATAAAGAGTGAAAAGTTGTCGTCCAGACGTCACATGAATGTAGTCAGATTATTGAGATGTACCGGCTAGAATGCCCAGAGAGAGGGAGAGAAAGAAACCGAAAAGCATCAGGTTTTGAAAGTTGTGAAGCAGAAGAATGAAACACCACTTACCTGTTATTTGTATTAAGCGATCGATTTGAGGATAGGTTTGAAAGGCATGTGAACCAGTCCATTGTGGCCACAGGAGGAAACAGTCATGTTACACAACAGGTCGGTGTTTAGAATCAAGAGGTGAACTGTTCCATCGTAATGGGACCAATTATACATTGTCTTTTTGTTTGTTTTTAGAGTGGATGGTGGAAGTGCAGATGATGACATTGTGTTGGATGTTGGCTGGGTACTGGGGAAAAGATGAACTTTGTGATGCTAGTAGTCGTAGGCCAGTGTTTGGAAGATTGTTGTGCTGTACATGAATTGGTCACAGTTCGTTGTCATGTCAGATGAAATTGTGAGCAGTGGGAACATTGCGGGACAACTAAACCAAAGCGATGGCCTGAGCTCGCTCAGTTGGTGTACAGTCTGCTCTGTTTGTGTTGTTCATATCCAGCCAAAAACAGGAGGGGAAAAACATCATGTGTAAACCACCACACAGTGTGTTCATTCTTTCTGCTTCTTGTTGGTATTTCTTAAGTATTGTGTGGCAGTCGTGAACAAAAACTCCCACCAGAAGGATGGTGTGTGTGTAGTTGGCTTTTTTGTTTTTTTTAAAATCAAGTTCACTAGCAGATCTGTTCCCTCCCAATCCTACCACTGTCAAATGCTCTCGAGGTGTACATAGGAAAGCGTGCTAAGGCATCAGCGTTTTGTTCTCAAAGGGTCTGTGGATTTGACAGGGTGTGGAGAAAGAGAAATGTAGAGTGAAGTGGGCAACGCCTGAGGAGTGAAGGGGTTAATACATGAATAACGCTGACAGAGAAATTTAGAGTGAAGGGGTTAACACATGAATAACGTTGACAGAGAAATGGAGAGTGAAGGGGTTAACACATGAATAACGTTGACAGAGAAATGGAGAGTGAAGGGGTTAACACATGAATAACGTTGACAGAGAAATGTAGAGTGAAGGGGTTAACACATGAATGACGTTGACAGAGAAATGTAGAGTGAAGGGGTTAATACATGAATAATGTTGACAGAGAAATGTAGAGTGAAGGGTTTAATGGATGTACGTTGACAGAGGAATGGAGAATGAAGGGGTTAATACATGAATAACGTTGACAGAGAAATGTAGAGTGAAGGGGTTAATGCATGAATAATGTTGACAGAGAAATGTAGAGTGAAGGGGTTAATACATGAATAACGTTGACAGAGAAATGTAGAGTGAAGGGGTTAATACATGAATAATGTTGACAGAGAAATGTATAGTGAAGGGGTTAATACATGAATAATGTTGACAGAGAAATGTAGAGTGAAGGGGTTAATACATGAATAACGTTGACAGAAAGTGCTTTGTGATGACTAACAGACTAACACACCAGACAATGGAAAACTGACACAACCTTGACACGAAAGTTTGTGGACTGGTGCACCACAGATAATTGATGAGGGGGGGGGGGGGCACTGCAGTAATTCTGCTGTTCTATTGGATGGTCTGAGCCAGCTGTCTGATTCTATTATTATTATATTGGGTATTTATATAGCGCCTATCCTTGGTCACAGACCAAGCTTTAAGCGCTTTACAATTTAAACACACTACCTCACTCACTCACTCAACAGGCTGCCCACCCAGGTAGAGCCGGCCAAAGAGCAGCCTACTGGCACTCATTCAGTCGTTTCCCGTACCATTCAAATATCAGTCACTCATTTTCATTTATCTCATTTATTCCTCCAGTTTCTCACATAGGATGCATACGATGTTTTATACGTGTCCTCCATGTCCTCCATTCTCTGTTTATCACAAAACAACCAAGTTTTTGCTGACATGAAAATGACCGTGAGAGAAGCTGTTCTGTAGCATTGTCTGTGGAGAAAACCGACAAAGGATTAAGGGGAAACAAAAAGAAAAACAACATGGAAAGCTTGGAAGAGTCATTGTGGCCGCTTTCAGTGTAAATTATGATTACAGTTCCTACTATTATCTCATAGATGATACAAAATTTCCGATTGTCTGATTCATGTCACTTGAAAAAGAAATTTAAAAAAAAGGAAAATTGTAAACGGTGATCAGTGTTTTAGATCATGTGGAAATGGGGGCAAAGTATTCTTTGAAGCTAAATTTCACACAGAGAAAAATCATGGAAAGGGTGAAAACTCCTTTCAGTTTCCAGAGGTCTCTTCCTGTTCTGATGAACAGCCATGGGAGCATGCGGCTTCAACAGAACCTTGTCAGCTCGGTTGGACTGGCAAGACGTGAAGTAGATTTTGCTGCATGCCACAAAACTGCCAGTCGCCAAGCCATTCACGAGCCAAAGAAAATGGTTTGGCCTCCGCAGCTTGGTGCTGGGTAACTCGCTCGGTACCGTGACAATAGCTTCCCATTGAAAGCTTTCCCCACACCTGAGAGTTTATATGATGGTAATGCAAACAAAACTTTCTGCCTTGTAAAAAAAAAAAAAAAAAAAAAAAAAATGTTTGGTTTCGGTAATGCAAACAAAACTTTCTGCCTTGTAAAGAAAAAAAAAAAAAAAAGAATGTTTGTTTTGGTTTATTTCCCCCCACCCGAAAATTCATGCTGGAGGTATAATTACCTGCAAGTTTTCTAGAAAAGCTTATGAATGAATCTTGCTGTGAGGTCAGTCTGATGCACTGAACAGTGGTGAAAGAGGGTCACCCAACAACAAAGCACCTGTTTTGGTTGAAACGAATTGGACTGTTAAGTTATCCCAGTTCCCATGGATTTGGCTTTAGCAGGTGACAGTGAAGTGTTGAACTGGCTTGGCTAGTCTCAGGGTTTCATTTTGTTTGCTCTGTGATCTCTGACGTTTATTTTGTGTGTGTATATATATTATAAAATGCTGCTGTAGTGGTAGTGATTTGTTGTCTGCTTCTCCACACGTTTGGAATGTCCGTTGGAAAGTGAAGGGTGAGCTTTTGATGGATGGAATGTCCATTGGAAGTGAAAGGTGAGCATTTGTGATGGATGGAATGTCCATTGGAAAGTGAAAGGGTGAGCGTTTGTAATGACTGGAATGTCCGTTGGAAAGTGAAAGGTGAGCATTTGTGATGACTGGAATGTCTGTTGGAAAGTGAAAGGGTGAGCATTTGTGATGACTGGAATGTCCATTGGAAAGTGAAAGGGTGAGCATTTGTGATGACTGGAATGTCCATTGGAAAGTGAAAGGGTGAGTGTTTGTAATGACTGGAATGTCCATTGGAAGTGAAAGGGTGAGTGTTTGTGATGATGGAATGTCCATTGGGAAGTGAAAGGGTGAGCGTTTGTGATGGATGGAATGTCCATTGGAAAGTGAAAGGGTGAGCGTTGTGATGGATGGATGTCCATGGGAAGTCAAAGGTGGCTTTGTGATGGATGGAATGTCATTGGAAGTGAAAGGTGAGCGTTTGTGATGATGGATGTCATTGGAAAGTGAAAGGGTGAGCGTTTGTGATGGATGGAATGTCCATTGGAAAGTGAAAGGGTGAGGTTTGTGATGGATGGAATGTCCATTGGAAAGTGAAAGGGTGAGCGTTTGTGATGGATGGAATGTCTTGGAAAGTGAAAGGGTGAGTGTTGTAATGACTGGAATGTCCATTGGAAAGTGAAAGGGTGAGTGTTTGTAATGACTGGAATGTCCATTGGAAAGTGAAAGGGTGAGTGTTTGTGATGGATGGAATGTCCATTGGAAAGTGAAAGGGTGAGCGTTTGTGATGGATGGAATGTCCATTGGAAAGTGAAAGGGTGAGCGTTTGTGATGGATGGAATGTCCATTGGAAGTGAAAGGGTGAGTGTTTGTGATGGATGGAATGTCCATTGGAAGTGAAAGGGTGAGAGTTTGTGATGGATGGAATGTCCATTGGAAGTGAAAGGGTGAGTGTTTGTGATGGATGGAATGTCCATTGGAAAGTGAAAGGGTGAGTGTTTGTGATGGATGGAATGTCCATTGGGAAGTGAAAGGGTGAGTGTTTGTGATGGATGGAATGTCCATTGGAAGTGAAAGGGTGAGTGTTTGTGATGGATGGAATGTCCATTGGGAAGTGAAAGGGTGAGTGTTGTGAGATGAATGTCATTGGAAGTGAAAGGGGAGAGTTGTGATGAAAGTAGTAAGGGTGGAGTTGCCCAGAGACAGGTGTGTCAGGTCAGCCAACATGCACAATGGGAAAGGGTTCCTACCTGATATAACCTGGGGAATATTTCTTCCTTCAGGTTGACGGCTGTAATTCACATAAAAAAAAAAGGCAACAAATTCTTATGAAAACGAGGTGCAGATTTTGTGACAAAGGAAAGATGATATATCTGGAAGGTTGTATTGTAAGTTTTGCTCTAGGGTCCCCCCCTCTCCCCAGTTTGTGCTGCATTGTGTAAGTGTAGTGACCCCTCCTTTTCCCACCCACCCATCCTGCCCTGCCCCACCTGTGTGGTCAGTGGACCTACCCCACCTGTGTGGTCAGTGGACCTGCCCCACCTGTGTGGTCAGTGGACCTACCCCACCTGTGTGGTCAGTGGACCTACCCCACCTGTGTGGTCAGTGGACCTACCCCACCTGTGTGGTCAGTGGACCTACCCCACCTGTGCGGTATGTGGTCAGTGGACCTATCCCACCTGTGTGGTCAGTGGACCTACCCCACCTGTGTGGTATGTGGTCAGTCGACCTACCCCACCTGTGTGGTCAGTGGACCTGCCCCACCTGTGTGGTCAGTGGACCTACCCCACCTGTGTGGTCAGTGGAACTGGAAGTGGATAGGGGGATGGGCCAGAGGGATCAGTGTGTGTCAGTTGAAGACGTCTCAGTTGATCAGTGTATGTCTGTTGAAGACGTCACAGTTGATCAGTGTGTGTCTGTTGAAGACGTCACAGTTGATCAGTGTGTGTCTGTTGAAGACGTCACAGTTGATCAATGTGTGTCTGTTGAAGACGTCACAGTTGATCAGTGTGTGTCTGTTGAAGACGTCACAGTTGATCAGTGTGTGTCTGTTGAAGACGTCACAGTTGATTGTGGTGTGAAGAAGACGTGTAGCGACTGTTGTAGCAAGAACTGAAATGTATACGTGTCCCAGTGGACGTTGTAACAATGTTGTAACAAGAACTGAAATGTTTGTCCTAGTGGACGTTGATACAATGTCAGTGCTGTACTCTGCATGTGAGTGTTGTAACAGTGTTTGAGCAGTGTGAATGTTGTAACGCTACTAACAGTGTTTGAGCAGTGTGAATGTTGCAACAGTGTTTGAGCAGTATGAGTGTTGTAACAGTGTTTGAGCAGCATCTGCCCATAATGTTGTGACAAGAACGAAATGGTTCATAGTTCAAGCCAGTGGATGCTGCAACTAGAATTGGCGCAGTGAATGTTTAGAGACTGTAGTGACAAGAATTGAAGAATGGAGCAATATGTCGGTGGATGTTGACGAAAGATAAAAAGGTCACCAAAAAACAGATTTTTTAATGGTATTATTAATTTTTTTTTTTTTTAATTTGAACACAGAACACTGCTTGTAGCAGTGTCAAGTTGTGCAATTATTGCGATGGTGTAAATGATGTCGGTGGTTTGTCTTACTGCTGTAAATAGTGATTACGGTAGATCATTGTGATTGTGGTAGATGTCATTGTCAGTGAATGTTGTAAACTGAATTGGTGTAGCAGGTGCCGATGAATTTTTGCAGATTGAGGTAGTGTGAAAGGTATCGGTGAGTGATGATTGAGGTAGTATGAAAGGTATCGGTGAGTGATGATTGAGGTAGTGTGAAAGGTGTCGGTGAGTGATGATTGAGGTAGTACGAAAGGTATTGGTGAGTGATGATTGAGGTAGTGTGAAAGGCATCGGTGAGTGATGAATGAGGAATTGTAGGAGGTGTGGTGAGCGCTGCATTATTGCCAATGGTGAATGAGAAATTGTAGGAGGTGTGGTGAACGTTTTGTCATTGCCAATGGTGAATGAGGAATTGTAGGAGGTATTGGAGAACGCTGTGTCATTGCCAATGGTGAATGAGGAATTGTAGGTGTGGTGAACGTTTTGTCATTGCCAATGGTGAATGAGGAATTGTAGGAGGTGTGGTGAACGTTTTGTCATTGCCAATGGTGAATGAGGAATTGTAGGAGGTATTGGAGAACGCTGTGTCATTGCCAGTGGTGAATGAGGAAGTGCAGAAGTTGTCGTTGAATGCAGCACTACTTCGAACAATCTGCAGTGCAGTGCGGCTGTAAACAAAGATAGGGGTGGTGTAAATGTGGTTGATAAATTTCATGCTGCTATGCTGATACCTGTGGTGGTGTAAAAGGTGCAGGTGAATGCCTTACTGCTGTTGGGGGAAAAACAAAGTGATTGTGAGGATGTAAAAGTGAGGATGAATGTGATGCATGTTGGACAGGAGACACTGGCAGAAACAGCTGACTAGTTCTGTGGCCAACATTGATGAATGCTAGTGAAGATGCTGTGAATCATGTTTCTGAAAGCTGTAAAAAAAAAAAAAAATTTTTTCGTCATGAAACCATGAATATTGTACAAAGTATTGTTGTCAGGGATTTCATTTTGTCACCCCTCTCCACATTGGAGAGATGGCGCAAAACTTAACCACAGCGGGACAACAGTGGGGAGGAAGGCCCACTTGTGTACTGTGTGTCCCACTTGTGTACTGTGTGTCCCACTTGTGTACTGTGAGGCCCAGTGGCAGTGGTATCATATTTTAGCCAGTGTGTATGTGCACAGCATCCTCCCTAAGAGAAGGTGTGATCCTGCAGAACTGGTTTACGGGTAGGTATGTTGTGTGTCAGGGGCCGGCCGTCAGCCTCTCTGTGTGGTCCTGATGACAATGTGTTACTGGTAATGCTGATAGTATGTCATGTGTGTAGTGCCCTGACGACAGTGTGTTATTGATGATGCTGATTGTATACATGTGTGTAGTGCCCTGACGACAGTGTGTTATTGATGATGCTGATTGTATACATGTGTGTAGTGTCCTGACGACAGTGTGTTATTGATGATGCTGATTGTATACATGTGTGTAGTGTCCTGACGACAGTGTGTTATTGATGATGCTGATTGTATACATGTGTGTAGTGTCCTGACGACAGTGTGTTTTGATGATGCTGATTGTATACATGTGTGTAGTGTCCTGACGACAGTGTGTTGTTGATGATGCTGATTGTATACATGTGTGTAGTGTCCTGACTACAGTGTGTTATTGATGATGCTGATTGTATACATGTGTGTAGTGTCCTGACGACAGTGTGTTATTGATGATGCTGATTGTATACATGTGTGTAGTGTCCTGACGACAGTGTGTTATTGATGATGCTGATTGTATACATGTGTGTAGTGTCCTTGTCCAGTCTTCTGCACATAAATTCCACATTATCTCCAGGTTTGACTCGTGCTTGTTTCAAAGGGATGGATCCTTGATACCAAAGTAATATAATTTATCTTTTTTTGTGTGTTAATATACATAGTTGTTTAGTTATTTTTATTTTTAGTTTCTTTATCTATGACTATGATGATGGGTTTTTTTTTTTTTTATATATATATAACAGGGGTTTTAGTATGAATTTGTGCAAAATCTGGTTGTTGTGCAAAATGCTACTTGGATGAAATGGTTCTGGTTTCGTGGTGGGTGGCGAAGGGATGGGGAGTTCTAAGTTAACAGATCAGATTTGTTTGTTAAAGTACAAGAAAAAGGCAAACCAGTGAATGAATAATGATAACAAAATACCACCTAAATCTCAAAACACTTTAGAGTATAGTTTTCAGGTGTTCATTTCATTTACTGTGAACTGTTTCAGTGCTTTTAGTGGCAGACAGATACGTTCACTAAATAGAAATGTGGATTGTTTGTGTGATATGAAACATGTGTCTGAAAATATTTTCAACTGTAGCCTGTGACAGTGCTAGTCCATGCCAGCCAGTCCTGGGCACGCCAGCCAGTGGTAGGTTGTGCCACTGACCCAGATGTAAAGGAGTTAGGGAGGTCTGGGCTTAGACGTTCCACTGTGAAGTACTAATATAAATTTAGATGAAGTACTAGTATGAATTGCCAGTGTCATGTCCACGACAAGCTTTCAGCTAAGATAAAACTTGTTGTTCATTACTGAAGCATGAACAGATGGCAAGAGGCAGACTGTAATGTGTGTTAGAGGTCACAGTTGACAAGGTCACAGCCTTTTTTTCTTTTTTTGACAGTTGATCATGTGAGAGTGTGCTTTCCTGAGCTATGGGAGTGTGAACGTATTGTAAGGCTCATCAGTTTGACATGGCAGCCCAGGGGAGAAAAAGGCACTTGTCATGGGAACTCTTTATCGTTTTTTAATATTTTTCCCCCCACCAACCCAGCTACCTCTTGCCTTCTGTGTATTCCAGTTTGTGCAGTGTGAGCCCCTTCACCTCGAGGGGAAGACGGAAAAATCTGAGGACAGGGAAACTTCCAAGTAACACCCCTCTCTCCGTTACGACCTCCTCCTTGTAAACTGCAGTTTTTGACGGAGTAGTTTCCTCTTTGTCCTTGCCAGACAAACTTCACCGTCTTGCCTCCCGCTGGTGACTTCCCTTGATGCCCTGGTTTTTAGGGGTTCTGCAGGTTAGTTGAAGGTGCCAGTGTTTCATGTCCGTTGGGGAGGTCATGAGTTGCGAGCAGATCCATTCCCAGAGCCCCCAGGCCCTGTTGGAATGGCAGAGGCTCTCAGGACGGAGAGCTGTCTCTGCCTTTTGGAAGGTCTTGGCCGGTAGTTTGCCCTTTTCATATCTCTTTCTTTTTTTTTTTCTTTGTTTTTTTTTTTTTTTTCGTTTGTTTGGGTTTTTTTTTTTCTTTACTGCTTGTTACGGATGGTGTGCAGTGCGTGTTTTGCTGTCTGACTCTCGCTCTCAAAAGTTTGGATGCGTGTAATAATTATTCCCTACGCACACCCACACCAAACGCACATGGATAGCCAGGCAACACACGAGTTAGATTTTTTTTTTCTTTATAATTATGCTGCCTGAACCATCAAACATACATTCATGTGAACTGGTACAAATCAATACATGTCACTACATAGCATATAGATCAAGATATCAATACATAGGAACTTCAATCATCAGATATCAGCATATCATAGTTCATATCTTGATATCACTCACAGATCTTGCCGGCGCCGTCCACAGTGTCTCACATATGCAGTCAACACACTCGGTTCCACAGTACCCAAGCCACAGTCTACAACACTAACAGAAGACAAATAAGGACAACCAAGGTCCCCACATAATAAGCACAGCCGTTCACAAACACAAGCGATGAAGAAGAAGAAACAGGGTCTCCACACAACAAGCACAATAAATCATGTCAAACTATCAGAAGAAGAACCGCAAATTCACAAGGCACAGTAATCCATAGCAGAAGAACTGCAGATTCACAAAGCACAGCAATCCACAGAAGAAGAACCGCAGATTCATAAAGCACAGCAATCCATAGAAGAAGAACCGCAGATTCACAAAGCACAGCAATCCACAGAAGAAGAGCCGCAGATTCATAAAGCACAGTAAACCATAGAAGAACTGTAGATTCACAAGGCACAGCAACCAATATTGAATCCCTGGAGGACACGATTTCAGCAAAGTCCCATAGAACACAATAAACTTCGATTCCACGTATTGTTGATCTAAAACAAAAATTAATTAGCTTCTCCGTGTATTGATATTACAATGTTCACATCAATAACTTCAGCCCACCGACACACATGAGGTGGTACAATTAGAGCACATAAATATTCTTGCAGGAATTTTAAGTCACTCTCAGCGACACAGCATTCACAACATTTCTATAACAAATAAATTTCCTGGTACATATTTCGCTGGTACCGTCATCAGAAGTATCGCACATACTCAGTGAACATCATCGTACTACTGACTTGAAAGTCAGCCTCTCCACATAGTAACACTATGGAGAAAACGATGATTAAAACAAATTAAAGTAGGCTGGACACCAAAGCCTCGGCCGTTAGTTCTTGCTCTCTTCTCTCGTCCGATAGTATTATTATTATTTTCCTCATGTAGTTACCTATGTCATTTTAAGTTGAAGTCATAATTTAAGTTGACGTCACAATACTCCCCCTCCTCAAACAAAAAACAATGACCGATGTTGTTTTTTTTTAAGAAGTAAACAAACAGCAGAATACACAAACCCAGAAATCACATTCACCCGACGGAAAACGAAGTCGCTCACGGCTCACAGAAAAACACAAGTTGTCGTCCCAACGAACTCTGAACCCCGTTGACATGCTAGCTCGTTGCTGACCTCACGGACAACCTCTCCATACCCACACAGGGTAGAGACCACACATATCTACTGACCACTCGGTCAGCCTCTCCATACCCCAACAGGGTAGAGACAATGGCTGGACATGGGCTGCACCCCACACCCGGATGGCAATGCACATACAATGTCTACTGATCACTCGGTCAGCCTCTCCATACCCACACAGGGTAGAGACCACACATTTCTACTGACCACTCGGTCAGCCTCTCCATATAGTAACACTACGGAGAAAACGACGATTAAAACAAATTAAAGTAGGCTGGACACCAAAGCCTCGGCCGTTAGTTCTTGCTCTCTTCTCTCGTCCGATATTATTATTATTTTCCTCATGTAGTTACCTATGTCATTTTAAGTTGACGTCATAATTTACGTTGACGTCACACTGCTAGCCACTGTTTTCCAGCCTTTGTGGGCCATTCTTCCAATTTTTTTTTTTTGTACGTTGTTGTCTTTTAAAAAATCCTTCGGGTCATAATTCATGCCTTTTTTGTTGTTGTTCTTTCTGCCATCTGGTGGTTGGGTGGTGTGGAACTGCACACACTGCGCTGAATCAGTGAATGACACTGACTGAGTGACTGTCCCTTCAGCAATGTCCTTCTGCCCCTGTGCTTTTTTTATATTTAGTTGTTTTGATGTTGTTGTTGCATTTTAGTACTTTTCCTTAAAGTTTACTCTTTCTCTTTTTTTTTTCTCATAAACTGGAGGTGGAAAGTCACGTGGAATGACTGGCATTGTCAGCATGGCTGAGTTCGGTCTGTCTTACAAATGGCTGGAGTTAAGCTGTCATATTGTTCATTGATGTATGTAGTCTGCTACATACTGTCATTTTTTTTTCCCCTGGCGAAACTTTTTTCTTTGCTGCATTTCGTTACTGCCCTGAAAAAGCCTGATGTAGTCAGCCTGGTGTTGTCAGCCTGGTGTCGTCAGCCTGGTGTCATCAGCCTGGTGGTGTCGGCTTGGTGGTGTCGGCTTGGTGCTGTCAGCCTGGTGTAATCTGCCTGGTGCTGTCAGCCTGGTGCTGTCTGCCTGGTGCTGTCGGCCAGGTGCTGTCAGCCTGGTGGTGTTGACTTGGTGCTGTCAGCCTGGTGCTGTCGGCCTGGTGCTGTCGGCCTGGTGCTGTCAGCCAGGTGGTGTCGGCCTGGTGGTGTCGGCCTGGTGGTTTCAGCCAGGTGCTGTCGGCCTGGTGCTGTCAGCCTGGTGCTGTCGGCCTGGTGCTGTCGGCCAGGTGCTGTCGGCCTGGTGCTGTCAGCCAGGTGGTGTCGGCCTGGTGGTTTCGGCCTGGTGCTGTCAGCCAGGTGGTGTCGGCCTGGTCCTATTGGCCTGGTGCTGTCAGCCTGGTGGTGTCGGCCTGGTGCTGTTAGCCTGATGTTGTCGGTTTGGTGCTGTCAGCCTGGTGGTGTCGGCCTGGTGCTGTCAGCCTGGTGTCGGCCTGGTGCTGTCAGCCTGGTATCGGCCTGGTGCTGTCAGCCTGGTGGTGTCGGCCTGGTACTGTCAGCCTGGTGTCGGCCTGGTGCTGTCAGCCTGGAGGTATCGGCCTGGTGCTGTCAACCTGGTGCTGTCAGCCTGGTGTTGTCAAGTGCTGTCGGCCTGGTGTTGTCAAGTGCTGTCGGCCTGGTGCTGTCGGCCTGGTGTCATCAGCCTGCTGTTGGCCTGGTGTCATCAGTCTGGTGTCGGCCTGGTGCTGTCAGCCTGGTGTAGTCAGCCTGGTGGTGTCAGCCTGGTGCTTTCGGCCTGGTGCTGTCGGCCTGGTGCTGTCAGCCAGGTGTCGGCCTGGTGCTGTCAGCCTGGTGCTGTCAGCCTGGTGCTGTCAGCCTGCCTGAACTCCACTGAACCAGTTACCTTTAACGAAGTAGCGAGGGCTTTGCGAGTGACACCAGTGCGCCCGAAGATCTGTTTACCTGCACAATTCCAGTGTGTGCTGTAGAAATGTTTCGCAAAGATACGCAGAACTCATCTTGCATAAAGAAAATGTTCCCAAAAGAAAATCTGGTCATGAAGTTCTTGAGTGGTGATCACACTTGTGGAGTGTAACCATGGTGGTGTGATGGTGTGCCAGTTCGAGCGCTTTGAGCAGTGGGCAGCAACTCGAACAAACTCACGAGCGCAGAGTATTATCTTGTTCAGTCTGCTTCGACAGCATGCCAGAATGTTGGAACAACAGTGGAGGCTATAGACTCCAGGGTTCAAAATGTTGGAACAACAGTGGAGGCTATAGTATAGACTCCAGGGTTCAAAATGGTGGAACAACAGTGGAGGCTATAGACTCCAGGGTTCAAAATGGTGGAACAACAGTGGAGGCTATAGTATAGACTCCAGGGTTCAAAATGGTGGAACAACAGTGGAGGCTATAGACTTCAGGGTTCGTACAGTTCTTCAAAGTCCTTGATATTGGGGGTCCCCTTTTGAAGGATTTGGAAGTCTTTAAAAATCAGGCTTTTGTTCATGGGTATTTAAAAAGTGCTTAAATTTTATCACTGCCAATGATTTTGAATAAAGTGTATGTAAAATCTTAAGTCTGTTAAAAGAAAAAAATCTGAAATTGTAAAAAAAAAAGTATGAAAGTTAAAAAAAAGTCAGAGTGGGAGTTGACCAATGGTCTTGCCGATAAGTTGTCTGCTGCAGGTAAGGAAAAAAAAAAGAGTCACCGGTCTTCATGGCTCCTGTGCACGTGATTGAATGATCCACTGTCATGAAATTGAGAATCCAACATGTCGGGGGAAATATTTGTCGTTTGGGTTGGAAAAAATAGAGTTCTAAGAATGGTTGCAGGCAGACCCAGGTGGAAACAAAAACCAGACCTTTTGCTGCATATGCAAAAATGTCATAGACAGTGAATAATTCGATTAGTTTCAGCATTTCATGATTATTTTAAAAACTTGTCCTTGAAGTAATCCTTGAATTAAAAAGGTGCTTGAAAAGTCCTTAAAAAGTCCTGGAAATTTTTTTGTAGGAAATCTGTATGAACCCTGGATTCTGAAATATGGGAGTGCAGAAATTGGTTCCAAAATATGCCAGTGAGCCAGTTATGAAAGAATTGTCATATATGTAAGAACCTGCAGTCAGTTCCAAGAACAGTGCCTGACTGTGTGCTGTCAGATCTGTTCTGTCCTCAACCCCTGCTTTCACAAGAATTTGAAAATACCCCCACCCTAGCCCCACCCCTCAGCTTTTACACTGTATACCTTTGAAAAACAAAAAAATGCTTGTTTTTGTAGAAAAGTACACCATGAACATTTTTGGAGGATGCACAGGTCTGTTGTGTGTTGCGTACTGTTTGATGAAAGTGTTCTTGGTTTTGATGGCCGGACAGTATGCCTGACAGGAGGGTGGGGGAGGGGAGTGGGTGGTAAGGGAGGTGAGATCTGTTTAGGATGACAGATCAATGAATGTGGACAACATGGGAGTCCAACATACCATGCCTGAGGTTTGACTGTGTGTGTGTAGCTGCAGAATCCTGTTCATGTTGGTAACAAGAGGAGGAAACAAATCGTTATGAATTTTTGGTCACAAGAGTGGGAAACAAATCGTTATGAATTTTTGGTCACAAGAGTGGGAAACAAATCGTTATGAATTTTTGGTCACAAGAGTGGGAAACAAATCGTTATGAATTTTTGGTCACCAGAGTGGGGAACAAATCATTACGAATTTTTGGTAACAAGAGTGGGAGACAAATCGTTTTGAATTTTTGGCAACAAGAGTGGGAAACAAATTGTTATGAATAAAAAGGTTCCTCTTTTCTGGTATTTCATGGACATCAGTGAAATGTGAAAATGAAAACAAGGAAAAATAGAGAAAAAAAAAAAAGACGGAAATAAAATTAGGTGTGAAGGAAAGAATGGAATATCTACAGTGTCTTCCTGTTTGGGGTATGCTTGCAGACAACGCTGTCATCACAAAATCTTATTTGTAAATTATTCTGCAAGGGCGGGCAGTCGCCATCTTGTCTGGCCTTTTGAAGGCAAAGTGATGTCATGCTGTGATGTCATACATCGGCAGGACACGGTGAAAGTGAGATCGTCAAAAGCTGTTGGAACCAGTGGTACAGGTCGTGGCTGGACACACAAAAAAAGGATGATTCAGGCTGCACTAGATCGTGGTTGGACAAAAGAAAATGGATGATTCAGGCTGCACTGGATCGTGGTTGGACAAAAGAAAAAGGATGATTCAGGCTGCACTGGATCGTGGTTGGACAAAAGAAAATGGATGATTCAGGCTGCACTGTTTTGGAAAAAATCACCAGTTTGAGTGGAGGTGAAGGAAGCATGCCCCACCATCCTTCCACTTTCCATGAATGATAAACAGTAAACAAGTGGGGTAACGTTTACTGTTTATTGTTTACTGTTCCCTGCCTCATTTCATTTCCAATTTCCATGAATAGTTTCAGGAAGAGCTCCAATTTGCTGTTTCCTCAACCCCCCCCCCCCCCCTCCCCCACCATCCTTACCTTTTCCATCAATAGTTTCAGGAAGAGTTCCAATTTGGTTTTCCTCACACACCCCCCCCCCCCCCCCCACCCCTCCACCATCCTTCCCTTTTCCATCAATAGTTTCAGGAAGAGTTCCAATTTGGTTTTCCTAACACCCCCCACCCCCACCCCCCACCCCTCCACCATCCTTCCCTTTTCCATCAATAGTTTCAGGAAGAGCTCCAATTTGCTGTTTCCTCAACCCCCCCCCCCCCTCCCCCACCATCCTTCCCTTTTCCATCAATAGTTTCAGGAAGAGTTCCAATTTGGTTTTCCTCACACACACACCCCCCCCCCCCACCCCCACCCCTCCACCATCCTTCCCTTTTCCATCAATAGTTTCAGGAAGAGTTCCAATTTGGTTTTCCTCACACACACACCCCCCTCCCCCCACCCCACCACCATCCTTCCCTTTTCCATCAATAGTTTCAGGAAGAGTTCCAATTTGGTTTTCCTCACCCCCCCCCCCCCCCCCCCCCACCATCCTTCCCTTTTCCATCAGTAGTTTCAGGAAGATCTCTGATTTGGTGTTTTCTCATCTTCCCCTCTCCCCCTCCCCCAGAGCACTGCAGTGAAGTTTTCTTAGCTGCCAAAGTAAGTTCTTCACCAGTAGCTCAAAGTTAGTCCGACATTGATTCCTCTTTAGACTTCGTCGCAACTGAAAGAGAAGATAGGTACAACACAGTGCACAGCCAGTTCTGTGGGGAAGAGAAGTCAGATTGATTCCTCTTTATAGTAACTAAAAGAGGAGATAGGTACAGCACAGTGCACAGCCAGTTCTGTGGGGAAGAGAAGTCAGATTGATTCCTCTTTATAGTAACTAAAGAGAAAATGGGTACAGCACAGTGCACAGCCAGTTCTGTGGGAAGAGAAGTCACTGCACAGCTTTGTTTGTGCCGCTACCGCAGGCTCCTAAAACCCTGAGAGTTTACAAACTACATTTTAGCTACGAGCAACGGCGAGAATCTGCGATGAAAAGAATATTTCAGAGGATGAAATAAATCAGAGGAGGGGAAGGCAGTGCAATCCACATTGTGATGGTTTCTTTTTTGTGGTAATGTTAGCAGATGAGACTGACCTCATGGAATCACGTGGAAGGCTTTTTTTTTTTTTTTGCCAGAGCAGGTAGTTGGTGTCAGGTTTTTGTTTGTTTTTTCTGGAGGGGATAGTTACCATTTTCTCTAGCAGATTGAAGAGGTTAAAGGCAAACTAATGCCACACTTAGCATCAGCAAGATGCTGCAGAGGTGAAAAAAGATTGACAAAGATCTCTGTGAACTAATAGTCCTTCTTGAAGCTGGATGGAAGAATGGACAATACTCGCCCCGATTCTCACGTTTACATTAGACTGCACCATGCTAAAAACAAATTTAAGGTATTTTCAAGTATGTATAGGACAGCATGTTGACAGACTCCATGTAGAATTTCAGGGACTCTTTTTTTTTTTTTTTTTTTCCAGTTATGAGCCTTGCTAACTGCAGCTTACAGTGTGCTACACATGTTGACTAGACCAGGGTGAACAGTGCTCCACTGCTAACTGCAGCTTACAGTGTGCTACGCATGTTGACAGCTTACAGTGTGCTACACATGCTGATTAGACCAGTGTGAACAGTGCTCCACCAGCAGTGATAATAGAACGCCCCCCCCCCCCCCCCCCCCCCACCACCACCACCACCACCTCTACCTCTCCCAGTGATCCACCAGCCTCCTGTCCCCATCTCTATTTTGGCTTCCTCCAACATTGTGTTTAGGAATGAAGTCTGTTGGAATACCTGTTCGGTGGTGTATCTGTAGTGAAGTGTGTTCTGTTTGGCTGTTGATCTCTGAGTTGGTAATGATCTGTTCTTGCGTAATGATCTGTTCTCTCCTTCCGGTTATTGTGGCATGGAAGAACTTTGTTCTGGTCTGTGTGCTCCAATCATTTGCTTAGAACATATGAAATGGTTTCACCACATTAATGATTTGCATAGAACACATGAAATGGTTTTATCACATTAATGTTTGACTTGAATGGAGTGGGAAATGAAAAGCTGGCAGTTGGAAATATAGTCTACAATTTTTGTTAATTTTTCATGGGTGTAGCAGTGGGGTTATTTATTTGAAGGGTGCAGCAGTTGGGTTATTTATTTGAAGGGTGTAGCAATGGGGTTATTTATATGAAGGGTGTAGCAGTGGGGTGATTTATATGAAGGGTGTAGCAATGGGGTTATTTATATGAAGGGTGTAGCAGTGGGGTTATATATATGAAGGGTGTAGCAGTGGGGTGATTTATATGAAGGGTGTAGCAGTGGGGTGATTTATATGAAGGGTGTAGCAGTGGGGTGATTTATATGAAGGGTGTAGCAGTGGGGTTATTTAAATTTGAAATGTGTCTGTCTCCTATCAGTCCTAATCAGGCTTGCCATTTCTCGGTTTTCTTTTTGTTCATGGTGATTTGGTTTTGTTTGTTTTTGTCTCTTTCTTTGTTCTTGCAAGTCATCTGGTGAAAATTTTGTAAGTCCGAAAAAATGTTGATGCTAACTGAAAAAATGTTGATACTAACTTTAAAAAGGAGCATGATCAAAAACCTTGTGAATACCTTTAGAAACAGTTACATTGTGTGTTTTGATTAAAGTGAAGGAAACACAAGTGGAGAGTTAGAATGTTTTGAGAGCAGAGGTAGGTACTTGACAAGATGTGTTTGGGAACCAGCCACCATGGCAAAGTGGTTAGCGTTGCGGACTCCCGGCTCGGAGGTCACGGGTTTGATTCCCATCGGAGTCATGTGGGATTTTTCTGCTCCGACCGGCTCCTTCTCAGGGTTGAGTTTGCTACGGGCTCAGTTGGAAAGACTGGGACCACACGGTCCATTTTCATCCACTTAATGGATGCGTCTCTGAGAGTGTTGCTCAAATTTCCTGACCAACACTGCAGGTGTCTGTATCTCTCGGGCCTGGTTGATGCTGAGACATATCATGTAAAGATGCGTAGAGTACAGCCCTGTCATGCAGTCTCAGGCCGGAATGGAAATCCATTGCATCATCGTAATCATCTTCATTCTCATCGATCAGCATAAAAAAAAAATCTCATTCTGTAGCCCTTCATGCCCTGCTCTCATGGTGACTTCAGTTTCGATGTCATCTCCATGTCTGTGGCCTTGATGTAGTTCAGTCAGGGTCATCGGTATCGGCGAGTCCATGGGGGCTGTCGTTGGACAGACATGGTGGCGCCCTTTGGCGGGAGAGCTGACTCGCGCCGGCACCATGACTAAGCAATTATTGTCGTCAGTAGGGGGCTTGGTAGGTGGTGTCCTGCGTATGTAGGATCAGAACAGGCACCACTGAACACCACCGAAGTGACTTGGCAGCAGTGCAGTGTCTCCTCTGGTGAGTTGCCTCATGACGACTTCACATTGACTATTCCCTGTAGATTGCTGGTGCTGGGGCTGCAGCAGGACTGACCAGGCTGTGGACGGGGTGTTTGAACAAGTGGCGTGTGTGCAATGCCACTGAGGTGGCACAGAAGATGGGACAGCAAAAAAAGAAAGAAGAATAGATGTGTTTGGGAATACAGATTTTTGTTTGATGGGCCTAACAAGTCCGACACATTTGCAGAAATGATTAGAAAGCTAGGAGAGAAAAAAAAAAAAAAGGTTGGGGGGGGGGGGGGGGGAGTTGTGGTCAGAGGGGTGGGAGTGGGGTTGGAACGGAGAAGTGAGGAGACACGAATAAGCATGGAAAGGTGTACGGATGGGTTGTAGTGTCCTGCAACATTCTGACAGTGCAGGATCACTGAACAAGGTGGACAGACTGAAATCAACTGAGGCGTTAAGCCAGACGGATTGACAGTCTCCAGACATTAAACGGGTGAACCAGCTGAGCAAGACAGATTGACTGAGCGAAATTTGAGTTGAACCGTGTGTGACTGAGGAACGTTGAGTGAGCAGAGATCAAAGGGGAGGAGAGAGAGGAGACGCCAAGATCTGTGATATGACCTGTCGGAGGACGTGAAGACAAAAAAACCCAACTAATCATGTCCTTTGTGGAAATAAAGCTTTTTATACATATCACACACAGTTGTCGTCTCTTTGGTTTCCGTGTTCTTTCCCAGCTTTTGTCTGTGTTTCTGAGTTCTTTGCTTATCTGTTCTGTTTCTCTTTTTCTCATTTCCATCTGTCGGTTCTTTCTCTACCCTTTTGACCTACGTTTTAAACAGTGCAAAATTGTAGTCACTGTGTGTGTGTGTGTGTGTGTGTGTGTGTGTGTGTGTTTTGTGTGTGTGCACCTTCGCTGTAAATTTCAACAGTGACTTTTTTTTCTTAGTACTTAAAAGCACTCGCAGAACACTTGGCAGAATAATGAATACTTACAACACCTTTCCAGCCGTATGTCCGGAATGAAAAAAAAACAAAAAAAACCCCGGCAAATCTGCGATGAACGGTTTCAGCAATATGACTGACATTTTCTTAGAAATTCTCACCGGTTTCAAATATACACTAAAAAACGAAAGATGTGTGGAAACACTGTAGCATATATTCAATTACATCTGATCAGTATTAGACCATTAAATGTAACAGTGCAAAGCAAAGAAGCAGATAAGCCAGTCAAAGTGGATCAATGAACACAAAGTTTATTATTTTTGGTGAAGCAAACAAATTGAACCACATGAAATTTAAAGCAGCAAACGATGTTCTTCACACTAATAGTTGCCGAGGAATATCAAAATGTCATGAATTTGCTTTTGTGATGGTGGGGAAAATAAGAAATGGAAGCATCAGATAAAGTGCACATCGTAGATGGCATGAACCTGAGATGACGTTGAGCATTGATTATTTGAGAGAAGGGGACAGGGATCTTCTTTTGAACATGCTTGCCTTACACAGATCGTTTCCCCGTTGGGCATTGATTATTTGAGAGAAGGGGACAAGGATCTTACTTTGAACATGCTTGCCTTACACAGATCGTTTTCCTTAGGCATGTCATCTTTTCAGCTGGTCTCCTCTTTCTTTTTTCGACCGATGTACTCATTTTGTCAATTGATTGCCTCTTCTTTTCTGTGTGTGTTTTTTTTGTTGTTTTTTTGTTTTGTTTGTTTTTTGCTTGGAATCTTGGGAACACCAATCTCGTCCCTGATGATTTTTCTTTCCATAACAGGCCTTCAGAATGACGGCCTGTTGAAATGTTATTTTGTGATGTGAAACATGCTGTAGATCAGTAGACCCTCCACCCCCACCCCCGCCCCCGCCCCACCCCACCTCTCTCCGTGTTTTGCACCTTGTGTTATGAAATTGTTTTACCAACTACCTGATTGGAAGAATTTCTTTTGATTCACAAGGAGGGAGTTGCGAAGATGGCACAACGGTGGGTTATGTTTCATGATACTCGCCTTCGTCCTGATTTGGATAAGCCACAGTGATGACAATGTAACACGCAGCAGGAACTGGCCAGCTGTCTATCTTGTTTTTTCCACTTTCCAACCTCCTCAAAATATAACACGCAGCAGGAACTGGCCAGCTGTCTATCTTGTTTTTCCTCTTTCCATCTTCCTAAAAATATAACGCGCAGCAGGAACTGGCCAACTGTCTATCTTGTTTTTCCTCTTTCCATCTTCCTCAAAATATAACACGCAGCACGAACTGGCCAACTGTCTGTCTATCTTGTTTTTCCTCTTTCCATCTTCCACAAAAGAGAATCCACTCTTTAACATACGTGCGATTTTTCTTTTTCTTTCTTTTTTTTTTTTTTTAATTGTGTATGTGCACACACAGGCGCACGTGATGAGCAAGCATTAACACTCGCACACCTATTCCAAGAACCACTCGCATCCAGGCAGTGTGGTTTTACACATGTTTATACTCATGATGCAAACATCATAATGTCCTGTGAAAGGAGACATTGTGGGGGAACAGAAAGTAATGAAGCTAGCATTCCACTACGTTTCTGTCGTTGCCTCCTGCAAGTAGACCATTTTCACTCGCCTTCGTTTCTTAGTTACCTCCCCTAACGAAGTAACGTGTTCACCTGCGTCTGTTAATTTCATGGTTTCTCTGTCAGCAGCATAAAAAGAGCATAGTGAACCTATTTTAATTAATCTTGGTCAATAGAACATGGGCCAAGGATTAATCCATTTAATTTGTGTACGGTTCCTAATAAAACGGCAGATCCTCGACCGTCCGGCAAGATTGCTCTAAAGTTTATAACGCAAAAACCACAGAATTAATTTTAACGAATCCTGCTTATGACTTGTGTTCACCCTCAAGTTCCAAAGACATTGAAGGACATTTAGCACTGTGAAAGCCTCGGGAATTTAGATTTCTCTTCCTATTCTAAGATGCAGATACTGATAAGTTGGGTTGTTTTTTTTATTTTTTATATATATATATATATATATATATAATATATATATATATTATAGCTTTCCATATTCCCAGACAATACGTTTCTTTCTCCACCCACCCCCCCCCTTCCCCCCCCCTTTTTTTTTTTTTTTTTTCGTTGAAAGCAAGAGACATGCGTTGACCATGCTTCTTCCCACAACCACTGTGCTGGCTGTCTGGCTCTAAGACCTTTAGGGCTGAACTCGATAAACTTTTCCATCCTTTCCAAAGATAGTCACTGATGGTTCCAAGTTTGAGGAAGGAGTTGCTCGTACTGCTGTTGCTCAACTGCTCCTGTTCCAGACATCAAAGAAACAAATCTTCCCTGTCACAGCTCCATCTTGACTGAGGAAGTCTGGCATGACCTTGGTCCTGGCACATGGGATGATCTATCATAACCTTGGTCCTGGCACACAGGATGGTCTATCATAACCTTGGTCCTGGCGCACAGGATGGTCTATCATAACCTTGGTCCTGCCACACAGGATGGTCTATCATAACCTTGGTCCTGGCACACAGGATGGTCTATCATAACCTTGGTCCTGCCACACAGGATGGTCTATCATAACCTTGGTCCTGGCACACAGGATGGTCTATCATAACCTTGGTCCTGGCACACAGGATGGTCTATCATAACCTTGGTCCTGCCACACAGGATGGTCTATCATAACCTTGGTCCTGGCACACAGGATGGTCTATCATAACCTTGGTCCTGGCACACAGGATGGTCTATCATAACCTTTGTCCTGGCACACGGAATGGTCTATCATAACCTTGGTCCTGGCACACGGGATGGTCTATCATAACCTTGGTCCTGGCACACAGGATGGTCTATCATAACCTTGGTCCTGGCACACAGGATGGTCTATCATAACCTTTGTCCTGGCACACGGAATGGTCTATCATAACCTTGGTCCTGGCACACGGGATGGTCTATCGGTCTAAACATAGACTTTTTCATTCTCTGATTCTGCTCTGGAGGCCATCGCCTTATTCCCTCCCCTTCACCTCCCTCCACCCATCCAACGCAATACATACGCGTGCGCGCAAGCACACACACACACACACACACACACACACACACACACACACACACACATTCCTGGTGGCCTTTGCCCACCCACCCAAACACACACACACACACACACACATACACACACACACATGCATGCACGCGCGCGCACGCACACACACACACACACACACACACACGCGCGCGCGCGCGCGCGCGCGCGCGCGCACACACACACATTCCTGATGGCCTTTGCCCACCCACCCAAACACACACACACACACACACACACACACACACACACACACACAGATAATAGTGTTAGGTCGGCACCCAAGGTCTGATCAGCACGCTGTGTTAATGCGCAGGTCAGACATCTGTTAAGTCGTAGACCTTCGTCTGACATCCTGTCATATTCGCCATTGATTCATGTATCCATTATTTAGGTCAGACGTCTGTTAAGTCGTAGCCACGACACCTTCGTCTGACATCCTGTCATATTCGCCATTGATTCATTTATTCATTATTTAGGTCAGACATCTGTTACGTCGTAGCCACGACACCTTCGTCTGACATCCTGTCATATTCGCCATTGATTCATTTATTCATTATTTAGGTCAGACATCTGTTAAGTCGTAGCCACGACACCTTCGTCTGACATCCTGTCATATTCGCCATTGATTCATTTATTCATTATTTAGGTCAGACATCTGTTAAGTCGTAGCCACGACACCTTCGTCTGACATCCTGTCATATTCGCCATTGGTTCATTTATTCATTATTTAGGTCAGACGTCTGTTAAGTCGTAGCCACGACACTTTCGTCTGACATCCTGTCATATTCGTCATTGATACATTTATCCATCAGCTGTAAATCCTGCGCAGTGTGGTCTGGAAACTAAGCAGATGTGTGTAGCGTGTGTAAACTAAGCAGATGTGTGTAGCGTGTGTAAACTAAGCAGATGCGTGTAGCGTGTGTAAACTAAGCAGATGTGTGTAGCGTACATAAACTAAGCAGATGTGTGTAGCGTACATAAACTAAGCAGATGTGTATAGCGTATACAAACTTGTTGGCAGGCACTGATACCTCCTTACTGAAACTAATACAATAACAGTAATAATGGCTTTATTAAGTTTTTGCAGGCCCTCTGGCCCATATGAACAGAACTGATTTGCACAATAATTATCATGGTATAGGTGAGTTTGGAAAGTATAATGACAAATAAACAAGAAATACACGGCAAATTTTATGAGCAACACAAGTAAACGTTTACCTTACGAATCAGTTACAGACAGAGATTTCATTTCCTTAATTTTAAGGATTCAGTAATGTATACTGCAACTTTGAATAACAATTCATTTGGCATATTTCTACCTATAACTGTTATCTTAAATTCTGGTGGAAAACGATAATAATACAAGGGTACGAATTTCCTGCGAATTGTGGAATACTTCAGACAGATTAACATAAAATGACATAAATCTTCAATACAATGACCATCACACTGTTTACAAAATGGATCAGTGATTTGTTGAGGCGAGTGACACACACTATTCAGAGGCAGCCGATTCCATCTAAACAGACACAAAACACGACGATGTTCGCAAGCAGACAACTGACTCACGTAACCGGCCATTACTATCTCTGGGTGATACATACAATAGTCAGGGTATGATGATAGCAAAGAATGCCAGTCTTGAAAATATGAATCTTTCAAACGTTGTTTGAGCAGATCTATAAAACAATGAGCATTTCCCACATTCTGCATCTGCCATACATATCCATAGCCGTAAGTGCACAATGGCAGTCTTACATGTGTAACCCAGTTTTTTCTACCAGAGTGATCGTGCATTTGCAACATTTTATAGCATTGTTTTGGATATCTGTTGTCGGACATAGACACAAGCCTGCACCAATATTTCACAAGTCGAAGATATGTATCCATATAGATAGGATATCTACCACACTCCCCAAGGGCAATGTTGTTTTTGACATCCCCTCCAACCCCTAAAACCATCTTGCAAAATTTAATCTGAACTTTTTCAATAGCATCATATTTTTGAAACCCCCATATTTCAGAGCCATACAACAGAATTGGCTTTACTTTCGTGTCAAAATTTTGAATAACGTAACAACTGGAATTCCTTGAAGTTTAACATGCAGTCTTTTAATTCCTGCCACCGCTCTCAGAGCCTTACCTGACAGATTTTCTGCACACCTGGACCAGTTTAATGTGGCTGAGAATATAACGCCAAGATAATTGTATCTAGATTCAACCTGGATCTGCTTACCATCAAACCACCATTTCTCAGTTGATTTAAGGAAGCCACCATTTTTTTAACACACCCACTCTGGTTTTATTCTTATTCACAGTCAGACCCCATTGACGGCAGTATTTTTCCAGACATACTATCTTATTCTGCAAGTCTGCCACAGAGTCGGAAACTAAAGCAATATCATCTGCATACATCAACAGAAAAATGCCAAGTGGGTCTGTAAAAATGTCGATACCTCTTGCACTACTGTCTAATACGTCAGCTTGAACCTCAGACAAAAAAGCTAGAGAACAGCAATGGACTAATAACACACCCCTGTCTTACACCCGACACAGAGTCAAAATACTCAGTTATACTGGTCCCCACTTTGACAGCAGCTTTCACATTACTATACATAGCCTTCAATGTTTTGAACATTTTTCCGTGAATACCTGTTTTCTGTAATATGAAGTATAGCGGTTTTTGTCTGTGTCTACTATCAAATGCTTTAGAGAAATCCACAAAGAGTGTGTAAAACTGACCACCATGTTTTGCAAGGTATTTTTGAACCAGTGATTGAAGAGAAAAAATGTTATATGTAGTACTGTAATCTTTGCGAAAACCTGCTTGAGCTTCAGGAATAGTATCATTTGCATCACAAAAGTCCTTTAGTCTGTTATCAACTACTGTACTGTATAATTTGCTAATCATGTTCAACATGAAATCCCCCTATAACTGTCTGTTTTCTTCGAACTACTTTTTTGTGTAAGGGAAATATGACAGCTTTCGTCCAGCTTTGAGGGTACTCCCCACTTTCAAAAATTCTGTTAACAACGGATACAGAAATTCAACAAGAACATCTTCAGCGTGAATGAAAAAATCAGAGGACAGACCATCTGGACCAGCTGCTTTTTCATGTTTTAATGCACGAATAGCACTACGGATTTCAACCTCTGAAATGTCCCCATCTCCTTGGGCATTTAAACAGTCACTGCAGTTTCCAGGTACATGATCTTTTAGAACATCATCATCTTCCCGGCCGAAATCAGAGTCATCCGCTGATTGCTCTACACTGAACAAATTTTTAAAGTAATCATGCCACGCACAAGGTGAAATCAATTTCGAACAGTTCGGTTTGGTTGATGTCAGTGACTTAACTTTTTGCCAAAACGCTCTGGAATTAATATCAGAACACGCAGCATTTAGTTCGCTTAAAATGCACTCATTTTGTACTGCTTTTTTACTTTCACACAATTCTTTGAATTGCTGCTTCTGATTCAGATAATTGATTAAATCCTTCCTTAAGTCTGAATACACCCGGATGTTGATATTTCTTTTCTTTCGCATGCTCACACTCCTCGTCTCACCAGGGAGGCTGTTCATGGGATATTTGCAATTTCCGCTTTGACCTTATTTGACCCGCAGCGTTCTGAAGGAATGTAACAAGACAGGTCGACCCCCGCCTCAACGTCACATTCAAGTGATGTCATACATTTTGAAATTCTCTGTCTTTGTTACAGAAAATATAATCAGCGAATGACTCTGCATATTCTTCCTTCCAAACAAATCGAAACTCTTCTTCCAGTACAATTTGTTCAGCATTATCCTCAGTCTCCATGCTATCAACATAAGTAAAGGAAGCAACAATAGGAAAATGATCAGATTCACACCTGTTTGCCACGTACATTTTAACAACAGTATCAAACAGTAATTGTAAACAAACAAAATAATCTACAACACTTTTACCCTGGTTTGCTATGCATGTAGTTTCACCCTCACTATCCCCTTCAGTTCTTCCATTTACAATTAACAGATTATATTCTGTATATAGTTCAATAAGTCTACGACCAAAATTATTGACACCACTGTCTTCAGATTTACGAATAGTTTGTGGCACATTCTGCATTAATATTTCTGCATCTCCTAGTAATTGTGCGTGTCTATTTTCACCGACGTTATCCACATCAGAGAGTTCAGACGTGCGGGAATTAAAATCGCCCCACAGTAGCCAAGGTAAGTCAGGATATCGGTGCATCACCTCTGACGTACGGTTTTCTAACAAATCAATACCGTTATCACTGTTCTTTCCATAAATCACCGAACGTTCAGGAGCAATGTAAACAAACGCAGCAAGAATGTCAAAAGGAGAATTCAAAACACACTTACTAACCTTCAGAAAAACACAGTCCTTTGTTGACAGAAGCAGATACTCCACATGGCACATAACAGATTTATGTACACAGACAACAACACTACCTTTCAGTTTTGTCGTGCGTGGAGAGTAAAACACATGAAAATCCGGGAAAGCATTTTCTATATCACTTTTGTTTTACATAGCCACAATTCGAAGAAGGAAAATATTTTAAACTTTTCACAAAAACGCCGGAACGAATAACTTTTTAACTTGTAAAATAAACCTTGAACATTCCATGCCATTATTTGAAACACAGAGAACACTTCACTGGGTAAAAGTGTGGGTGTATGGGTAGATGAAATGGGTTGATTGTGTGTGTGTGTGTGTGTGTGTGTGTGTGTGTGCTGTCAGCCGATGACCGAGGGGTGAAGACAGGAACGCTGGGAGATCGTATCCTCCTGCTGTCCACATTCCGATGACGCCAGCCTGCCCCTCATCCCCGCCTCTGTCGCTCCACCAGACCACTGGTTGTGGAGTTGTAGACAAAGGACTTGCCTTCGATGACCAGTGTCGAAGCGGAGGAACACTTTCTTGTTGGCTGCCTTTGCTTCCTTCAGGAAAGGCAGCAGCTGACAGCGCTGGTCCCTCACCCGGGGAGTAAAGTCCTCGGAAACAAACACAGTAGACCGTTTGTTCTTCGGTATCCGATGCCCGGCCGTAATTCTCTCCTTGTCTTTGAAACTGCTGAAGCAGACGATGATAGGTTGGTCACAGCGTTCCTGGATCAACACTGAGAAGGTCTGAAGGTCTCTGACCTGGGGTTGACCCACAACATTGGTCGTACCCATAGGGGGTATGACTGTCCTCTTCTTCAAAACGATGGTCCCCACTTTTCCATCAGCGTCACTACTGTCCGCAGCATTTGCCAGCATAAATAGTGCCTCACATCTGACATGGTCGGTTACCAGAAATCGTGGCAGGTCTCTGAAAACGTTAGTTCCCAGAATAATCGGAACTGTCTTTGAAAATTCTGTACCCCCCCCCCCCCCCCCCCCCCCCCGATCCACAAGACAGACTACAGAAGTGACTGTCTCCTTCCCTGCCAGGGCCTTTGGTAGCCGACACTGCATGGTTATGTACCCCAAGTAAGGCACACTGTGTCCCCCTGCACCAACAACTTCGACGGATGTTGTCAGTTCCTGGATTTGCAGGTGTGTGAGGTTCTGTCTATAAAACGGTTCCGAGACGATGGTCGCTTGGGACCCACTGTCCAACAAACATTTTGTTTTCACCCCTTCTACTTCGATCTCCTCTTCACATACAGGCCCAACCAAGGCCTCCAGAATGTCTGCCTCAGTGCTGATATCTGCCAGTGTGTCTCTCAGGGTTAGAGTGGTCTGTCCCCAGCATCTACAATTTTGCACAAAAACACAAAGTTCATTATCTCTTACCTCAGCCTTCAGTACCTTCAGTCCCCATCTGAGATTTTCTGGGGCACGAGGGCAGACATGCAAAGAACCCGGCACCTTCCCTCGAAGTTGTATGACTTGGCCAGCGGCCAGCTTGACGTCGACTCCCCTCAGGCGGACAGGTTTCATGTTGCGGCTGACCTCGATGGTGTCGATGGCATCCTTGAGAGGTTTTTGATGCCCTCGGTTGGGTCCCGAATTGTTGCCAGTCAGCGTCTGGACCCTGACGCCGACTGCTGGCTGTTTAAATTCTGCTGTTCCTGCAGGTTCTGGCACTGTCCGGCGTAGTGACCGGTAGTACGGCCTCCTGAGTTGTGGAGGTTGAGGCCCCGGGGGCACTGGACCAGGAGGTTCCGTGAACGTTGGCCGCAACTTTTCGACCACCTTCTCGGCAATCTTTTCCAGGTCAGTGTCACAGAGTCTCTCGCTGGTCCCCGGCATCATTGCGGCATTGGCGCGAACTCTGTGACTGTCGTTGGACTTAGAACTGGGCTCCCCGCTCACCTCCTCCACTCTCTGCCCTGTCTGAAGCAGCCTGCTGAGGTCTGGAGTGGCCTCTCCCCTGAAACCCAAAACTGTTCCGCAGCTCCAGAGCCAGCATTGGCGGAAGTGACCGGGAAAACACGTGGTAGATCCGCCGCCGCTGCTCCTGCTGCCCCATCTCCATCTTTGCCGCCACCCCCGCCAGGGCGGGCCACAAACGTCCCAAGAAAGTGGACGGAGCCTCCTTAGGCTGCAGTGTCATAGTGTTGAACTCCAGAAGTAGGTCGTCCACCGTCTTTATCTCCCCCGTAGATACCTCGAAGAGTGTTCAGGATGTCAGCAACATAACTGCAGTCTTTTGCCTGTTGGTAGGCGAGTCCCCGGAGGCTGCCGAACATCTTTGCCCGCAGTTCTGGAATCGTGCCGTCTTGTAGATGCTGCTGACATTGCTGCTCCCACTCTACAAAGGACACTTCCCCTGGTTGAGGGACAAACCCTGAGAAGGGCTTGATCCTCACGGCTGCTTGGGCCGTGACGTTGATGACGGACGGGGTAGCTGCAGCGGGTTGAAGGGTGACCATGGAGAGTAGCTTCTGCATGTCGGCCAGCTGTTTCTGGAGGTCAGCGACCATGGCTTGATGGCCTTCTTCCCCTCCATTTCCTTCACCTGCTTGGGCACCCTCACTCAAGCTACCTGACGGTGTACCTTCAGTACTCATGGTACAACTTATGCTGGTCTGTTTTTTTTTTCTTGTTTCACAACTTGGGATCTTTATTAATTTTTTTTCCAAGCCTTCCTTAGCTCCACATTGGGCGCCAGAAACGAAAACAGACAGACACTAATCCCCAACTTAGAGAGCAGAAGCAAGATGAGAGAGAGAGAGAAGAGAGAGAGAGAGAGAGAGAGAGAGAGAGAGAGAGAGAGAGAGAGAGAGAACAAAAAGATATAGAACAGGGGAAATCACTCTGACTCTGTCTACAGGGAGGGGCCGAGGAAGGCTCTTGCTTACTCAGACAAAACAAGTGGCTTACAATTTTATATCACTGTTTTAATTTGCCCCACTGAACAATTCCAATTCTAACAATCAACCACTGGTTTATTTAACCAGAACACAACATTGATTTTGAGTCAAAAGATTTTCAAAATCGAGATTAAGGTTAACATCAACACTAAATAAATCATCAAAAAAAAAGTTCAGACCAACATAAGCATCACCCCATCCCTAAGGTGCCGCAGGTATATTGAGACAGGGTCGCAGAGTATTGATATTTGCGGGCTAGACCAGGGACAACTTTGGGTGCAGGGTTAATGAGGGTAATTGGGCAAGGTTGGAGGGAGGCGAGGGTAAGGAGGAAAATAAAAGTGTAGCAACAACGACGAAGTCGACGAAAGAGACGGCCCCTTGAATTAAAAGACCGCTTTGCCAATTTTCTTTTCCTTCTGGAGAGACAATGTGTTTCCTTCTCTCTTCAGCCAGTCAAAAAGGGAAGGTACTGTAGAAAGAAACTCGTGGAGAGCGTGGCAGCAGAGAGTCCTCAGAAGAGAAGCCCCCTTCAAGCAAGCGTTTCGGCCCTTATCTCCTGACACTCTAGGGGGTTGGGCCACACCCGGTTCATGACTCCGGATGTCCCTCTGCTGCCCTCCCCCCCCCCCCCCTTTTTTTTTTTTCCCATCTTGGACGAGCCATGGCTGGATTCGAACCCATGACCCTCTGGACATGCTCATTTTCCACTTAATGACTCGCGCTTTAACCACTGAGCCACAGGGACACCTGATATTTGTAGGGAAATTAAGCCTTATGAAGTTCACTTTTGTTCCTCCTTGACCAGATCCAGCTTGAACACCTCTCTGCCGCTTCTGCCATTGCTTTCAGGCTCTGATTTTTTCCTTCCCTGCAACTGAGAGCTGTTTCATGAGGCTGTATGCAGACGTTCCTACAAACCCCCTAGCTCCAATTTCTGCAGTGAGGACTTTGACCTGATAGCCTTCTCTCCTCAGGCTGTTTGCCAGATCAGCATACTTTTCAGTCTTGTAGATTTGAGCTGCCTCCATTCTGTTCTCATATGGCACCGTGAGCTCGATCATGATCAGCTGCTCGGTTGACTTAGAGTGGACTACTATGTCTGGTCTCATGCCACTCTTGCTGATGATCTCTGGGTGACTCTTCCATTCTGGGAGGTCTGCAGTGCACTCCCAGTCATCTGCCCCGTCCAGCAGACTCTGCCTGCATGTTTCGAGTGGCACTGTTGTTCTTGGCCATGATTTGCTGCCTCCTGCCGTGAAGAATGTTGTGGGTCCTTTTGGAGTCCTGATTTTCCCTTTTGTGGTGTTGGTACTAGCCCAGACTACTTGTACAATCTCTTTGAGCACTTGGTTGTGCCTCCATGTGTACCTTCCTTGAGCCAGGGCTACTTTACATGAGCTTAGGACATGCTCCACTGTTTGTTTTTCATGGCAGAGGGGGCATGCAGGATCGTCTGTTTTCCCCCACTTCACCAGGTTTGCATTTGAGGGCAGAAGGTCATATGCAGATCTGAGAATGAAGCTGATCCTGAGAGGGGCCATGCGCCAAATGTCATTCCAAGTGAGACTTCTTTGGAGTGCATTCTCCCACGTTGTCCATTGCCCTTGCTGGCTCTGCTGGACTGCTTTTTGGAGTCTTTTTTGGTCTTCTTCTTTTCTCATCTCCTGAATCATCATGTCTCTTTTGGCTTTTCCTTTGGCCTTTGACCACCATTCAGTTTTGGTCACCCCAGTCCTTGTCTGTTGGTCTGTGTGTGTCCTGTTATTTCTCTGATCTTGAGACTTTCTTTTGCAGAATCCATCGCCTCTTGAACTTTCCATTTTCTGCCTGTCTTCAGCTGGGGCTTGATTGCTTCTACCACCTTGTCTCCTGAGTCCTCCAGCATGCTTTGAAGTCTGATCTTCCCTGCTTTGTATTCCTCCAGGATGGATTTCAGTGGTAGTTTCAGCTTTGCTTGGCGACAGTACAGCGCTATGTCAGTCAGACAGGGTGGGACACCAAGCCATTTCCTTGTGAACTTGTTGATTTTGGCTTCCATTGCCTCCACTATGCTGGTGCAGATGTCGTATATCATAAAAGGCCATAGCAGCTTTGGTATCAGCATGAACTGCAGACACCAGACCTTGTATTTGCCAGGGAGCCCACACTGGTCAATGGTCTCCAAGCCTTCCTCCGCCATCTGCTTGGTTTCTTTTGCTCTTTGTGTGTCTTTCAGCGTATCATCATACCATCTTCCAAGGCTCTTGACTGGTTCTTCTGTGACTGTTGGAATGGCCTGGTTGGCAACACTGAAGACCACAGATCCGGCCACTTTTCCTTTCCTCAGTGAGAGACTCCGTGATTTCTTTGGCTTGAACTTCATTCTGGATGAGGCAACTATGTCGTCCAGCCTCTCCAGCACATGACGTGTCTCGTCTTCTCTGGATGAAATCACTGTAGTGTCATCCATGAAGGCCTTGAGAGGAGGCATCTTGTATCCATCGCCAAGGTCTGTTTGTCTCGCGTTGTTTGTTGCTGCTTTCAAGATGAGTTCCATTGCCAGCACGAACAGTATTGGGGAAATTGCACAGCCCATTGCAATACCCACTTCCAAGTTGATCCAGTCTGTTGTGTACTCCTTGGTAGAGAACCGCATTGAGAAGCCATTGAAGTACTTCTTGAGCATGTCGCGGATGTTCTTTGGCACATGGTACATCTCAAGGGCCAACTGTATCATCTCATGGGGCACAGATCCATATGCGTTTGCCAGATCAAGCCACACTACGTCCAGGTCTCTCTTTTCTGTTTTTGCTTTTTGGATTGCGTCCCAGATCATTGTGGCGTGTTCTACACAGCCAGCCACGCCTGGGATGCCACCTTTCTGGACTGACACATCCAAGTACTTGTTTTCCATCAGGTACTTGGTCAGCCTTGCTGCCATGACAGAGAAGAAGATTTTCCCTTCGACGTTCAGTAGTGATATTGGCCTGAACTGGCTGATGTCACTTGAGTTTTGCTCTTTGGGGATGTACACACCATCTGCCGTCATCCACTGGCCGCTGATCTTCTGGTTTCTCCAAGCCGATCGCAGCAGCCTGTGGAGCCACTCCAGCACCTTGGGACATTTCTTGTAAAGCTGGTAAGGTATTCCGTTTGGCCCTGGTGATGATTTGGCTCTGGCTTTGTCGACCACCTTCTTGATTTCCGCCAACGTTGGAGGCTTGCCATTGAACTGTTCCTCAGGGTTGGTTGGCCACACCAGACCTTGAATGTCGAGTGGTGCTTTGCTCTGTGGGTCAGAGTATGTTTTCCTCAGATGCTGCTCAAGAACTCCTTTGTCCACACTTAGGGTCCCAGATTTTGGCTGCTCAAACAGTGTTCTGGCAAACTGGAAGGGGTCTCTGAAGAAGCGCTCTTGTGTCTTCTTCTTTTTGCTCTTCCTCTTCCTCGCAGATTCCGCTTTGCTGTGGGCGCTGTGTTTTTCTTTCAGGTCTTTCCACAGTTTTTCCAAGCCTTGTTTTTCAGCTGGCAGTGCGGTCTTCATTTGCTTCTTGAGGTTTTTCTTTTGGACCCTGATCTTGTCCATCTTTTCTTGGCGTCTAGATTTCTTTGGAGGTGTTTTCTCTTTGGGTAGTTTTGCTCCATAGGCGTCTCTACATGTGGCATACACAATGTCCCCATATGTGGCTAGTTTGTGTTCCAGGGTGCTTTTCCCTATCAGTGCATCGAGTCTTTGGACGATTTTTGCATCCAGTTTCTCCCAATCTTCAGTTTCGTTTGCTCGTGGCAGGTTGAGTTTCAGGCGCCTGGCATCGAGGGCCTGTCAAATTCCTCATCCGAACCAACAGCGTGGATGTCCTTGGCACTGTGGTTTAAATCCTGGCCTTGGTCTTCCGACGTCTTATCTGCTGATGCAGTGCGCTGCTGCTCATTCAGATGAGTCTTCACACATCCCATCTTTGTTCTGTGGATCTTCATGCCACGGGTGGTAGCGAAACGCTCTCCACAGACACATGGATATTCCGTACTTGCTATGTCAAGGAACAGGAAGTAGGTTGTACTTGTCAGGAAACAGGAAGTAGGGTGGGGAACTTGGTTATTCTTTCTCTAAATTAATTAATTTCACCCCCCCCCCCCCAAATAATTACTTCTAGTAGCTTTCCCCACAAGATTTTTATTTACAAAGAATAAAAATAGCAAGCTAGAACAAAATCAAAATACATTAGCTTCAATTCCACAACCTTTTTACAATTCAATGGGGGACAACTCTCCATAGGAAACTAAAATTACGGCTGCTTCCCTTGAACTATGCTTGTGTAGACCAGCCGTCTGTCATGCTGTCTACAATAGATGTGTGTGTGTGTGTGTGTGTGTGTGTGTGTGTGTGTGTGTGTGTGTGCGTGTGTGTGTGTGTGTGCGCGCGCGCGCGCGCATGCGTGCGTGCGTGTGAGAGACGAACACTTTTAGTGTATACGTTTAATGTCAATACGAATCTTCACACTGTTCTTGTTACAATCAGCTCCATATTCGTTCGATAATGTTTTGTGTTATCGTCATTAGTCGCTGAAGGAAGAAGGGCTTGTTGCGGAGAAAAGCATCTTCTTGCTGATCTATTACCTTTGGGAATTATGGCTGGTGCCAACACTCCCTGAACGTACTTTCCAAAGGGAAAGCAGTTTCTCCAATGGTTTGTTGAAAGCTGGCATGATTTACATATGTGCTTGTGTGCAAAGTAGTGTAGGCCAACATGTGGGCATCCAATGCTGGTTGTACATGTATGTATACCATATTCTGTTTATATGGTTTACTGAAGATCGCATACACACACTGACATGGAGTACCGGATACATATAGCGTTACACACATAGACAGATGTTTATTCCGCCTTTGTCAAGCTCAACATACTATGCACAATGCTCCATTTACATTGCGTGCGTGCAGTCACACGCATTTACATTGAGCATTACATAGACACACACACAAAAAATGCTCATCTTTTTCTGCCTTTGTAAACCCATGTCTTCGTTTTTGGATACTTCTTTGTGTGTGTGTGTGTGTGTGTGTGTGTGTGTGTGTGTGTGTGTGTGTGTGTGTGTGTGTGTGTGTGTGTTTCTTTTTTGCTTTGTTTTATAGCAGTTTATGATCTTGATCTTGATGCATAGTCGATAGGGCCACACTGTAGCATAACATCGACGGAAGAACTTGGGGAGCACACACACACACACACACACACACACACACACACACACACACACACACAACATAAATAAAAAATCCTACATGTTTGATGGTCTGACTAGCCAGCGCACGTTCAGTATCCACCGACATGATGCCAAGCCTCTGCAGCAGTCGTGGAAGAGGGGAAAAAGGAAGGGAGTGTGTGTGTGTGTGTGTGTGTGTTGTGTGTGTGTGTGTGTGTGTGTGTGTGTGTGTGGGGGGGGGGGGGGGGGGGGGCGTTTGCTTTCTTGGCGATCTTGTCTATGTGAGTGGACTATGTGTGACGTTGTATGAATTAACTCGCGCGCACCATAGATATTTCTGTCATTCTTTACTTCTACTTTTGCTTGCAAGGCGCACTCACATTCTTGTCATCGATGACCAGGCGATTGTGTGGACGTTTTTCTTTTTTTTTCTTTTTTCCTTTTTCTTTCTTTCATTCCGTGTCATGATGTACCGAGTCTGCTTGTGGCGTTTGGGGTAAACTTCTTCGATGGACTGGCGACTTCCTTGCAAACCGAACGCAACGAGAAGTGATCAACAGACCATCGGTACACGCCTTCAAGAGAAGACTGGACAAGCACTGAGCAGCACTACCTTCAGTGTACGACCCAGAATGCCTAGACTAAATTGTTCAATAAGTGATGTGATTGGCACCATCCTCAAACCACCCAGGCCAATCAGTTCTCAGTTTTGAGAACCTGAACATGGTCCTATGACTAAAAGGACCTGAATCTTGTAATGTCAAAGTCAAGTCAAGAAGTCTAGACTTCAGACCTCTGTCACCATAGCGACCGTATAAGCTAACCCGCTGCCAGACCGTTCTGATTATCGGAGAGAATCAGTAACATATCATATTTTCTTTCCGGCTTTGTTTGGATATCGATCCGTATGTTCGCACCTATAAATACCAATCGTTTACGAAAAGAAATGAAATCTATCTTGTCGTAGCGACATGACGTAATTGATTGTATCTAAATCAACATATTTCGTCATAAAGAGAGCTATTACGTAGGATACCTGGTACAGTTGAGACACTTGCGATCAGATACAAGACCTATTTGTTGGTGCTGTTTATATTTTCCTAGTTTTACCTTGTATTCGTACTTTCACTCTTTCCATTTGTAAAGAAAAAATATTTATAAAAGAGTGGAAGGAACCATCTTCATCTTCCTCATTCCGTCAGACAGCAAACTCTGGGGAGGAGTTTTCGTCAGTTATCGTTGGAGGGGTCGTGCTGGTGAGTCTGGCGTGACGTGCCATGCCTCAAGGAACGGATAAAGATGTTTGTGGTGTCCATGTATCTCTGTTGCGGTACCTGTCCGCCTGCTTTGTATTTCATCTTGTCATGTCCTCACATGGGTATGGTCGCGTATGAACACTAGATTTTCATTCATTGTTGAATATTTGTATTGCCATATGTTCTTTGATTTAGTAATATGCAACTTGCAAGATTGGCGAATGTCCATATTCGTGTTGATTATACGTCTTCGGTTTCGAAACTATAGTATTATTATGTTGCCTTTTGGAGTGATCACCGACACCGGGACATTGTGCGTCAGATGACAGTTTCAGATTTGTCTTGTTTTGGAAATGCATTTTTATGATGAAATATTATTTGCAAATTAGAAATTATGTACTTCGACAGATACAGACAGTTGAGTAACTGTCCATCGACACAAGGAAGGGTGCTCCAGAGATCACAAATTTACTAAACAATCAGTTTTGTTCGGTTTTCTCAAATCCCAAGCCTCTAATTAATGTTAGACTAAAGGATGATGATAAGCTCCCCGAAATGCAAAATATCAAAGTAAGCAAAGCAGGAGTATTTAAATTACTGACCAACATCAATGAAAACAAAGCTACTGGTCCTGATGGCATTCCTGGCAAGCTCTTAAAATTATGTGCCAATGAATTGACTGAGGTATACCAACTACTTTTCCAAGCTTCTCTGGACCAGGGAGTAATACCTGATGAGTGGCGAGATGCGAGCATTGTTCTTTTATTCAAAAAGAGTGACAAAACAAAAACAGAGAACTATAGACCTGTATCTCTTACATCCATATCGGCAAAATCTCTCGAACATGTAATATATAGCAGCATAATGGACCATCTTGACAAATATGACTTCTTAAATAACGCCCAGCATGGTTTTAGACAGCGAAGGAGTTGTGAGACTCAACTTATAACAACTCTCAATGATTTTAATAACTGTCTTAACAACAGACAGCAAATAGATGCAATTTTATTAGACTTTTCTAAAGCCTTTGATATGGTTGACCATGAGGGCCTGCTACTTAAATTAGAACGTATTGGCATTGGCGGTTCTTCGCTAAAATGGTCTAGATCATTCCTCGTTGGGAGAACGCAGAAAGTTATTGTGGAAGGGTCGTCATCCCATTGTAAACCAGTCTTGTCGGGCGTACCACAGGGAACTGTTCTGGGGCCCTTTTTTTTTTTTTAAATTTATATAAATGACATAAGTAGAAATCTCTCTCCTGGAACTACTATAAGGCTTTTTGCAGATGACAGCTTAGTATATACAACAATCAGAAGCAAGAATGATACACGCATTCTACAAGAAGATCTAAACGCTTTACAAGAGTGGGAAAGAACTTGGAAGATGGAATTTCACCCCAGAAGTGCCAAGTCTTGCGTATATGTAATAAACGCTCACCAACTAGATCAGAAAACTCTATTCACAATACTATTCTTAAAGAAACCAATGCTGCAAAATATTTAGGCGTGATTATAGATAGTCGTCTCAAATGGAAAGAACATTACAATTTAGTATGTAAGAAAGCAAACAACATCTTAGCTTTCTGATACAGGAACATCAACGACTGCCCCCAAAAGGTTAAGGATGACTGCTATAAAACACTGGTTAGACCAGTACTGGAATGTGGTTGCTCAGTCTGGGATCCTTACAATCTAAAGGACATTGATAACCTCGAAAAGATTCAGAAGAGAGCAGCACGGTTCGTAACAGGGAACCATATCAGAGAGAAAGGGAATACTAGGAAGAACATGAGGAAATTAGAATGGAAACCCTTAGAGGAGAGAAGAGCCTTTTTAAACTTAATACCTTCTTCAAAGGCAGAGCTAAACTAATTGATATCCGAATGGAACAACTAGTATTTAACAAAAGTAGCACCAGGAGTGGCGGTCAATCTTATACCATACCTGCATCAAATATTGACAGCCGTTTACATTCATTTTATCCCAGTTCTGTAAGGCTGTGGAACTCACTGCCGGGTGCCATCAAGAATGCCACAAATGCAGTCTCTTTTAAAAATCAAATTGATAAGACAGTCCTGAGATCTGCTTTTCTATTTTAACTTCCCCATATATTTTATGGTTACCTAGGCCTTAATCTAGCCATTGCTTTTAACCTTTTAAATTTCATGTGCGACCCCTTGTTGCCAAATTTTGCTCAAGGGGCCAACAGGCTGAGTCGCATTTTCTTTTTTTTTTTTTAACATGCGCGCTGGTGATCTACTCAATTTTGAGTGAACCAGTATTTTAGGAAGAAGAAGATCACACAGCGAAGTAAAGGCTAGTAGACATTTTGTGCTCCTCATCCTATGTTGCAGGGGAGACCACTTTTTTTTTCTTATTCTTTTCGTCGTTGCAGCTATGCTTCAACTCTTTCTTTCGTCGACATCTCATCGCTCTCACCGTTCTCCAACGCTTTTCGACGTCCTCATCTCTTCGCGACGGTTTTCCATTATCTCCCTGTTCCTACATCTACTTACACGTTAACTGTATTACGTTAAGATTAAGATTAAGATTAAAATTATAGTCCGTCAACAGCAGAGGTTATCTCAGGACTGTCACCACGTTTCAAACTACCACGTATATATGTTAAAAAAGGATTAAAAGCAAAACGTGGAGGGGTAGTTCTCCAGGATCCCGATGAAGGGACTTTGTTCCTGTGACGCATTTATTAACAAAGTGTTATATGCATGGTCATTATCCATAATTATATGCTGTGACGGTAATGTCTTTGTGTCCGTATCTGTCCATTCACCTATCTATACTACGCACAAAAAGTTAAGGATCGGTATGTGAAAACAGGTGCGTAATAAACTCAGTTCGCTACTGTTATTTATTTCTTAGTCCAGCCAAATTGTCATGAATTCTTGTTCAGCTGTAAGTGGGCGATGTTGTGTTAGTGCGAAAATTGCACGGGATTCTCTACTACTGAGCTGGGCCGCAAACGGAAAAGCGGAAACTTGCGAAAAATGACCTTGTTTTGGACCGTTCTGCCTGAACACATTGCACTTGCCAGATGGAAAAACCATTATGCACGTGCAAGCACTGCTGTTTATGTGTGAGATGCTGTCGCTCGCTTGGCTATATAAGAAGACATTCCACCAGTAGTAGGCCTGATCTGACAATGCCTCCACGACGAAAATTAAGCGAGTTGGATAGGGGACGAGCTGTTGCATGGTTCCAAGATGGTGTTCCCAAGCGAGAAGTGGCCAGGCGACTTCATGTGTCCATCTCGGTCATTGTCCGACTGATTCAACGCTTCACAGCCACTGGGATTGTCCATGAAAGACACAGATCTGGTCGACCGAAGAAGACAACCCCACGTGACGATCGTCTCATTGAACGACAAGCCCTGCAGACAAGAACAGCCTCTTCCAGCATAATTCAAAGGCAGTTCAGGGTGGCTACTAACATCAACATCAGCCAGCAGACCATACGGAACCGCCTACATGGGTTTAATCTCCGTTCTCGTCGCCCAGCAGTACGGCCACGCTTAACTCCAGCCCATAGGGCAGCACGCCGCGCCTTCTGCACACGTCACGTGAGGTGAACACGTCAGCAATGGTCCCAGGTCCTGTTCAGTGATGGAAATCACGCTTCACCCTTCACCACAACGACGGCCGACTGAGGGTCTGGAGGCGCCCAGGGCAACGCTTTACTGACGCCACTGTCCAAGAAAAGGTGGCCTTTGGTGGAGGTTCTGTAATGGTCTGGGGGGCCTTCAGCCTTCACCACAGAACACCCTTGTATCATGTACAAGGTAACCTGACTGGCATCCGATACCGGGATGAGATCCTTCGACCGCTGGCTGTGCCTCACTGCAGCAGATGGGACCGAGGGCTGTCTACCAGGATGACAATGCTCGCCCCCCAGGGCAAGGGTGTTCAACGACTTCCTGCAGCAGTCTGGAGTCAACAGAATGGAGTGGCCAGCATGCAGTCCCGATCTCAACCCGATTGAGAACCTCTGGGATGAGCTGGATCGCAAAGTGAGGAGCCACCCCCCTCCCAGGGATGCCCAACACCTCTACCAGATGCTGCAGGCCGAGTGGCAGGCGCTTCCACAGAGGATCTTCACCAACCTGGTCAACTCAATGAGACTCGCTGCGTCGAGTGCCAGAACAGCCATGGTGGTTACACGCATTACTGAGCTTTTGGGAGCATCAGTATGCCCTGTCTTGTGATTTCAATGACTTTGGGAAATCAAATTTGGATACGTACCCACTTTAATCAAATGTACACACCAAACGATTGCTCGAGATTGAAGGCAATTGTGTATCGTATTCACTAAAGAATGGAATTAAATGTTGGCCAAACTTCAACGCATTGACTTTCTTATTTTGACAGTTATGAATTTTTGTGAAAGTGATCCTTAACTTTTTGTGCGTAGCTTATTCCAGTTGTCCCATATCTTTTGTTGTCATCGTCCTTGCGTGTGTGTGTATATATGTCTACATTTGTCCACTAATTGGTGTGTGTATATATGTCTATGTTTGTCCACTAATTGGTTTGTGCATTAAATATCCTTTTTTAAGTGTTAACTAGTTTCTTTTTACCTTTGCAAAAACAGCATGCGCGAGGGTGTGTTGGATAGATAATTTCATCTTGTCTATCCACACTAACGCTTCAAACATCTAGCGACCCACAGATCAGCACGAGAAATGCTCTAAAACGCACAACGTGCCAGATCGATTGTCTTCTGGCCAGAACTACAAGGTAGTGAAACTTATGTAATTAGTCCACAGTGAATACAAACTGTGCAGAAATGACCAGTCGCCATGGCGAAGTGGTTAGCGTCGCGGACTCCCGGCTGGGAGGTCGTGGGTTCGAATCCCATCAGAGTCATGTGGATTTTTCTGCCCCGACCGGCTCCTACCCAGAGTTGAGTTTGCTGCAAACTCAGTTGGGAAGACTGGGACCACACAGTCGAGTTTCATCCACTTAATGGATGCGTTTCTGAGAGTGTTGCTCAGATTTCCTGACCAACACTGCAGGTGCCTGTTATCTCTCGGGCCTGGTTGACGTCGGGATATATTATGAAAGGAAGCGTAGAGTACAGCCCTGTCATGTAGTCTCAGACCGAAATGGAAATCCGTAGCATCATCTTAATCATCCTCATTCTCATCGATCAGCATAAAAAAAGATGTCTCAAATTCTGTGGAGACCATAGCTGGCCGTAACCACCATCATCCTGAACTTCTACATTAAAAAAAACAACTTTTTAGCCGACAACGAGAGATTGAGAGATTATTTTCAGTGCTAGAACCAGAGCTGTAAGTTCAGCAGAGTAAACAGAAGCATCTGATGTAATGTGTTCTAATATTGAGAAGGAGCACCAGGGCAACAGGCTGCACAGGCCACTCCATCTTCAGACTTGGAACCGTCAGTGAAAATTTGCTGAAAGAATGGGAATTTTGTACAGAGATCAGCAAACATTGCCTTGTATGCCTGAGAACTGATGGATTTTTGTGAAAAGCAGCAAGATTATAGCAGATTTCTGGTGAGAAAAAGGTCCATGGAGGCTCATCTGGAAACTCGGAGAAGTCAGACACAACTCTAGATCAAGACATGCATTCTGCACATGAGGCTGCATACGAAGTCCAAACGAAGGAATACTGTTGGGATTTTTTGTGAATTTACTTTGAAACTGAGGGTTAAAAACACAGTCATAGGCAGGGTTTTCCGGTTCAGAGAACAGACTGAGATAATAGTTCAAGAATAATTAGTCTGTGGATGGATAATGAGGGTTCACCTGCCTCTGCATACAGGCTGTACACTGGGGTGGTGCGGAATGCTCCAAGACAGAGGCGAGGCCCTTGATGGTGAATAGGATCCAAGAGTTTCAGAGCAGAGGGCCTCGCAGAGCCGTACACAGCACAACCATAGTCTGGTTTAGAATGGACCAAGGCTCTGCAGAGGTGCAGCCAAGTTTTCTTGTCAGCGTCCCTGGCAGTGTGTGCTACGTTCAAAGCTTTCTGGCATGCAGGAAGTTTTTAATATCACTAAGAAAGTTGAGCTTTTGGTCTGAGGTAACTCCTACTAGAAATTTGGGCCTCTTTTACAGCTGGAATGAGAGATATTCCTATTTAGATTTCAGGATCCGAAAAGAACTGTCGAAAATTATGGAAGTGAATGTACTGTGTCTTAGTAGCAGAAAAAGTAAAGCCATTTTCTTCTGCCCATGGATGAATTTTGTCCACACTAAGCTGGAGCCTGCGCAGAATACTCAACTACAAGCTTTCAGTTGCATAGATGGCAAAATCATCGACAAACAATTAGAGTCAGAACCCTGTTGAACTGAAACCTGTTGAACTGAAGTAACAATGTTGTTGATTTTTATGCTAAAAAGGGCAGGAGACAGTAACTATGCTCCCTTGTGGAACACCCAACTCCTGCTCATGAACATCAGAAAGAGTGGTGCCTATCCAAACCTGAAACTGTCGTTCTGCCAAATTTTTTTTATAAGAAGTGGAAGATGATCCCCAAAACCAAGATCATGGAGATCGTAAAGTAACCCAGATTTCCAGGTGGTATCATAGGCCTTCTCCAAGTCAAAGAAAATAGCTACTGCGTGTTGTTTATTTAGAAAGGCATTTCAAAGCGTAGATTCCAGACGGATCAAATGGTCCACTGTAGTTCGATGTTTGTGGAAACCACACTGTTCTTTCACCAGAAGGCCATCGGTTTCGAGTTTCCACATGAGGTTAGCATTGACCATTTTTTCCATCAGTTTGCAGATCAGCTGGTCAAAGCTATTGGACGGTAATTTGATGGGTTCCAAAGATCTTTTCCAGGTTTGGGAATAGGTATGATCAGGGCTTTCCGCCAGGTGGTTGGAAAGCACCCTGTGGTCCAGATCTGGTTGAAGACTTTCAGAAGGGTCTGGAGACGGTTTTCTGGGAGATGTTTCAAGAGCTGATAGTGGATCTTATCCAGGCCAGGAGCAGAATGATTGCAGACTTACTAGGCTGATTTCAGTTCATTGATTGAAAATGGCAGATTGTAGGCTTCAGTGTTGTCCGATGAGAAGTTAGGAGATTTTTCTGTTAGAAGTTATTCAGAAAAGCAGGCGTTTTATTTGTGGTGGAAGAGTTCGTTTCAATAGTTGAGGCCAGCACATTAACTACAGCTTGTTTATCTGTGATCAGGGCTTCTTCAAGTTTCAGGTGATGGATAGAAGGATTTGTATTTTTTCCTTTAATTTTCCTGATTATTTTCCATACTTTCTTCTTGGAGGTCTTTGCAGTCAACTTGGAGCAGAAGTCTCTCCATACAGATGTTTACTCTTTTTGAAAATATTGCGAGATTTGGCTTGGAGATTTTGGTGGGCCCTCGCATAAGGTACTGATGGCCTAAGACAGACAACACATTGAGCTTTCTGGCATTGGTTGTGGATTTGTTGCCAGTCAATATTAAACCAGCGAGTTTTCGGCATCCTCAAAATTCCAATGGAATAGGGTTGTCTCCTTCATAAAGGTGATTAGATGATGGTAAATTAATCCTTGTATCTCTTCATCATCACATTTATTTCAAGTTAACATCTTCAAGATCTGGGAGAACTGCAAATCTGTTGTAGCTGGGTGCTAACAGTGTATGTATTTCTTAGTTACCCTTTGTGGACAACAATGGTTTGTTTGAGCGTTTTATCTTCCCCCTTACCTCCCTTGATTGATGAGTCTTGATTTTTTTTTTTTTGGGGGTGTAAATTCTTTAAAATAAGAATACCTCAGAACCTACATAGTTGCACATATGTCACCGAAGTCACAAAATTAATGTATTTGTTACAACCGTACTGGGCCGAGAAGCCAGTATTTTCTCTAAACTGGCATTTTGCTATCAATTTTGGCGCCATTTTTAATTGTCCATCAAACCATGAATAATTCTTGATTTCACAAAACATATGAGAAAAAACAAAGAACACGAAAATGCACATTAGAAGTAAAGTCCATAAGCTCTCATTTCGTATATTGCGTCGCTAGGATCTTTTCTGCACATATACGAAATGACTGATGGCGCCAGTTTGCTTGAGCAAGTCGCCTTCTTCGCTCATTCTCAGAGATTTGATCCAAATTATCATTTTACGAAATTCAGTCTTCCCGATCAAAATCTTACAAATGACTCCATTTCTGTTATGAATACAACTGAAAATGTATAAGAATTATCATCCCATGGACCATTCTAACAGAGTAATATTTCATTTAAAAAAATCGTATCAAAAGCACATGTCAACGGCCAACAGAGTAATATTTAATCAAAAATCGTATCAAAAGCACATGTCGACGGCCATGTGGCGAGGAAAGCAAGTTGTGTGTTCTACCAATTTTCAAAAACAAAGTTCTCTGCTTAGACACCGCCTTGGATAATGAAGTTTATATGCATGAAAAGAGCGAAATGCCAGCTATTCATTCATTGTAAAATCATTTCATGCTCTTTAGTATTTTTTATCAAAATAGTGGAAAATATGACGCCAACACGTTAAAAGTGGGTTCACTCTGGGACATTAATCAGCAATAATTTAGTACAGCAACAAAATTGTCAAATGTGACTTACTCCATTTTATTCCTTGAGTTCTGAGGTTTTCATTGATAGTAACATTGTGTGAATAGTTTGAATGGACTATGAGCCAGACAACATGGAAGCTGGGACAGATAGCACAAATTTCTGTCGGTTCCGGCCTCATAAGGCCCGTTTTGTCTTCGGCACCGAGTTGCTGGCTTTGCGGCCTAGTTCGCCCTTATATATTTAGAGGCGCTGTTTGAGAGTGTTCAGTGTTCCCTGAGCGACTGGCAAGGAAGAAGAATAAAAGGGAGAAAACTTCGCTTCATCCTCTGCACCTTTTTGACTGGCTGCTGCCCCTTGGCCTCTACACATTACCATCTGCCTGTCTTCATATCACCTGTACACCCCTTACCCCTTCACACCATCACACTGTTAAGAGTTTTTTTTCTGCTTTTTTCTCTCGGTCCTATGACATATTAGGCCCTCTCTTTTTGGGCGGTGATTTTGTCTTTCCACCAGAACCGTCAGCTCCCTTGCTGACAGCTGTAGGGTGCCCTTTGGAGAGTTTTGAGGGAGTAGCCTTGCCTGGAACATCAATAATCTCAACTTTTTGACACCCTGTACGGCCAGTAGGTCAAACAGTCAATATGTCAACAAAGTTTGTGTCATCCCTAGCAGCTTTTCTTCTGCTTGTTATTCCTCAAATTAGTGACCTTGGTCATCTGTTGACAACATAGGTCTGTTGTCTGAAAGATCAAGGTTGACTCCATTCTGTCAAAGCCACCTAGTCAGCATAGGTCTATAGTCTGAAAGTCCTAGGTTGACTCCATTCTGTCAAAGCCACCTATTCTGCAAAATATTTTTTTTGAATTTTTTTTGTTATTATACAATTTTTCGTTTTTTACAAGACATACACAAGGCACAAATACATGTATGCACACATCAGCAAAAAATAATGACGATGAAAGGAAAAGTGACAATTAAGTAAGGGTAACACAGCTAAAGAAGCAACATTAAAACAGAACACTTTGGTAGGTTAGCATAGATTAGGTAAGACAAGCTGTAGGAATGTTTAACAAGTAATGTTGAATGGTTGTCTCATCAGTATCCATTTTCCCCAATTGGAAATCCCCTTCTAAATGTCTGAAAAGAAATAAACAAGGAAGAAAAGAGGGTTTCCAAGAGAGAAAATAGAAGAGGCTACGGAAAAGCAAGATGATATTAACGATTTCAATACGAATAGGGCATAAACAATAGGAAGGCACATTGTTTATCTCAACTATGATAGCCAGTAGTTTTCTTGCTCACAGCATTGAAAAAGAGACTTGTAATTTGTAAGCATTCCGTTTTACATTTTGAATAGGCATACATAAACGCAACGACTTATGAGAACAAATACACACATCAACTTCACACCGAGACATACGCATTCCCTTCATAAGTTGTAAATGCGGGAAGGAAAGGAAAAAAAAAAAAAAAAAAGAAACACACCATCCTTTCCCCTTCCCCATATATCTGCATTCACATACACACATGGTGAATAACAGCACTCTTGAATATTACACACTTTCCCCTCCCTCCCTCCCATTTCTGTGGGGGGTATAATTTCTGTCATATTTGCAAGAATGAATGAAATGAGGATGAGAAAATCAAACTAAGTAAAAAAAAGTAAATAAAGATACAGTTTGTACTTTACATCAATGACAACATACATAATACTGCACACAGTGTAAGTAATAGGCAACATGTGCACACATTTTAGTATTTGGGAATCATATTAAGGCGAAAAAAAGCCATGGGTAACAAGCAATTACCCAATACAATCGACAATACATGTGCATACAAGACTGAAGAACAATTGGTGACACTCATGTAATAAAACAGAAATTTGTGGAATGAGAGAAAGAAGGCACTCAAGGAATTACTGTAAGATATAGGAACCAGGTTTTTTCAAACTGTCTTGCATTATAATTTATAACAGCTAAATATTTTTCAATATTATATCTATTTTTCAAAATTGCAACAAAAGCCAACAAAGTAGGCTGGACATCTCGAAGTTTACATGTATAAATGTAGAATTTAGCTAACAGAAGAATGAGGTCCATTACTTTATCAACAGTCATGCATCATGTGAAGAATGGTTTGTTCTTGATTACAAAAGTTGCAAATAGGAGAATAAGAGATTTTACACATAAATAAGTATCTTTGCTTTGCTTGGCGACAGTACAGGGCTATGTCAGTCAGACAGGGTGGGACACCAAGCCATTTCCTTGTGAACTTGTTGATTTTGGCTTCCATTGCCTCCACTATGCTGGTGCAGATGTCGTATATCATCAGAGGCCATAGCAGCTTTGGTATCAGCATGAACTGCAGACACCAGACCTTGTATTTGCCAGGGAGCCCACACTGGTCAATGGTCTCCAAGCCTTCCTCCGCCATCTGCTTGGTTTCTTTTGCTCTTTGTGTGTCTTTCAGCGTATCATCATACCATCTTCCAAGGCTCTTGACTGGTTCTTCTGTGACTGTTGGAATGGCCTGGTTGGCAACACTGAAGACCACAGATCCGGCCACTTTTCCTTTCCTCAGTGAGAGACTCCGTGATTTCTTTGGCTTGAACTTCATTCTGGATGAGGCAACTATGTCGTCCAGCCTCTCCAGCACATGACGTGTCTCGTCTTCTCTGGATGAAATCACTGTAGTGTCATCCATGAAGGCCTTGAGAGGAGGCATCTTGTATCCATCGCCAAGGTCTGTTTGTCTCGCGTTGTTTGTTGCTGCTTTCAAGATGAGTTCCATTGCCAGCACGAACAGTATTGGGGAAATTGCACAGCCCATTGCAATACCCACTTCCAAGTTGATCCAGTCTGTTGTGTACTCCTTGGTAGAGAACCGCATTGAGAAGCCATTGAAGTACTTCTTGAGCATGTCGCGGATGTTCTTTGGCACATGGTACATCTCAAGAGCCAACTGTATCATCTCATGGGGCACAGATCCATATGCGTTTGCCAGATCAAGCCACACTACGTCCAGGTCTCTCTTTTCTGTTTTTGCTTTTTGGATTGCGTCCCAGATCATTGTGGCGTGTTCTACACAGCCAGCCACGCCTGGGATGCCACCTTTCTGGACTGACACATCCAAGTACTTGTTTTCCATCAGGTACTTGGTCAGCCTTGCTGCCATGACAGAGAAGAAGATTTTCCCTTCGACGTTCAGTAGTGATATTGGCCTGAACTGGCTAATGTCACTTGAGTTTTGCTCTTTGGGGATGTACACACCATCTGCCGTCATCCACTGGCCGCTGATCTTCTGGTTTCTCCAAGCCGATCGCAGCAGCCTGTGGAGCCACTCCAGCACCTTGGGACATTTCTTGTAAAGCTGGTAAGGTATTCCGTTTGGCCCTGGTGATGATTTGGCTCTGGCTTTGTCGACCACCTTCTTGATTTCCGCCAACGTTGGAGGCTTGCCATTGAACTGTTCCTCAGGGTTGGTTGGCCACACCAGACCTTGAATGTCGAGTGGTGCTTTGCTCTGTGGGTCAGAGTATGTTTTCCTCAGATGCTGCTCAAGAACTCCTTTGTCCACACTTAGGGTCCCAGATTTTGGCTGCTCAAACAGTGTTCTGGCAAACAGGAAGGGGTCTCTGAAGAAGCGCTCTTGTGTCTTCTTCTTTTTGCTCTTCCTCTTCCTCGCAGATTCCGCTTTGCTGAGGACACTGTGTTTTTCTTTCAGGTCTTTCCACAGTTTTTCCAAGCCTTGTTTTTCAGCTGGCAGTGCGGTCTTCATTTGCATCTTGAGGTTTTTCTTTTGGACCCTGATCTTGTCCATCTTTTCTTGGCGTCTGGATTTCTTTGGAGGTGTTTTCTCTTTGGGTAGTTTTGCTCCATAGGCGTCTCTACATGTGGCATACACAATGTCCCCATATGTGGCTAGTCCTGGAGGAATACAAAGCAGGGAAGATCAGACTTCAAAGCATGCTGGAGGACTCAGGAGACAAGGTGGTAGAAGCAATTAAGCCCCAGCTGAAGACAGGCAGAAAATGGAAAGTTCAAGAGGCGATGGATTCTGCAAAAGAAAGTCTCAAGATCAGAGAAATAACAGGACACACACAGACCAACAGACAAGGACTGGGGGTGACCAAAACTGAATGGTGGTCAAAGGCCAAAGGAAAAGCCAAAAGAGACATGATGATTCAGGAGATGAGAAAAGAAGAAGACCAAAAAAGACTCCAAAAAGCAGTCCAGCAGAGCCAGCAAGGGCAGTGGACAACGTGGGAGAATGCACTCCAAAGAAGTCTCACTTGGAATGACATTTGGCACATGGCCCCTCTCAGGATCAGCTTCATTCTCAGATCTGCATATGACCTTCTGCCCTCAAATGCAAACCTGGTGAAGTGGGGGAAAACAGACGATCCTGCATGCCCCCTCTGCCATGAAAAACAAACAGTGGAGCATGTCCTAAGCTCATGTAAAGTAGCCCTGGCTCAAGGAAGGTACACATGGAGGCACAACCAAGTGCTCAAAGAAATTGTACAAGTAGTCTGGGCTAGTACCAACACCACAAAAGGGAAAATCAGGACTCCAAAAGCACCCGCAACATTCTTCACAGCAGGAGGCAGCAAATCATGGCCAAGAACAACAGTGCCACTCGAAACATGCAGGCAGAGTCTGCTGGATGGGGCAGATGACTGGGAGTGCACTGCAGACCTCCCAGAATGGAAGAGTCACCCAGAGATCATCAGCAAGAGTGGCATGAGACCAGACATAGTAGTCCACTCTAAGTCAACCAAGCAGCTGATCATGATCGAGCTCACGGTGCCATATGAGAACAGAATGGAGGCAGCTCAAATCTACAAGACTGAAAAGTATGCTGATCTGGCAAACAGCCTGAGGAGAGAAGGCTATCAGGTCAAAGTCCTCACTGCAGAAATTGGAGCTAGGGGGTTTGTAGGAACGTCTGCATACAGCCTCATGAAACAGCTCTCAGTTGCAGGGAAGGAAAAAACCAGAGCCCTGAAAGCAATGGCAGAAGCGGCAGAGAGGTGTTCAAGCTGGATCTGGTCAAGGAGGAACAAAAGTGAACTTCATAAGGCTTAATTTCCCTACAAATATCAGGTGTCCCTGTGGCTCAGTGGTTAAAGCGCGAGTCATTAAGTGGAAAATGAGCATGTCCAGAGGGTCATGGGTTCGAATCCCAGCCATGGCTCGTCCCAAGATGGGGAAAAAAAAAAAAAAAAGGGGGCAGGAGAGGGACATCCGGAGTCATGAACCGGGTGTGGCCCAACCCCCCTAGAGTGTCAGGAGATAAGGGCCGAAACACTTGCTTGAAGGGGGCTTCTCTTCTGAGGACTCTCTGCTGCCACGCTCTCCACGAGTTTCTTTCTACTCTGAGTTGGGAGCAGCCTGTGTATAAGTCTAGTCTGAAACCATCTCAGTTGGACATCTGTTATGGTTTTAAAGCAGTGAGAAAAGATCAGTTTCTAGTTTAGATTCTCAAAAAGATTATTCCATTTAGTGACACGAGTAGGTATAGCACTGTTATCATTCAAAACATTTTGTACATAATTATTGCCTTTTCTGATAAAAAAAACCCCATACTTTCTGATGTAACAATTTATATCTGTTGGTAAAGACAACATTTAATTTCCTGCCAAAAGAACGAACAGCACTGAGAATACCTTCATACAAAAGAAAATTAGTTCCCATTCCTGGAAAACTTGTCAGAAACTCTCTGTGTGACATGAAATTGCCATCCTCATTCATTAATTGCTTTACAAAAAAATATTGTAGTTATACCATTCTTGCACAAATATAACTTTTTTTTTATTTCTTATAATATTCACATTGTAATGGATACATTCTGACATAAAATCATGAACAGAGGAAGGTTTACATTTCAAACACAATTTTTTATAATGTCTCAAACATACTTTCAAAATGGATTCTGAACATTCTGCATTACAATATTTACATATTCTTCTCCCAAATATCGCACATCATCGAACACAGGAAACATATTTAGAGTAAACATTTTCCAATCGCCATCATCACAAAAGAGTCTTCGTAACCAACTGATTTTCATGGAAGACATAAAAATTTCTAACGTTAAGCATTTTTAAGCCATCAGCACTGTATTTTTTTCAATTACTGACTAATGAAAACTTTTTTTTTTTCAAATAGATGATCAGTTATTCTTTGAAACATTATTGCTTGAAATTAGAGGTAAAACAATTTCTTACTCCACACATAGGAAAAAGGTATTGGGTGAACAAGAGTCTGATCTGGAAAAAAACAACAAATCTTGAAAATAATTTACAACAAGACGATGTTCCATATTTATAAAGTTTAAAACTACAGTTACAAGAAATTAGAGAAACAAAAATTCAAGGAATATCTCTGCGCTCACGGATGCGTTGGATTGATCAAGAAGAAAAAGTGACTAAGTACTTTTGTAATTTAGAAAACCGAAACTATTTAGATAAATCCATACCATTTTTTGAAACTGACAACAAAGGTATTATCTCAGATAAAGACACTATACTTAATGAACTAAGACAATTTTACACAGAATTATACAAGTCTACAGATGTAACGGACATTAACATTCCGGATGAGTGTCCAAACGCTACTATTTTATCCAATGAAGATAGTCAAGCAATAGAAGGATTAATTACCGTTGAAGAGGGTACTTAAGCATTAAAAAACATGAAAAATGGTAAGAGCCCAGGTCCGGATGGATTTACAGTGGAGTTTGTTAAATTCTTCTTTCTTGATATTGGCATATTCCTAGTATGGTCTGTCAATGAGGGTTTTGAAAAAGGACAAATGTCTATAACACGGAGGCAGGGTTCCATCACCTGCATTCCCAAAGAGAAACCAAAGAGATTCATTAAAAACTGGCGACCTATCTCCCTTTTAAACACTACCTATAAGATTGCCTTAGCGTGTATTGCTAACCAGCTAACAGATGTTCTACCAAATATTATTTATGAGTGTCAAAAAGGTTTTCTAAAAGGACGTTTTATTGGGGAAAACATTCGTTTGCTTTATGATACCTTGTTATATGTGGAAAAAGAAAAACAAATTCCGAGAATGCTATTACCTATTTATTTTGAAAAGGCGTTTGACAGTATTTCCTGGTCCTTTCTTTTGAAATGTTTACATTTTTTTCAACTTTGGTTCAGATATGACACAGTGGATAAAAAGCTTTTATTGCAATATAACCACTTGTGTTTCGGTCAATGGTCAGTATTCACCCTGGTTTAGGATCGAAGGGGGGTCAGACAGGGAGATTCGTCTAGTCTTATTTGTACTTAATATGTGCAGAAATCTGGTCACTTTTGATCCGTAAAAATGAAAATATTAAAGGTATTAAAATAAAAGAGAAAGAAAATTTACTGTCACATTTTGCTGCTGACTCAACCTTATATCTCGATGGTTCTGAAAGATCATTCAATGAAACCGTAAATGTGCTCGCAAAATTCTCACACACCTCGAGTCTAAAAACAAACCTTGATAAAACTTAAATTATCTGGATAGGAAGTGAGAGAAACTGTGGCATTCAATTATGAGGGACAACAATTTTGTGTGGGATCCAGGTACTTTTAAAATTCTTGGTTTTAATTTTTCCACTAACACAGATAGCATTAAGATTAAGATTAAGATTAAAATTATAGTCCCGTCAACAGCAGAGGTTATCTCAGGACTGTCACCACGTTTCAAACTACCACGTATATATGTTAAAAAAGGATTAAAAGCAAAACCTTACCCAACCCATTAAAAAAGATTAAAAGAACCAATCCTAGGATTAAAAACCAACACGTTGAAATCACTAACTGTAATCTGCAAAAGTCATTACTGGGTATAGAAAATCTAACACCACCAAATTCACACACGATGAAATAAATTCACTTCTTTTAGGAAGTTAAAAATATTGTCAGGGGGAACATCACGGAAAAGAATCTTCATATTATCTGCAGTGTAATGTTTCCTTCTAATGTCGTATAAATCCCAGCAGTCTAAAAGAATATGTTGGACAGATATCTGACTATCACAGGCAACACAGAAAGGCGGGTCTTCTCCCTTCAATAAAAACGAATGAGTAAAATAGGCATGACCCGTCCTCAATCTACACAATACTGTTTCTCCCTTTCGACCGCCAGCAGCCATGGGAAGATGTTCCTTTAAATCTGGACGTATTTGATGAAGCTTATTGTTTTCTTGGAGGCTCCACTCCTCCTCCCATAAAGAATTGACATACGAAGCTATTTTGCCTTTTAAATCTGAAGATGGTACAAGCAGTTTAGAAGGACGAAGACGGACAGCCTCTTTAGAAAGCCTATCCACCTCTTCGTTGCCTCTGATCCCCACATGACCTGGCACCCAGGCCAACAAAATCTCAAAACCCCTTGAAACTAATGAAGAAAACATGGTAAAAAACTTGATAAGAGCCGGATGTTTTATGTTTCTTGCTCCTATAGCCTCTAAAGCCGAAAGAGAATCTGTGCAAATAAGGAATTTCCTAGACTGGGACTGCCTGATCAACTCCAAAGCCAAAAGTAGTGCAGTAAGTTCCGCAGTGTAAATAGTGCTTTCAGAGGGAATGTGTTTGGACAGTTTTTCTCCCGAAGCTGGAACATATGCGGAGGACCCTACACCAACATCGGACTTTGAACCATCAGTAAAAATAACCACATGTTCTCTAAGGTTAGAACACATGTCTAAAAATAATTGTTTATAAATTAAGACCACATGTTCTCTAAGGTTAGAACACATGTCTAAAAATAATTGTTTATAAATTAAGGAACTCGTGTTCTGTTTGCGCTGCACGGTTAAATCAAACCTAATTTCTGGAGACGAAAACGTCCAAGGAGGTTGTTGAGGAAACTTGGAAACGTCAGAGATGACCCCAACATCAATATCCACCTCCTCCAGAAAAGGAAAAATAGATAGATAGATAGTTATAAAGGACAAGCCCTTTCCACCATAAAGAGGTGATATCAGAGCTATACACTGAGGGTCATTACGTGACTTTAGTTATACGATAAGATAAGATAATGTTGCTTATAGCCCAGCCGACCGCAAGGGGCCACATCAGGGCTGTCACCACGTTAAAATCAACTCACAAGTCATTAAAAAAAAAAAAAAAAAAAAAAAAAAAAAAAAAAAAAAAAAAAACAACCTTTCACACATCTCTTTAAATGACATCTTCTAGAAACGCACCAGAAACTTCATTAAAAATCTTTCTTCCGTAAAATCTTAAATCAGATGAAAAATGTTAATCTCTCTCAAAAAGTCAAGGATCACGTCAGGCGGGACATCCCTGAACAGGATCTTCATGGACTCCGCTGTAAAATGTTTGTGTCTCACATCGTGCAAGTCCCAACACTCTAAAAGAATATGTTTCATTGTGAGTGGCACATGACATGGAATGCACCACGGAGCTTCTTCACTCTTTAAAAGGTAGGAATGAGTAAAATACGAATGGCCGGTGTGCAGCCGGCACAGAACCGTTTCCTCTTTACGACCACCAGACGTAGATGGGAGGAACTCCTTAAGGTTTGGACGGATCCGAAAGAGTTTGTTATCCGTCTGGGTATTCCAATCCTCCTGCCAGAGGTCTTTCACATAATCATTAATTTTGGGTTTCAGATCTGAGCAGGGGATATATATGTTGGACAATTTCTCTCTTGTAGCATTCTTGGCTAAACGATCAACCATTTCGTTACCTCCGATGCCAACATGACCAGGAACCCAAGCCAGAATAATGTTGTAACCATCCACTTTCAACTTGCTAAAAAGTTCAGAGAAATGTAAAAGTTCTGGATGCTGAAGGTTGCGGCCAGCTATGGCCTCCAAAGCTGACAGCGAATCCGACAGAACCAGAAAGTCCCTCTTCGTAGATTGTGAAATTATTTTCAATGCCAGAACCAGAGCAGTAAGTTCAGCAGAATAGACAGAGGCATCTGGAGGTATATGTTTTAACAGTATCTGAGAAGGAGCACCAGGGCAATAGGCTGCACAGGCCACTCCATCCTCAGACTTGGAACCGTCAGTGAAAATTTTCTGACAGGATGGAAATTTTGAACAGAGGTCAGCATACAATGCCTTGTATGCCAGAGAGCTGGTAGACTCTTTACGAAAAGCTGCGAGATCAAAACGAATCTCTGGTGTGAAAAGGGTCCACGGAGGCTGATCCGGAAATTTGGAAAAATCAGACACAACTCCTAGGTCTAGACCTGCATTCCGCGCGTGAGGCTGCATACGAACACCAAACGGCGGAATACAGTTAGGGTTGTTTTCGAATTTGTTTTGAAACTGGGGGTCAAAGACACAGTCATAGGCAGGATTCTGCGGTTCTGAGAACAGTCTGATGTAGTAATTTAGAGACATTTTCAGCCTGCGGTTGGACAGTGAGGGTTCACCTGCCTCTGCGTACAGGCTGTACACAGGGGTGGTGCGGAATGCTCCAAGACAGAGACGAAGCCCTTGATGGTGGATAGGGTCCAAGAGTTTCAGATAAGAGGGTCTTGCAGAGCCGTACACAGCACAACCATAGTCCAGTTTGGAGCGGACCAGGGCTCTGTAGAGATGCAGCAAAGTTTTCTTATCAGCGCCCCAGTCAGTGTGCGCTACGACCCGCAGAATATTCAGAGCTTTCTGGCAAGAGGTTTTGAGATTTTTTATGTGGCTGAGAAAGTTGAGTTTTTGATCAAAAATAACTCCTAGGAATTTGGCTTCTTTTACAGCTGGAATGGTGGACTTGTCCAGACGAATTTCAGGATCAACAAAAAACTGACGAAAATTGTGAAAATGGATTGACTGAGTTTTTGTACGTGAGAAGGTAAACCCGTTTACCTCGGCCCACTGCTGGATCTTGTTGACACAAAGTTGGAGTCGACGCTGTACGCTGGCGTAAGAAGCTCCAACTGCGTACAGCGCAAAATCGTCAACAAACAGAGAGGACTCAGAGCCCTGGCTTACCGATTTTACAATGTCGTTAATTTTAATGCTGAAAAGGGCAGGAGAAAGGATGCTCCCCTGAGGTACACCCAACTCCTGCCCATGGATGTCAGAGAGTGCGGTGCCAACACGCACCTGGAACTGTCGATCAGCCAAAAAGTTCTGTATAAACAGAGGCAGGTGACCACGGAAACCAAGTCTGTGCAAGTCCAGAAGAATTCCTGATTTCCATGTGGTGTCATACGCTTTTTCGAGGTCGAAAAAGATAGCGACCACATGCTGTTTATTGACAAAGGCGTTGCGGATGGTGGTTTCCAGACGGATTAGATGGTCGACTGTCGAGTGGTATTTCCGGAAACCGCACTGTTGACTGGCCAAAAGGCCATCGGTTTCCAGCTTCCACATCAGACGGGAGTTGACCATCTTTTCCATCAACTTACAGAGGCAGCTAGTCAGAGCTATTGGACGATAGTTGGAAGGGTTGGTAAGGTCCTTTCCAGGCTTTGGAATTGGAATGATCAGGGCTTTCCGCCAGGAGGGCGGAAAGTACCCTGTGGTCCAGATATGGTTGTATACTTTAAGAAGGGTCTGGAGACAGCTTTCTGGAAAATGTTTCAAAACCTGATAATGAATATCATCCAGACCAGGGGCAGAGTCAGTGCAGGTTTGTAAAGCTGTTTTCAGTTCATTGATTGAAAAAGGGAGATTGTAGGCTTCAGAGTTGTCTGATGTGAAATTGTATAAAGATTTCTCTCTGAGTTGTTTGTTTTTTAAAAAGGCTGCAGATTTATTTGAAGATGAGGAGTTCTGTTGGATGGTGGAAGCCAACAGATTGGCAACAGCTTGTTTGTCAGTGACCAGAGCATCGGCAAGTTTCAAGTGATGAATGGAGGGGTTGGTGTTTTTCCCTTTGATTTTTCTGATGATGTTCCAGACTTTTTTCTTTGAAGTTTTTGATGTCAGCCCGGAGCAGAAGTTTCTCCAAGACTGACGTTTACTGATTTTGAAAGTGTGTCTCGATTTGGCGCGGAGTTTCTGATGGGCTCGAGCGTTGGGACCTGAAGGTCGGTGGTATACCCGACGCTGAGCCCGTTTGCGAACTTTTGAAATTTGTTGGCAGTCTGAATTAAACCAGGGTGTTTTGGGCATTTGGAGTTTATTGGAAGACACTGGAATACAGGTTTTAGCACACTTTATCACAGTGTTAGTCAGAGATTCAGCTGGGTCTGGACTCTGAAGAAAATCAGTGTCCTGGAATTCTTTCAAAATATTGGTGGCAAAAAGATTCCAGTTGGCCTTCTTATAATTAAGATGTTGTGAGACAGAGATGTTTTCAGTTAATAAGGGTTTTAAAAGAACAGGGAAATGGTCACTTCCGTGCAGATCGTCATGGACAGACCACTCATAGTCCAGGACCAGCGAGGGGTCACAAATCGACAAATCTAAACACGAAAGTGAACCTGTGGAAGAGTGGAGGTAAGTTGGAGCTCCATCGTTCAGACAACACAAATCAAAGTCTGAAAGGACATCCTCAAGAAGCAGACCTCTGGATGACGAACTGACACTACCCCAAAGAGGATTGTGACCATTAAAGTCACCCAACAGCAAAAAAGGTCGAGGAAGTTCTCCGATCAGACTGACAAGGTCCTGACGACAAACCGGGACAGAAGGTGGCAGATACAGTGAGCAGATTGTAACAGTCTTGTGGAGAGTGACTCTCGCAGCTACAGCCTGAAGGGAGGTAGTCAGAGCGACAGGACTAAACAGCAAAGTTTTGTGTAAAAGAAGGGCAACACCGCCTGACAGTCCCAATGTGGATGGTTGTGCAGGTTTAGAAAGAATATTAAAGCCAGAAAGAGTGAAGGTCTTCTGGCTTTGAATTTTAGTTTCTTGAAGAGCCACGACGGAAGGTTTTACAGTTTGACACAGAAGCTGCAGCTCCTCAAAATTTGAATTTAGGCCACGGATATTCCAATGAATTAGTTTACTACTATCCATGGTGCAGAGGATGAACAGGAGAGAAATCAAGTCATCTCCTCGTCATCGTCTGCGTTCAGTGGAGCAAATTTATTGCTTAGTTTCACTGGACTGTTTGGGTCTTCAGACCTGCTGGCAGACTTGCCCACAGGTGAAGAAGGTCTGGATTTTGGAGATGGTGGAGGTTTCTTCCTCATCTCCACCATCTCCACACTTGGTTGAACTCCCTTGCCCGCACGGGCACTGCTCGAGGAAGTTCGAGGCGGGAGGCCTGGCTTTTTCATCTGCCCAGCAGCAGATGGAGTAGACTGCTGGGCAGTCTGAGGGGTGGCGGATTGTTTGCCTCCACCAGGGGCACCCACTTTGGGTTGGGAGGTGGTGGACTTGCTTCCACCCGAGCTTAACGGTCTTCCTTGTAATGTCTTTGAGAAAATAAATTCATCAGTCTGGCAGCAGACTGAACGGGTCGTTACTTTCTTTATTGCTGAAGCATATGAAGACGCTGTTGGTGTCTGACTGCCAACAACCTGTTTGCGGGCCTCAAAAAATGAGATCTTCTTTTCTGTTTTAACTTTCTGAATGTTGGACTCCTGGATCCAGACAGGGCAGTTGCGTGAAGAGGAGGGGTGGTCGCCACCGCAGTTTGCGCAATGAGCCGGGTCTTTACATGGCCCATCATGGGTTGCCTTGCAACAAATACCACACACCTCCTCCCCAGAACAGCGATCTCTGACATGTCCAAATTTCTGACATCTGAAACACCTCAACGGGGATGGGACATACAATTGCACACGGACATTTAGGTACCCTACTTTAATGACCTGAGGCAGCACAGGGTTGCAGAATGTCAGAAAGAGGGTGTTGGTGGGCACTCTTTCTGCACCTTTTTTGACTGTCACCCTATGCACCTCTGTCACACCTTGGGATGCAAGTTCTGTCTTGATCTCCACTTCCGAGACACCTTTCAAATCCGGGCACCGAATAACTCCCTTGGATGAATTCAATTGCTTATGGGGAGTCACCCGAATCTCTCTGTCCACGAGCTTTTTTGCCTTCAACAGCTGTTCCGATTGTTTTTTTGACCTGCACTGGACGAGGAATGATCCGTTCCGTAGCCTTTTCACGGACTGAGGGTCACCCGCTAGACCTTGGAAGCCCTTCTGGATCGCAAAAGGACTCAGAGCTGAAATGGGCTTTTCCTGCTCCGTCCCTTCTATCACGAGCCAGGAAGCCCAAAAACCTGTCCTCTCTCTTATCTCTATATCTGAGTCACTGTCCGATTCGAAATCCCCTGAAATAGGGGCTGCTGCCTTCCTCTTCTTTTTTGGGGGGATGATTTTTGAAGAAGCCATGTTTAGTTTAATTATATTTCGTCTCTCCCTTACCCACCCACCTTGGAGTCCAACTAAGGGGCCAGGGCCAAGAAATCACTGTCTTGACCCCTTCCAGGCTTCAGGAGAGATATACGACAAACAGAACGCCACTACCCCTATCCCCCCTGATCATGCTCAACTCCCGGGAACAGAGAGCCGAGCACTGCAGGGGTTAACTTGGCCAGCGGGAGAACTGCCTGTCTTGACCCAGCCCCAAGAAGGGGGAGCCGATTAGTACACGCGGGCCAGAGTGTACCTCCTGTCTAGGAGAGGTCCGAGCCAAAGTGATGTGTTGAGGGCGTTGGCCCTCTCAATCACCAGGATCTCATCCCCCTCCGTCACAGGTCGCACCGCACGGCAAACGCGGCGGATCTTAAGACCACAGAGAGAAAAGGAGTGTGGAAAAGAAGACTTGAAGGGGAGACGAAGATAGAAAAGAGCCAAATAAGAAAGGCATGAAAACAAGAAAAGGAGAAAGGCGGGTTACTATTAGTCAGGATCCTCACCCTTAGCCTATCTGACATGGGAAGCCCTACCAGGGGCATCAACTCCTTACCACGTTATGTTTAGGCCAGACAGCATCTTGACTTCTCAGGCCTAGAAGCAGTTTTAAAAAACCAGCCTATCTTCAAGTATTGATGCCCCCGCCAGCAAAGCCTAAGGGATCACAGGACCACGCAAGCCTCCGACCACGCAAGGTTGCAACCCCGGAGGGAGCTGTAAAAACGAGAACACTAAAACTTTGAAAGACGATGCATATATCTAGACGAAAACATTACAACTTTTAAAAAGGAGAAACTGAACTGCTAAATCGACCACATAGCCACTTAAAACATACTAAATCCGTGAACAGAAAGAAGGTAGCAAATGTAAAGGACCAGTCGAGTAACTGTGATTTTAAAGGTGACCAACCAGCTCCCTTAACAGTAGGAAATTATAAATTTCATTTTTTGTCCTTTTTTGGCGGTTCGTAAAGAATTAATTTGGCAGACTCGCAGAATTTTTGTGAATTCGAAAGCTATGAAAGGATTCACAGATCTGATGATTACCTGTCAGGCTTTCTGTGGATATGGTAACCAGATCAGGAGTACCAGATGTGCACTAGGAATATTTCGAGAGGTCAAGACTTCCTCGAGAGCCTGTAGCCCGAATCAAATGATCTGAAAGCATGCGTCCATGCTCCAGATCCCTTGATTCACAAGACCTGCTCCAGAGCTCGAGTCAGCTTCATGCCTTTCAGGAAACGTTCCTCTGATATTCCCAGTTTTGTTCCTTGTTCCCAGAACTCCGACATCGGAAAATGTCTTTATCGTCATGGCAGAAGAAAAATGATTTGGATTTAAACGCTTCAGCTTGGTGCTTCGAGGATAGGCGCTAATAAGTATTCATAAATAATGAAAATAGAAACAAAAAATCTTAAAGAAGCTGCACAAGTCAAGACCAATAGAAATCTCTGAAATGAACGAGACAATGAATCTCAGGAAAAAAAGACCTGCGAATGAAAGTGAAACACTTAGCTAGATAAAGTGACATTAAACCCTTTTGTGAAGAGGCACGGAACCTGGAAAAACAGAAATAAGTGATGAATGAAAGATCCGAATTTCTAGGAAACGACATACAACAGGAACAAAAAAGCGCAATCTGAAAGGAATGGTTATTTTGCTTATACCCAGCCAGCGACAAAGGGCTATGGACTTGTCACTGCTTTGAAACACCACACAACCTTTTAAAATACACGATAAAAAACGGAAATTTTGTTTAAAACTTTATTTGTGAAATTCTAGATCAGATAAACATGTGATACTGTTCCAATACTTTAAGAATTTAAAGATCAGTCGCAGAACAATCTGAACAAGATTTTCATCGAGTCTGGTTTAAAATGCTTATGTCTCAACCATGCAAGTCCCAACACTTTACAAGAATATGTTTCACTGTGAATGGTACTAACATGGAATGCACCATGGAGCTTCTCGCTCTTTAAAAGAAACGAAATGAGTTACAAACGAATGGCCAGTATGCAGCGGTATAGAAATGTTTCTTCTTGCGACCACCGGAGTAGATGAGGACACTTCGGTTTGATCGATCTGAAAAGTTTGTTATCCGTCCGTGTATCCTGCCTGCCAGGTCTCCAGTTCATTAACCCTTATTCTGTTTCAATCCGAGTAGAGTTAATGATGGTAATGCATTTATTCATGTGGCATTCCTGGCAAACCGAATCAGCCTTTTCACTTTTCCCAGATGCCAACGTATGAAGGAAACCAAGCAGAAAAATGTTCTGGACCTTAGCTTTCAAAGAGGTAACAAGTTTTAAAGAGTTTAAGAGTTCAGGATGGTGGAGGTAAGGACCAGCTACGGTCTCCAACGTTGACAGCGAATCAGACAATCAGAAAGTCCTTGTTCATAGATTGAGAGATTATCTTCAGCGCTAGAACCAAAGCCGTCAGTTTCAGCAGAGTAAACAGAACTATCTGTCGGAATATGCTTTGATAATATTTGAAAAGGAACAGTTGGGCAATAGGCTGCACAAGCCACTCCATCTTCGGACTTTGAACCATCAGTAAACGGTTTCCGAGAGGATGGGAATTTTGTAGAGATCGACAATACCTTGTATTCCTGATGATTGGTGGATTCCTTGCGAAAAGCAGTAAGATCAAAGCGGTGTTTCTGGTGTGAAAAAGGTCCATGGAGGCTTTTCTGGAGAGATGAAGTCAGACAACTCCTAGATCAAGACCTGCATTCTGCGCATGGGGATGCATTCGAAGTCCAAACTGATTATTTCCAGATTTCCAAGTGGTAGATAGATAGTTATAAAGGACAAGCCCTTTCCACCATAAAGAGGTGATATCAGAGCTATACACTGAGGGTCATTACGTGACTTGAGTTATACAAACACATATGCAATCTGCAACCTTAAAATGTAAAAAACAACTAAATCTTATAAAACATGTTCACATGTCTTAAAAACTGAAATATCACAGATACTTGCACATTTCTAAAAGCTCACTAAGTGACATTTTATCAAAATATTTTCCTCTGATCTCACCGAGATCATCACACTCAGTCAACACATGCTTAAGAGTGTATACACAATCGGATGCAAAACAATGGGGTCGATCTTCTCCCTTTAAGAGGAAAGAATGAGTAACATAACTATGTCCAATATGCAGTCTACTTAAAACACATTCTTCTTTCCTGTTTTTGCAAACCGGAGGTAACCATTCAGACAAGTCCGGCATTATCTCATGACGTTTGTTTTCCGATTCCAAATTCCAATCATCTTGCCAACGTTTCTTTACAAACATTTATTAGCTGTTTAAGATCCGGATATGGTAACCGATGGGATCGCTTGACAGGATCATTTAACGCTTTCTTTGCTTGTCTGTCCGCTGTCTCATTGCCCGTAATACCGCAGTGGCTAGGGACCCACCAAAACACAACATCTTTATCTACAGGGAGTTCGGTTAAAAGTTCTAAAATGGATATTAACTTAGGATGGTCACAAGTTGACGATTTAAGAGCTTGTAAAGCTGAGAGAGAGTCAACTACTATAACGGAAGACTTTCGAGTTGAACTTTGCACAGTCTTTAAAGCTAAGTATAGTGCTTCTAATTCTGCAGTAAAAATAGAAGAATGATCTTTCAGACGAAACGAATGAGAATGGCCCGAGGCAGATGTCGATGCTGCAGCAACTTTCTCTTCCAATTTGGAACCATCAGTATAGAGAAATGTTCGATGTTTATGTTTCTCTTTCTTTTCTAAAAACAAATGTTTATAAATCTCTGGACTTGTTGTTTCTTTCTTATAAGCAGAGAGAGAGAAATCTATTTGTGGAGTTACCAGTCTCCATGGCGGGACACCGGCAACAGTAAGGTCATCAACATCCACTAAATTTATGTTAGCCTCTTCAAAATAGTCCTTTACTCTCTGGCCAAAAGGAGGGGTCAACGTAGATGCCTCAAACAGGCTGGCAGGTGGAGGCTCAAAACACAAGAGTAGGCTGAATTCTCTGGGGAAGCCTTCAACTTTAATAATTCATACTGAGTTTAGTACGACGGAGGTTTAAAGATGGTTTATGAGCCACCGCATACAAACTAGAGATTGGCGATGTTCTAAAAGCACCAAGAGCTATCCGTAGACCTTGATGATGAACTGTGTCCAATAGCTTCAAGGAAGACTTTGCAGCTGACCCGTACACCTGGCAACCGTAATCGAGCTTTGATCTCACTAGAGCTCGATAAAGGTTTAACAGAGTAAATTTGTCCGCGCCCCAATCGGAGCGACCAACCACCTTTAATATATCTAAAGTTTTAAAAACACCTTGCCCTCAAATCTCTAATGTGAGGTAAAAACGTGAGCTTCTCATCAAAAATCACGCCTAAAAATCTGGCTTCATGCACAACTTTGATCGATTCACCAGAAATCTTAATGTCCGGCTCTCCAAAAGGGCCTCTAAGTTTCGTAAAATGCATACACACAGTCTTGGACTGTGAAAATTTAAAACCATTCTCTTCAACCCACTCTTGGATGTTCTTGACACATAGCTGAAGCTGACGTTCTACTGAAGGTAAAAACTTCCCTCTAATCGCAAGGGAGAAGTCATCTACAAACAAAGAAGCATCGGCACCTTTCACAACAGACTCAACGATATTGTTAATTTTGATACAAAACAACAAGGGAGATAAAATGCTTCCCTGGGGCACTCCCTGTTCTTGAACAAAGAAGTCTGACAGAACTGATCCTGAACGCACACGGAAACAACGATCCTGTAAAAAATGTTCAATAAAAACGGGGAGCCTGCCCCTAAACTCCATGTTGAAAAGGTCTCTCAGAATGCCGTACCTCCAGGTGGTGTCATATGCTTTCTCCAAGTCAAAAAATATAGAGATAACATGCTGTTTGCGAGCGAAGGCTTCTCGCACAAAAGATTCCAAACGTACAAGATGGTCTATAGTACACCTTTTCTTACGAAAGCCACATTGAATATTGGCCAATAAACCCTTATCCTCTAGCGTCCACAAGAGACGCGCCGAGACCATCCTTTCCATAGTTTTACAAAGACAACTTGTCAACGCTATAGGACGGTAGTTATTCGGATCCGAGTTGTCCTTACCTGGTTTAGGGATGGGTACAATAATAGCTTCCTTCCATTTTTCGGGAAAACTTCCCGATTACCAAATACCGTTATAAATCTGAAGAAGAATAGAACGACTTTCCGCTGGAAGATGACGAAGCATTTCATAATGAACCTCATCTGGGCCAACTGCTGAATTCTTAGACTTGTGGATGGATTGGTCTAATTCCCACTGTGAAAATAGAGCATTATAGTCCTCAGAATTGTCAGATAAAAATTGAGGATGGTGTTTCTCTGATTCTACTTTAATTTTTTAAATTTACTGGAATAATGGTTAGAAGATGAATTTTGAGAGATGGAAGAGGCCAAGAGGTTTGCTATGTCTTTTCTATCCAAAATTGGTTTCCCATTGATTTTCAGGTGTCTCAAACCAGAAGATCTTTTCCCTTTGATTCTTTTGATGGATTTCCATACTCGGGCAGATGATGTTGTAGAATTTAAGGAGGAACAAAAGTTACACCACGAGTTCTTTTTACATCTTTTGATAATATACTTCGCTTTAGCTTTTAGTCTTTTATACTCAATTCGATTTTCTTCCGTCGGATGTTTTCGGAATTTTCTAAGCGCTTTCCTGCGATTTCTAATAGCTTCTTTGCACTCATTATTAAACCAAGGCACTTTAGGAGGTTTTGTTTGATCTATCACAGATTTAGGAATACAATCAGACGCTATGTCCATCAGGATAGAAGTAAAGGTGTCCATAGGATCTGACTGAGAAAGAATGACTGTAGTTATTTTGGTCTTGCACTGAAGTTCAAACAAGGCCCAATTAGCATGTTTCAAATTCCAACATTTTGATGTCTCATCGTCAGATGTAGCCAAACTTTCTAATAAAATGGGGAAATGGTCACTGCCGCATAAATCTTCATGAGGTTCCCATTTGTAATCTAGAAGTAGAGAGGGAGAACAGAGAGATAAGTCAATAGCTGAGGAAGTTCCATACGTAGCATGAACAAAGGTTGGTTGATCGTTATTCAAAATACATAGTTGATGTTCGGAAATGAGGCTCTCAATCGTCTGTCCTCTATTATCCGAACGCGGATCACCCCAAACGGGAGAATGGGCATTAAAGTCTCCGAGGAGAAGGAGCGGTGATGGTAATTGCTCAATAAGGTTCTCAAGGTCTTGTTTGGAAACATTTTCTTCAGGAGGAAGATAAATGGAACATACAGAAAAAGTGTTATTACCAGAAACAGTTGCTGCCACAGCTTGTAAAGAAGTGTTCAATGGAATTTCTGCTGCAGGTAGAGAATTATGAATATAAAGGCATACACCACCTGAGTTTGAATTAGGATATTTAGATAAACAAGCATAGTTTCTAATGGGAATCGGCTGCTGAATCTGATGCTCTTGCAAAGCAATAATATTGGGAGAAAAACTTTTACATAATAGGAGCAAATCATCATAATTACTCCTCAACCCTCTTATATTCCACTGGAGAATACTCATAAAATAGGTTAAAATAAGGTAAAATGTAAAAGAACAATACATCAAATACAGCGTTTAAAAAAAAACATCAGGTCATTGAATCAGACATCTCTTCCCCAGACAGTACCCGAAACCTGTTGGAGCTAGAAAAAGAAGCTTCGCCTTTTTTAAGGCGATCTGAAATCTTTTTCTGTTTCTCGTACTTGTTAGGTGGTTTGGGTGGGGGATCAGGCTTAGCCTGTGATGGGTGTCTTACACCACCAGCACCCTTCGAACCACCCGATAACTTGTTCTTTTGTGGAGAAACCCCAATTGAATCTCTCCTCAAATCACCACTTTTGCTCGACTTCGTAGCACCCTCAGAAACTGAACTCGATAAAGATACTGTTGGTACAGGTGTGACAACTGACGCAGAAACAGCGGAATCTTTTGACACAGCTGAAGTCTGATTGGATGAAGCTGACTTGTTTAATGGCTTTGAACATGCACAAGGGCACAGATCTGCTTGGCTTGCCTGATCTATCATCTTTGGCTTTGATGTCAATACAGATGAGTAGCTTTTGCCAGAAGGATTTTCCTGAAGGACTTTCCTTTTTGCGTCAAGAAATGTCAAACACTCAGACACTCGTACCCTTTGAATCTCAGACTCCAATTTCCACTGAGGGCAATCTTTGGAGCTGGATTCGTGCTTCCCGGAACAATTGACGCAGGAGGCGTCACATGCGACACTAGTGTCATGAGCTTCTTTGCCACATCTTTTACAGACTTCTGAGGTGGCCCTGCACCTGTCCTTTGTGTGTCCGAATTTCTGACATTTAAAACAGCGCATGGGTGAAGGAATGAAGACATCCACCTTGACATTTTCGTAGAAGATTTTCACATCTACTGGAATCTGTGCCATGCCAAACGTCAGGATATAGGTAAATGTGGGCATCCTTTCTCCTTTTCGGAAAGCGGAAAGACTCCGCACATCCAAAACTCCCTGCTCCGCCAAATAATCCTTCAGTTCAGCCTCTGAGGCGTCTTTCAAGACATCTCTAAGGTGTCTTGAACCACTGCAACGTATCACTCCCTTGCAGGAGTTCAACGTACGATGGCCGGACAACTTAACCAAGACCTCCCTGCTTCCGAACTTTGCCTTCGTACCATCTGCCTTTTTAAGCTGGGACGATGAACGTTCGGTCGGGCATTTTACAAGGTATGTCCCGTCTTTTTGTTTTTTTTACTTCTGAGTAAGACTTTGATACACCCTCCAACCATTTCTGAAACAGAAATGCACTGAGACCCTGGAAGCCATCCACTACCAGGAATCTCAGCCACATTTCCTTCTGCTTAGCCACAAACCTGACTTCTTCCTCAGAATCCGAATCATATTCCCTCAGACGTTTGGAATGACTGTTTTGATTGCTCATAAGGCGTAGGATCAATGATGGCAGGAATTCAACAGTCACCCTAGGAGAGCGGCCGTGCTCGGGAAGGGACAATGGATGGCCCTATGAAGGACATGCGAAGATGAACTCGTAGGACGTCCGTCTGCCTGATACCGTCCCACAAAACCAGACAGGACTGCTGTAGCGACTCACTAACGCAGAGCCATTCATCTTTCGGCCAGTGTCAGCACCTTAGATTGCGAGTGACTTAGGGCCACCACTCCGATAGGTCTCAGAAAAAGAAGCATTGAAAAGGAAGACTGGAAAAAATAGATGAAAGAACAGATTGAAGAACCGGGAAGGAAGAAACAAGACGACATAGAAGCGGCAGATGATGTGGGGAGACTTTATGGGTGAAAAGAGGTAGCAAAAGACACGGTAGACAGAACAGTAGAAAAGACAAGAAAAAGGGGTGGGCACAGGTTGGTCAAGAAACACCCCCGCCACGAGAAGGCCAGCCCATGGGGGCCCTCCAGAAAAGGAAGGATGTGAATACCGAAAGGGGGAATACTGGATGGACTTCTTTCATATTTCTCTTGGAAATGAGGATTCATAACACAGTCGTAGGCAGGACTGTTTGGTTCTGAAAAAAGCTGTGTGTAGTAACTCAAAGCTAATTTTAGTCTTCTATGAGAGAGGGAACACTCTCCTGCCTCAGCATATAGGCTATGAACAGGTGTAGTACGAAAAGCGCCAAGGCAGAGGCGAAGACCCTGATGGTGAACTGGGTCTAGGACTTTTAGATACGAGGCTCTAGCGGCGCCGTAAATGATGCTGCCGTAGTCCAACTTGGATCGAACTAACGCCCTGTAAAGATGGAGAAGTGTGCGTTTGTCTGCACCCCAATCCGTATGAGCCACTACACGGAGGATATTCACGGCTTTGAGGCACGATGTTTTCAACTTCTGAATATGGGCTTTAAAATTCAATTTTTGGTCAAAGGTAACACCCAGAAATTTGGCTTCTGTGACAGCAGGAATTTTAGCCTCATCTATGAAAATTTCTGGTGGCGGGAAAAGTTGTCTGAAATTGTGAAAGTGGATGCACTCTGTTTTAACTGATGAAAACTTGAACCCATTTTCGACTGCCCACTGTTGGACTTTATAGACACACAACTGGAGTTGGCGCTGTACACCAGCAAATGTCTTTCCAGATGCATAAAGGGCAAAATCATCAACAAAAAGAGAGCAGTATGAACCTTGGTTGACAGAGTTTACAATTTCATTTATTTTTATACTAAACAGGGCTGGGGAAAGGATACTACCCTGTGGAACACCCAGTTCCTGCTCATGAATTTCTGACAATGTTGTCCCCACACGGACCTGGAAGGATCTGTCTGCCAAAAACTGTTCTATGAACACTGGGAGATTGCCACGGAAACCCATCCGATGGAGGTCTGACAGGATTCCGTACTGCCACGTCGTGTCATAGGCCTTCTCTATGTCGAAAAAAATGGCAACAACATGCTTTTTATCTAAAAAAGAGTTTCGAATAGTGGTTTCCAATCTGATTAAATGGTCCATGGTAGAGTGATGCTTTCTAAAACCACACTGTTCCATGGCTAAAAGCCGATCAGTTTCCAATTTCCACATGAGCCTACCATTTACCATTTTTTCCATCACCTTACAAACACAGCTTGTTAAGGCTATTGGACGATAGTTGGTTGGGTTTGAATGATCCTTCCCAGGCTTCGGAATGGGAACAATTAGGGCTCTTTTCCATGAAGCTGGGAAAGACCCAGACGTCCAAACCTGGTTATAAACTTGAAGCAGAATGTTAAGACCTGAGTCAGGAAGGTGTTTTAAGAGTTGATAATGTATTTCATCAAGATCAGGAGCAGAATCATGACATGCCTGCAAGGCAGACTTCAGTTCATTTAGATTAAAGGGCAAGTTGTAGTCTTCTTGATTGGGTGAGGAAAAGCCAAGCTTCTTTTTTTCTGCTTGCGTTTTGATCTTTAAAAACGCGGTGGATTTTTGACTAGAGGAAGAGTTGGTTTCTATGGTGGAAGCTAGCAAGTTAGCCACAGCTTGTTTGTCAGTGATGAGTGTATCATCAAGTTTTAAATGGTGGATTGAAGGGCAGCTGTTCTTGCCCCGAATTTTTTTAACAACTCTCCAGATTTTTTTCTTGGATATGTTTGATGTGAGGGAAGAGCAGAAATTTCTCCAAGACACTCGTCTACTTCCTCTACAAACAAACCTCGCCTTTGCTTTTTTCCTCTGATAAGATCGAACATTCGGGGCCACAGGATGCTGAAAGACTGAACGTTGGGCCCTCTTGCGAATGTTGCAAGCATTCTTACAATCCTGGTTGAACCATGGTGTACCAGGTAATTGTGGACCTGGTTTTGTGAGTGGGATGGTATCTCTCGCACATGATAACAAAACATTAGTGAAGGACTCCACTGGATCTTCTGATCGGAAGACGATTTCAGCATCTAGCTTATCAGTTATGGCTGAACGAAAGAAATCCCAATTAGCCCTTTTAAAGCAAAAATACTGAGGAAAAGAAACAGGTTCCTTCAAAACTGGAGAAAGTATTACAGGGAAATGGTCGCTCCCGTGCAGATCAACGTGAACTGACCAATCATAGTGTAGAACCAATGAAGGATCACACACTGACAAATCCAAACACGAAAGAGTACCATTTGAAGAATGCATGTATGTTGGTGATTTGTCATTTAGACAACACAGGTCCAGTTCGTTAAAGATCTCTTCCAGCATGAGACCCCGAGGTGAGGAATGTGAGCTACCCCAAAGGGGGGAGTGCCCGTTAAAATCTCCCAAAATAAAAAAAGGACGTGGAAGCTGATCTATTAGATCAATGACTTGTTGCTTAGATATTGTACCAGAAGGAGGACAGTAAATTGAACAGAGAGTTATTGTTTTATTGAAAGTAATCCTGGCCGCAACAGCTTGTAATGGGGTATTTAAGTTAACTTGGCTGAATAACAAAGATCTGTGAATAAGAAGGGAAACACCCCCAGTGACCCCATGGCCAGTATCTGTAGGTAAAGCAGGAAAACCTACTGAACTAAAGCCTGCCAATGAAAAATGTTTTCCTGGTCTCAACAATGTTTCCTGCAGCGCAACAACACTAGGTTTGAGGTCAGAACACAACCGCTGGAGTTCCTCATATTGGGCATTAATGCCTCTTATATTCCACTGAATAAGGGCCATGACAATAAAAAAGAAAAGAAAATTACTCCATCTCATTGTCCTCATCACCTTCTATCTCCAAAGGAGAAAAGCGATTGGAAGAAGGCGATGGAGATACCACCTTCTTGGCTGATGAAGGACGATACTTATTTCCACCCCCAGATGGACGAGGTGGAAGAGGAGGCTTCATCACAGGTCGACTTCTGGAGTGTTCCCCAGACAAAGAGGCTACCTGTGCAGCCTTCCCAGAGGGTCTGGGATTGGAGGAAGGGGGCTCAGACCCTCGAGGAGTCCGGGGAGAGGTGGATATTGAGCCTCCACCCAAGGCACTGTTTGGAGTTTGCTTTCTTTTTCCACTGTCTTTCTGTACATGTTGAGGCTGCTGTTGCGTCTGCCGATCTTGATGCTGACAGCCGGCCTGAGGTTGAACAGTCTCAGTCTGAACACCAACACTGACCATGCTCCCCTTGGCGACATCAGCATATGACTTGCTGAGGGAGGACTGTCTATTCTGCACAAGTTTCCTTGCCTCAAAGAACGAAATTCGATTCTCTGTGCGTACCTTCTGGATCTCAGACTCGGTGCGCCAGACTGGACAGTCCTTTGAAAAAGCAGGATGGTTGCCTTTACAGTTTATGCAACAGGGCGGACAATCACACGGACCTTCATGCACTGGTTTTGAGCACTTGCCACACGCCTCCTGTTCTGTACACCTGTCCTTAATGTGTCCATACTTTTGGCACTTAAAGCATCGCAAAGGTGAAGGAATGTACATAGAGACGGGAACCCTCAAATATCCGACCTTCACACACACAGGGAGAGTTGTTGTACAGAAAGTTAGAAAAAAAGTATCTGTTGGCACACGGTCTTGATCTTTTCGTGCTAGAACCCGGTGAACGTGGGTCACACCCTGGGAAGCCAGTTCCGTCTTTATTTCTAACTCGGAAACGCCTCTCAAATCACGACACCTGATGACGCCCTTGCTTGAATTCAAAGTTTTGTGAGGTGTCACTCTGATTGGCCTGTCAATCAACGTCGTCGACTTGAGAAGCAACTCAGAATGCTTTGTTTTGCACATTCTATCAAAAAGGAACCGTTTCGTAGCCGTTTCATGGATTTGGGTACGCCGGAGAGTCCCTCTACTCCTCTCGAAATAGCAAAAGGACTCAATCCATTCACCCCACAGAGAGGGCGAGCTTCATCCACACCCTCCATCACCAACCAACAAGGCCAAAAACCAGTTGCTGTCCTTATTTCATTATCCGAGTCCGAGTCCAAGTTCGAGCCTGAGGAATAATTTCTTTTCCTTTTTTGTTGGGAGTGAGCCATAGTTTTGAGTTTTTAAAGTTCATCCCTGCCTACCCACCCACCATGGGGTCCAACAAGGGGCCAGGGTCAAGGGGAAATCCAACTCTTGACCCCATCCGGGTTTCAGCAGGGATATACACCAGATAGAACATAACTAACCTATTCCGCCAAGATCATGACACACCGCCGGGGACAGACGGTGAACACTTACAAGGTTTCCAAGGACAGCCAAGAACTGACCAGTTTGACCCAACCTCACGTAGAGGCAGCCGATTGACATACACGGGTCAATGTATGCCACCCGTCTTAGAGGAGGTCCGAGCCAAAGTGATGTGTTGAGAACAGCAGGTTCTCTCAATCACCAGGACCTCATTACCCCCCACTTACAGGACGCACCGCACGGCAAACACGGTGGGTCTGAAGAAGACCGCAGAGAAAAGAAGAAGATAAGATAATGTTGCTTATTGCCCAGCCGACCGCAAGGGGCCACATCAGGGCTGTCACCACGTTAAAATCAACTCACAAGTCATTTATAAAAAATAAAAAATAAATTAAAAAAAAAACACCTTTCACACATCTCTTTAAATGACATCGTCTAGAAACGCACCAGAAACTTCGTTAAAAATCTTTCATCCGTAAAATCTTAAATCAGATGAAAAATGTTAATCTCTCTCAAAAACTCAAACATCACGTCAGGCGGGACATCTCTGAACAGGATTTTCATGGACTCTGCTGTAAAATGTTTGTGTCTCACATCGTGCAAGTCCCAACACTCTAAAAGAATATGTTTCATTGTGAGTGGCACATGACATGGAATGCACCACGGAGCTTCCTCATTCTTTAAAAGGTACGAATGGGTAAAATACGAATGGCCGGTGTGCAGCCGGCACAGAACTGTTTCTTCTTTACGACCACCAGACGTAGATGGGAGGAACTCCTTAAGGTTTGGACGGATCTGAAAGAGTTTGTTATCCGTCTGTGTGTTCCAATCCTCCTGCCAGAGGTCTCTCACATAATCATTAATTTTGGGTTTCAGATCTGAGCAAGGGATATATATGTTGGACAATTTCTCTCTTGTGGCATTCTTGGCTAAACGATCAACCATTTCGTTCCCTCTGATGCCAACATGACCAGGAACCCAAGCTAGAATAATATTGTAACCATCCACTTTGAACTTGCTAAAAAGTTCGAAGAAATGTAAAAGTTCTGGATGCTGAAGGTTGCGGCCAGCTATGGCCTCCAAAGCTGACAGCGAATCCGACAGAACCAGAAAGTCCCTCTTCTTAGATTGTGAAATTATCTTCAATGCCAGAACCAGAGCAGTAAGTTCAGCAGAATAGACAGAAGCATCTGAAGGTATATGTTTTAACAGTATCTGAGAAGGAGCACCAGGGTAATAGGCTGCACAGGCCACTCCATCCTCAGACTTGGAACCGTCAGTGAAAATTTTTTGATAAGACGGGAATTTTGAACAGAGGTCAGCATACAAGGCCTTGTATGCCAGAGAGCTGGTAGACTCTTTACGAAAAGCTGCAAGATCAAAACAAATCTCTGGTGTGAAAAAGGTCCACGGAGGCTGATCTGGAAACTTGGAAAAATCCGACACAACTCCTAGGTCTAGACCTGCATTCCGCACGTGAGGCTGCATACGAAGACCAAACTGCGGAATATAGTTAGGGTTCGTTTCGAATTTGCTTTGAAACTGGGGGTCAAAGACACAGTCATAGGCAGGATTCTGCGGTTCTGAGAACAGTCTGATATAGTAATTGAGAGACATTTTCAGCCTGCGGTTGGACAGTGAGGGTTCACCTGCCTCTGCGTACAGGCTGTACACAGGGGTGGTGCGGAATGCTCCAAGACAGAGACGAAGCCCTTGATGGTGAATAGGATCCAACAGTTTCAGATAAGAGGGTCTTGCAGAACCGTACACAGCACAACCATAGTCCAGTTTGGAACGGACCAGGGCTCTGTAGAGATGCAGCAAAGTTTTCTTATCAGCGCCCCAGTCAGTGTGCGCTACGACCCGCAGAATATTCAGAGCTTTCTGGCAAGAGGTTTTGAGATTTTTAATGTGGCTGAGAAAGTTGAGTTTTTGATCAAAAATAACTCCTAGGAATTTGGCTTCTTTTACAGCTGGAATGGTGGACTTGTCCAGACGAATTTCAGGATCAGCAAAAAATTGACGAAAATTGTGAAAATGGATTGACTGAGTTTTTGTACGTGAGAAGGTAAACCCGTTTTCCTCGGCCCACTGTTGGATCTTGTTGACACAAAGTTGGAGTCGACGCTGTACGCTGGGGTAAGAAGCTCCAACTGCGTACAGCGCGAAGTCGTCAAACAACAGAGAGGACTCGGTGCCCTGGCTTACCGATTTGACAATGTCATTAATTTTAATGCTGAAAAGGGCAGGAGAAAGGATGCTCCCCTGAGGTACACCCAACTCCTGCCCATGGATGTCAGAAAGTGTGGTGCCAACACGCACCTGGAACTGTCGATCGGCCAAAAAATTCTGTACAAACAGAGGCAGGTGACCACGGAAACCAAGTCTGTGCAAGTCCAGAAGAATTCCTGATTTCCATGTGGTGTCATACGCTTTTTCGAGGTCAAAAAAGATAGCGACCACATGCTGTTTATTGACAAAGGCATTGCGGATGGTGGTTTCCAGACGGATTAGATGGTCGACTGTCGAGTGGTATTTCCGGAACCCGCACTGTTGACTGGCCAAAAGGCCATCGGTTTCCAGCTTCCACATCAGACGGGAGTTGACCATCTTCTCCATTAACTTACAGAGGCAGCTAGTCAGAGCTATTGGACGATAGTTCGAAGGGTTGGTAAGGTCCTTTCCAGGCTTTGGAATTGGAATGATCAGGGCTTTCCGCCAGGAGGGCGGAAAGTACCCTGTGGTCCAGATATGGTTGTATACTTTAAGAAGGGTCTGGAGACAGCTTTCTGGAAAACGTTTCAAAACCTGATAATGAATATCATCCAGACCAGGGGCAGAATCAGTGCAGGTTTGCAAAGCTGATTTTAGTTCGCTGATTGAAAAAGGAAGATTGTACGCTTCAGAGTTATCTGATGTGAAACTGCATGAAGATTTCTCACTGATTTGTTTGTTTCTTAAAAAGGCAGCAGATTTATTTGAAGATGAGGAGTTCTGTTGGATGGTGGAGGCCAACAGATCGGCAACAGCTTGTTTGTCAGTGATCAGAGCATCAGCAAGTTTCAGGTGATGAATGGAGGGGTTGGTGTTTTTCCCTTTGATTTTTCTGATGATGTTCCAGACTTTTTTCTTTGAAGTTTTTGATGTCAGCCCGGAGCAAAAGTTTCTCCAAGACTGACGTTTACTGATTTTGAAAGTGTGTCTCGATTTGGCGCGGAGTTTCTGATGGGCTCGAGCGTTGGGACCTGAAGGTCGTTGGTATACCCGACGCTGAGCCCGTTTGCGAACTTTTGAAATTTGTTGGCAGTCTAAATTAAACCAGGGTGTTTTGGGCATTTGGAGTTTATTGGAAGACATTGGAATACAGGTTTTAGCACACTTTATCACAGTGTTAGTCAGAGATTCAGCTGGGTCTGGACTCTGAAGAAAATCAGTGTCCTGGAATTCTTTCAAAATATTGGTGGCAAAAAGATCCCAGTTGGCCTTCTTATAATTAAGGTGTTGTGAGACAGAGGCGTTTTCAGTTAATACGGGCTGTAAAAGAACAGGGAAATGGTCACTTCCGTGTAGATCATCATGGACAGACCACTCATAGTCCAGGACCAGCGAGGGGTCACAAATCGACAAATCTAAACACGAAAGTGAACCTGTGCAAGAGTGGAGGTAAGTTGGAGATCCATCGTTAAGACAACATAAATCAAAGTCAGAAAGGACATCCTCAAGAAGCAGACCTCTGGATGACGAACTGACACTACCCCAAAGAGGATTGTGACCATTAAAGTCACCCAACAGCAAAAAAGGTCGAGGAAGTTCTCCGATCAGACCAACAAGGTCCTGACGACAAACCGGGACAGAAGGTGGCAGATACAGTGAACAAATTGTTATAGTTTTATGGAGAGTGACTCTCGCAGCTACAGCCTGAAGATAAGATAAGATAAGATAATGTTGCTTATAGCCCAGCCGACCGCAAGGGGCCACATCAGGGCTGTCACCACGTTAAAATCAACTCACGTCATTAAAAAAAAAATTAAAAAAAAAACACACCTTTCACACATCTCTTTAAAAGACATCTTCTAGAAACGCACCAGAAACTTCGTTAAAAATCTTTCATCCGTAAAATCTTAAATCAGATGAAAAATGTTAATCTCTCAAAAACTCAAAGATCACGTCAAGCGGAACATCCCTGAACAGGATTTTCATGGACTCTGCTGTAAAATGTTTGTGTCTCACATCGTGCAAGTCCCAACACTCTAAAAGAATATGTTTCATTGTGAGTGGCACATGACATGGAATGCACCACGGAGCTTCCTCATTCTTTAAAAGGTACGAATGGGTAAAATACGAATGGCCGGTGCGCAGCCGGCACAGAACTGTTTCTTCTTTACGGCCACCAGACGTAGATGGGAGGAACTCATTAAGGTTTGGACGGATCTGAAAGAGTTTGTTATCCGTCTGTGTGTTCCAATCCTCCTGCCAGAGGTCTCTCACATAATCGTTAATTTTGGGTTTCAGATCTGAGCAAGGGATATAAATGTTGGACAGTTTCTCCCTTGTGGCATTCTTGGCTAAACGATCAACCATTTCATTCCCTCCGATGCCAACATGACCAGGAACCCAAGCCAGAATAATGTTGTAACCATCCGCTTTCAACTTGCTAAAAAGCTCAAAGAAATTTAAAAGTTCTGGATGCTGAAGGTTGCGGCCAGCTATGGCCTCCAAAGATGACAGTGAATCTGACAGAACCAGAAAGTCCCTCTTCTTAGAAAGTGAAATTATCTTTAATGCCAGAACCAGAGCAGTAATTTCAGCAGAATAGGCAGAAGCATCTGGAGGTATATGCTTTAACAGTATCTGAGAAGGAGCACCAGGGTAATAGGCTGCACAGGCCACTCCATCCTCAGACTTGGAACCGTCAGTGAAAATTTTTTGATAAGACGGGAATTTTGAACAGAGGTCAGCATACAAGGCCTTGTATGCCAGAGAGCTGGTAGACTCTTTACGAAAAGCTGCAAGATCAAAACAAATCTCTGGTGTGAAAAAGGTCCACGGAGGCTGATCTGGAAACTTGGAAAAATCCGACACAACTCCTAGGTCTAGACCTGCATTCCGCACGTGAGGCTGCATACGAAGACCAAACGGCGGAATACAGTTAGGGTTCGTTTCGAATTTGCTTTGAAACTGGGGGTCAAAGACACAGTCATAGGCAGGATTCTGCGGTTCTGAGAACAGTCTGATATAGTAATTTAGAGACATTTTCAGCCTGCGGTTGGACAGTGAGGGTTCACCTGCCTCTGCGTACAGGCTGTACACAGGGGTGGTGCGGAATGCTCCAAGACAGAGACGAAGCCCTTGATGGTGAATAGGATCCAACAGTTTCAGATAAGAGGGTCTTGCAGAGCCGTACACAGCACAACCATAGTCCAGTTTGGAACGGACCAGGGCTCTGTAGAGATGCAGCAAAGTTTTCTTATCAGCGCCCCAGTCAGTGTGCGCTACGACCCGCAGAATATTTAGAGCTTTCTGGCAAGAAGTTTTGAGATTTTTAATGTGGCTGAGAAAGTTGAGTTTTTGATCAAAAATAACTCCTAGGAATTTGGCTTCTTTTACAGCTGGAATGGTGGACTTGTCCAGACGAATTTCAGGATCAGCAAAAAATTGACGAAAATTGTGAAAATGGATTGACTGAGTTTTGGTACGTGAGAATGTAAACCCGTTTTCCTCGGCCCACTGTTGGATCTTGTTGACACAAAGTTGGAGTCGACGCTGTACGCTGGGGTAAGAAGCTCCAACTGCGTACAGCGTGAAGTCGTCAACGAACAGAGAGGACTCGGTGCCCTGGCTTACCGATTTGACAATGTCATTAATTTTAATGCTGAAAAGGGCAGGAGAAAGGATGCTCCCCTGAGGTACACCCAACTCCTGCCCATGGATGTCAGAAAGTGTGGTGCCAACACGCACCTGGAACTGTCGATCGGCCAGAAAGTTTTGGATAAACAGAGGCAGGTGACCACGAAAACCAAGTTTGTGCAGGTCCATAAGGATTCCTGATTTCCATGTGGTGTCATACGCTTTTTCGAGGTCGAAAAAGATAGCGACCACATACTGTTTATTGACAAAGGCATTGCGGATGGTGGTTTCCAGACGGATTAGATGGTCGACTGTCGAGTGGTATTTCCGGAAACCGCACTGTTGCCTGGCCAAAAGGCCATCGGTTTCCAGCTTCCACATCAGACGGGAGTTGACCATCTTCTCCATTAACTTACAGAGGCAGCTAGTTAGAGCTATTGGACGATAGTTCGAAGGGTTAGTAAGGTCCTTTCCAGGCTTTGGAATTGGAATGATCAGGGCTTTCCGCCAGGAGGGCGGAAAGCACCCTGTGGTCCAGATATGGTTGTATACTTTAAGAAGGGTCTGGAGACAGTTTTCTGGAAAATGTTTCAAAACCTGATAATGAATATCATCCAGACCAGGGGCAGAATCAGTGCAGGTTTGTAAAGCTGTTTTCAGTTCATTGATTGAAAAAGGGAGATTGTAGGCTTCAGAGTTGTCTGATGTGAAATTGTGTAAAGATTTCTCTCTGAGTTGTTTGTTTTTTAAAAAGGCTGCAGATTTATTTGAAGATGAGGAGTTCTGTTGGATGGTGGAAGCCAACAGATTGGCAATAGCTTGTTTGTCAGTGACCAGAGCATCGGCAAGTTTCAAGTGATGAATGGAGGGGTTGGTGTTTTTCCCTTTGATTTTTCTGATGATGTTCCAGACTTTTTTCTTTGAAGTTTTTGATGTCAGCCCGGAGCAGAAGTTTCTCCAAGACTGACGTTTACTGATTTTGAAAGTGTGTCTCGATTTGGCGCGGAGTTTCTGATGGGCTCGAGCGTTGGGACCTGAAGGTCGTTGGTATACCCGACGCTGAGCCCGTTTGCGAACTTTTGAAATTTGTTGGCAGTCTAAATTAAACCAGGGTGTTTTGGGCATTTGGAGTTTATTGGAAGACATTGGAATACAGGTTTTAGCACACTTTATCACAGTGTTAGTCAGAGATTCAGCTGGGTCTGGACTCTGAAGAAAATCAGTGTCCTGGAATTCTTTCAAAATATTGGTGGCAAAAAGATTCCAGTTGGCCTTCTTATAATTAAGATGTTGTGAGACAGAGATGTTTTCAGTTAATAAGGGTTTTAAAAGAACAGGGAAATGGTCACTTCCGTGTAGATCGTCATGGACAGACCACTCATAGTCCAGGACCAGCCAGGGGTCACAAATCGACAAATCTAAACACGAAAGTGAACCTGTGGAAGAGTGGAGGTAAGTTGGAGCTCCATCGTTCAGACAACACAAATCAAAGTCTGAAAGGACATCCTCAAGAAGCAGACCTCTGGATGACGAACTGACACTACCCCAAAGAGGATTGTGACCATTAAAGTCACCCAACAGCAAAAAAGGTCGAGGAAGTTCTCCGATCAGACCAACAAGGTCCTGACGACAAACCGGGACAGAAGGTGGCAGATAAAGTGAACAAATTGTTATAGTTTTATGGAGAGTGACTCTCGCAGCTACAGCCTGAAGGGGGGTAGTCAGAGCGACAGGACTAAACAGCAAAGTTTTATGTAAAAGAAGGGCAACACCGCCCGACAGTCCCAATGAGGATGGTTGTGCAGGTTTGGAAAGAACATTAAAGCCAGAAAGAGTGAAGGTCTTCTGGCTTTGAATTTTAGTTTCCTGAAGAGCCACGACGGAAGGTTTTACTGTTTGACACAGAAGCTGCAGCTCCTCAAAATTTGAATTTAGACCACGGATATTCCAATGGATTAGTTTGCTATCCATGGTGCAGAGGACGAATAGGAGCGAAATCAGGTCATCTCCTCATCCACGTCTGCATCCAATAGAGCAAATTTATTGCTTAGTTTCACTGGACTATGTTGGTCTTCAGACCTGCTGGCAGACTTGCCCACAGGTGAAGACGGCTTGGATTTTGGGGATGGTGGAGGTTTCTTTCTCATCTCCACCATCTCCACACTTGCTTGAACTCCCTTGCCCGCACGGGCACTGCACACAGGAGTTCGAGGCGGGAGGGCTGGCTTTTTAATCTGCCCAGCAGCAGATGGAGTAGACTGCTGGGCAGTCTGAGGGGCGGCGGATTTCTTGCCTCCACCAGGGGCACCCACTCTGGGTTGGGAGGTGGTGGACTTGCCTCCACCAGAGCCCAACGTTCTTCCTTGCAGTGACTTTGTGAAAATAAATTCATCAGTCTGGCAGCAGACTGATCGGGTCGACACTTTCTTTACAGCAGAAGCATAGGAAGACGCTGTTGGCGTCTGACTGCCAACAACCTGTTTACGGGCCTCAAAAAACGAAATCTTCTTTTCTGTTTTAACCTTTTGGATGTTGGACTCCTGAATCCAGACAGGGCAGTTGCGTGAAGAGGAGGGGTGGTCGCCACCGCAGTTCGCACAGTGCGACGGGTCTTTACACGGCCCATCATGGGTTGCCTTGCAACAAACGCCACACACCTCCTGCCCAGAACAGCGGTCTCTGACATGACCGAACTTCTGGCATTTGTAACAGCGCATTGGAGACGGAACATACATTTGTACGCGGACATTCAGGTATCCTACTTTGATGACAGGAGGCAGCACAGGGTTGCAGAATGTCAGAAAGAGGGTGTTGGTGGCCACTCTTTCTGCACCTTTTTTGACTGTCACCCTATGCACCTCTGTCACACCCTGGGATGCAAGTTCCGCCTTGATCTCTGCCTCTGAGACACCTCTAAGATCTGGGCATCGAATCACTCCCTTAGAGGAATTCAGCTGTTTATGGGGAGTCACCCGGATCTCTCGGTCTACTAGCTTTGTAGCTTTCAGCAGCTGCTCGGATTGTTTCTTACTTTTACAATGGATAAGAAATGTACCATTTCTGAGACGTTTAATGGACTGTGGGTCTCCTGCAATGCCTTGAAAGCCCTTCTGTATAGCAAATGGGCTTAGTGCAGAAAGTGGTTTGTCCTGCTCCTTGCCTTCCATAATCAGCCAAGAGGACCAAAATCCTGACATCTGCCTCGTTTCAATATCGGAATCAGAGTCTGGATCAGATTCCTGCGGAAACCGCCGTGAAATTAAATTAGCCTTTCTTTTTTTGGGGGGAGGATTGTTTGGTGAAAAAGCCATATTTAGTGTAATTATATTTCGTCTCTCCCTTACCCACCCACCTTGGAGTCCAACTAAGGGGCCAGGGCCAAGAAATCACTGTCTTGACCCCTTCCAGGTTTCAGGAGAGATATACAACAGACAGAAACCTACCAACCCTATCCCCCCTGATCATGCCCAACTCCCGGGAACAGAGAGCTGAGCACTGCAGGGGTTACCCTGGCCAGCCGGAGAACTGCCTGTTTTGACCCAGCCCCATGAAGGGGAAGCCGATTGACACACCCGGGCCAGAGTGTACCTCCTGTCTAGGAGAGGTCCGAGCCAAAGTGATGTGTTGAGGGCGTTGGCCCTCTCAATCACCAGGATCTCATTCCCCTCCGACACAGGTCGCACCGCACGGCAAATCTTAAGAAGACCACAGAGAGAAAAGGAGTGTGGAAAAGAAGACTTGAAGGGGAGACGAAGATAGAAAAGAGCCAAATAAGAAAGGCAGAAAACAAGAAAAGGAGAAAGGCGGGTTACTATTAGTCAGGATCCTCACCCTTAGCCTATCTGACATGGGAAGCCCTACCAGGGGCATCAACTCCATACCACGTTATGCTTAGGCCAGACAGCATCTTGACTTCTCAGGCCTAGAAGCAGTTTTTAAAAAACCAGCCTATCTTCAAGTATTGATGCCCCCGCCAGCAAAGCCCAAGGGATCACAGGACCACGCAAGCCCTCCGACCACGGCAAGGTTGCAACCCCCGGAGGGTACAGCCTGAAGGGGGGTAGTCAGAGCGACAGGACTAAACAGCAAAGTTTTATGTAAAAGAAGGGCAACACCGCCCGACAGTCCCAATGAGGATGGTTGTGCAGGTTTGGAAAGAACATTAAAGCCAGAAAGAGTGAAGGTCTTCTGGCTTTGAATTTTAGTTTCCTGAAGAGCCACGACGGAAGGTTTCATAGTTTGACACAGAAGCTGCAGCTCCTCAAAATTTGAATTTAGACCACGGATATTCCAATGGATTAGTTTGCTATCCATGGTGCAGAGGACGAATAGGAGCGAAATCAGGTCATCTCCTCATCCACGTCTGCATCCAATGGAGCAAATTTATTGCTTAGTTTCACTGGACTATGTTGGTCTTCAGACCTGCTGGCAGACTTGCCCACAGGTGAAGACGGCTTGGATTTTGGGGATGGTGGAGGTTTCTTTCTCATCTCCACCATCTCCACACTTGCTTGAACTCCCTTGCCCGCATGGGCACTGCACACAGGAGTTCGAGGCGGGAGGGCTGGCTCTTTAATCTGCCCAGCAGCAGATGGAGTAGACTGCTGGGCAGTCTGAGGGGCGGCGGATTTCTTGCCTCCACCAGGGGCACCCACTCTGGGTTGGGAGGTGGTGGACTTGCCTCCACCAGAGCCCAACGTTCTTCCTTGCAATGACTTTGTGAAAATAAATTCATCAGTCTGGCAGCAGACTGATCGGGTCGACACTTTCTTTACAGCAGAAGCATAGGAAGACGCTGTTGGCGTCTGACTGCCAACAACCTGTTTACGGGCCTCAAAAAACGAAATCTTTTCTGTTTTAACCTTTTGGATGTTGGACTCCTGAATCCAGACAGGGCAGCTGCGTGAAGAGGAGGGGTGGTCGCCACCGCAGTTCGCACAGTGCGCCGGGTCTTTACACGGCCCATCATGGGTTGCCTTGCAACAAACGCCACACACCTCCTGCCCAGAACAGCGGTCTCTGACATGTCCGAACTTCTGGCATTTGTAACAGCGCATTGGAGACGGAACATACATTTGTACGCGGACATTCAAGTATCCTACTTTGATGACAGGAGGCAGCACAGGGTTGCAGAATGTCAGAAAGAGGGTGTTGGTGGCCACTCTTTCTGCACCTTTTTTAACTGTCACCCTATGCACCCTGGGATGCAAGTTCCGCCTTGATCTCTGCCTCTGAGACACCTCTAAGATCTGGGCGAGAAAAGAAGAAGTGTTCCAAAGAAGGTTTGTAAGTAAAGATTAAAGTACAGAGTGAAGAGCCAGGTAGGCAGAAACTAGACGAAACAGAGGCTGCAGTTTCTGTGGGAGACTTTATGGGGGAAAAAGAGATAGTAAAAGACACAGTAGGCAGAAAAACAGGAAAGATAAGAAAAAGGGGTGGGCTCAGGTTAGTCAAGAAACACCCCCGCCACGAGAAGGCCGGCCCATGGGGGCAATGGTTAGAAGATGAATTTTGAGAGATGGAAGAGGCCAAGAGGTTTGCTATGTCTTTTCTATCCAAAATTGGTTTCCCATTGATTTTCAGGTGTCTCAAACCAGAAGATCTTTTCCCTTTGATTCTTTTGATGGATTTCCATACTCGGGCAGATGATGTTGTAGAATTTAAGGAGGAACAAAAGTTACGCCACGAGTTCTTTTTACATCTTTTGATAATATACTTCGCTTTAGCTTTTAGTCTTTTATACTCAATTCGATTTTCTTCCGTCGGATGTTTTCGGAATTTTCTAAGCGCTTTCCTGCGATTTCTAATAGCTTCTTTGCACTCATTATTAAACCAAGGCACTTTAGGAGTTTTTTTTTATCTATCACAGATTTAGGAATACAATCAGACGCTATGTCCATCAGGATAGAAGTAAAGGTGTCCATAGGATCTGACTGAGAAAGAATGACTGTAGTTATTTTGGTCTTGCACTGAAGTTCAAATAAGGCCCAATTAGCATGTTTCAAATTCCAACATTTTGATGTCTCATCGTCAGATGTAGCCAAACTTTCTAATAAAATGGGGAAATGGTCACTGCCGCATAAATCTTCATGAGGTTCCCATTCGTAATCTAGAAGTAGAGAGGGAGAACAGAGAGATAAGTCAATAGCTGAGGAAGTTCCATACGTAGCATGAACAAAGGTTGGGTGATCGTTATTCAAAATACATAGTTGATGTTCGGAAATGAGGCTCTCAATCGTCTGTGCTCTAATATCCGAACGCGGATCACCCCAAACGGGAGAATGGGCATTAAAGTCTCCGAGGAGAAGGAGCGGTGATGGTAATTGCTCAATAAGGTTCTCAAGGTCTTGTTTGGAAACATTTTCAGAAGGAGGAAGATAAATGGAACATACAGAAAAAGTGTTATTACCAGAAACAGTTGCTGCCACAGCTTGTAAAGAAGTGTTCAATGGAATTTCTGCTGCAGGGAGAGAATTATGGATATAAAAGCATACACCACCTGAGTTTGAATTAGGATATTTAGATAAACAAGCATAGTTTCTAATGGGAATCGGCTGCTGAATCTGATGCTCTTGCAAAGCAATAATATTGGGAGAAAAACTTTTACATAATAGGAGCAAATCATAATTACTCCTCAACCCTCTTATATTCCACTGGAGAATACTCATAAAAAAGGTTAAAATAAGGTAAAATGTAAAAGAACAATACATCAAATACAGCGTTTAAAAAAAAAAACAAAAAAAAACATCAGGTCATTGAATCAGACATCTCTTCCCCAGACAGTACCCGAAACCTGTTGGAGCTAGAAAAAGAAGCTTCGCCTTTTTTAAGGCGATCTGAAATCTTTTTCTGTTTCTCGTACTTGTTAGGTGGTTTGGGTGGGGGATCAGGCTTAGCCTGTGATGGGTGTCTTACACCACCAGCACCCTTCGAACCACCCGATAACTTGTTCTTTTGTGGAGAAACCCCAATAGAATCTCTCCTCAAATCATCACTTTTGCTCGACTTCGTAGCACCCTCAGAACCTTCAAAACTGGAGAAAGTATTACAGGGAAATGGTCGCTCCCGTGCAGATCATCGTGAACTGACCAATCATAGTCTAGAACCAATGAAGGATCACACACTGACAAATCCAAACACGAAAGAGTACCATTTGAAGAATGCATGTATGTTGGTGATTTGTCATTTAGACAACACAGGTCCAGTTCGTTAAAGATCTCTTCCAGCATGAGACCCCGAGGTGAGGAATGTGAGCTACCCCAAAGGGGGGAGTGCCCGTTAAAGTCTCCCAAAATAAAAAAAGGACGTGGAAGCTGATCTACTAGATCAATGACTTGTTGCTTAGATATTGTACCAGAAGGAGGACAGTAAATTTGACAGAGAGTTATTGTTTTATTGAAAGTAATCCTGGCCGCAACAGCTTGTAATGGGGTATTTAAGTTAACTTGGCTGAATAACAAAGATCTGTGAATAAGAAGGGAAACACCCCCAGTGACACCATGGCCAGTATCTGTAGGTAAAGCAGGAAAACCTACTGAACTAAAGCCTGCCAATGAAAAATGTTTTCCTGGTCTCAACAATGTTTCCTGCAGCGCAACAACACTAGGTTTGAGGTCAGAACACAAACGCTGGAGTTCCTCATATTGGGCATTAATGCCTCTTATATTCCAATGAATAAGGGCCATGACAATAAAAAAGAAAAGAAAATTACTCCATCTCATTGTCCTCATCACCTTCTATCTCCAAAGGAGAAAAGCGATTGGAAGAAGGCGATGGAGATACCACCTTCTTGGCTGACGAAGGACGATACTTATTTCCACCCCCAGATGGACGAGGTGGAAGAGGAGGCTTCATCACAGGTCGACTTCTGGAGTGTTCCCCAGACAAAGAGGCTACCTGTGCAGCCTTCCCAGAGGGTCTGGGATTGGAGGAAGGGGGCTCAGACCCTCGAGGAGTCCGGGGGGAGGTGGATATTGAGCCTCCACCCAAGGCACTGTTTGGAGTTTGCTTTCTTTTTCCACTGTCTTTCTGTACATGTTGAGGCTCCTGTTGCGTCTGCCGATAACCAATGAAGGATCACACACTGACAAATCCAAACACGAAAGAGTACCATTTGAAGAATGCATGTATGTTGGTGATTTGTCATGTAGACAACACAAGTCCAGTTCGTTAAAGATCTCTTCCAGCATGAGACCCCGAGGTGAGGAATATGAGCTGCCCCAAAGGGGGGAGTGCCCGTTGAAGTCTCCCAAAATAAAAAAGGACGCGGAAGCTGATCTATTAGATCAATGACTTGTTGCTTAGATATTGTACCAGAAGGAGGACAATAAATTGAACAGAGAGTTATTGTTTTATTGAAAGTAATCCTGGCCGCAACAGCTTGTAATGGGGTATTTAAGTTAACTTGGCTGAATAACAAAGATCTGTGAATAAGAAGGGAAACACCCCCAGTGACACCATGGCCAGTATCTGTAGGTAAAGCAGGAAAACCTACTGAACTAAAGCCTGCCAATGAAAAATGTTTTCCTGGTCTAACAATGTTTCCCGCAGCGCAACAACACCAGGTTTGAGGTCAGAACACAACCGCTGGAGTTCCTCATATTGGGCATTAATGCCTCTTATATTCCAATGAATAAGGGCCATGACAATAAAAAAGAAAAGAAAATTACTCCATCTCATTGTCCTCATCACCTTCTATCTCCAAAGGAGAAAAGCGATTGGAAGAAGGCGATGGAGATACCACCTTCTTGGCTGACGAAGGACGATACTTATTTCCACCCCCCCCCCATGGACGAGGTGGAAGAGGAGGCTTCATCACAGGTCGACTTCTGGAGTGTTCCCCAGACAAAGAGGCTACCTGTGCAGCCTTCCCAGAGGGTCTGGGATTGGAGGAAGGGGGCTCAGACCCTCGAGGAGTCCGGGGGGAGGTGGATATTGAGCCTCCACCCAAGGCACTGTTTGGAGTTTGCTTTCTTTTTCCACTGTCTTTCTGTACATGTTGAGGCTCCTGTTGCGTCTGCCGATCATGATGCTGACAGCCGGCCCGAGGTTGAACAGTCTCAGTCTGAACACCAACACTGACCATGCTCCCCTTGGCGACATCAGCATATGACTTGCTGAGGGAGGACTGTCTATTCTGCACAAGTTTCCTTGCCTCAAAGAACGAAATTCGATTCTCCGTGCGTACTTTCTGGATCTCAGACTCGGTGCGCCAGACTGGACAGTCCTTCGAGAAAGCAGGATGGTTGCCTTTACAGTTTATGCAACAGGGCGGACAATCACATGGACCTTCATGCACTTGTTTTGAGCACTTGCCACACGCCTCCTGTTCTGTACACCTGTCCTTAATGTGTCCATACTTTTGGCACTTGAAGCATCGCAAAGGTGAAGGAATGTACATAGAGACGGGAACCCTCAAATATCCGACCTTCACACACACAGGGAGAGTTGTCGTACAGAAAGTTAGAAAAAAAGTATCTGTTGGCACACGGTCTTGGTCTTTTCGTGCTAGAACCCGGTGAACGTGGGTCACACCCTGGGAAGCCAGTTCCTTCTTTATTTCTAACTCGGAAACGCCTCTCAAATCACGGCACCTGATGACGCCCTTGCTAGAATTCAAAGTTTTGTGAGGTGTCACTCTGATTGGCCTGTCAATCAACGTCGTCGACTTGAGAAGCAACTCAGAATGCTTTTGTTTTGCACATTCTATCAAAAAGGAACCGTTTCGTAGCCGTTTCATGGATTTGGGTACGCCGGAGAGTCCTACTCCTCTCGAAATAGCAAAAGGACTCAATCCATTCACCCCACAGAGAGGGCGAGCTTCGTCTACACCCTCCATCACCAACCAACAAGGCCAAAAACCAGATGCTGTCCTTATTTCTTCATCAGAGTCTGAATCCAAGTTTGAATCCGAGGAACAATTTCTTTTTCGTTTTTGTTGGGAGTGAGCCATAGTTTTGAGTTTTTAAAGTTCGTCCCTGCCTACCCACCCACCATGGAGTTCAACAAGGGGCCAGGGTCAAGGGGAAAACCAACTCTTGACCCCATCCGGGTTTCAGCAGGGATATACACCAGATAGAACATAACTAACCTATTCCGCCAAGATCATGACACACCGCCGGGGACAGACGGTGAACACTTACAAGGTTTCCAAGGCCAGCCAAGAACTACCCAGTTTGACCCAACCTCACGTAGAGGCAGCCGATTGACATACACGGGCCAATGTATGCCACCCATCTTAGAGGAGGTCCGAGCCAAAGTGATGTGTTGAGAACAGTAGGCTCTCTCAATAACCAGGATCTCATTCCCCCCCACTTACAGGATGCACTGCACGGCAAAACACGGTGGGTCTGAAGAAGACCGCAGAGAAAAGGAGAAGTGTTCCAAAGAAGGCTTGTAAGTAAAGATTAAAGAACAGAGTAAAGAGCCAGGTAGGCAGAAACTAGACGAAACAGAGGCTGCAGTTTCTGTGGGGAGACTTTATGGGGGAAAAAGAGATAGTAAAATACACAGTAGGCAGAAAAACAGGAAAGATAAGAAAAAGGGGTGGGCTCAGGTTAGTCGAGAAACACCCCCGCCACGAGAAGGCCGGCCCGTGGGGGCTAGCCTGTGCTAGGGCATGCACACGGCCACCCGCTTGATCGAAGTGGGCCACTTCGACCACCTGTCTAGAGGAAGTCCTGGCCAAAGAGGTGTGTTGACTTAATGCACCGCAGTCACATCAGCGGTCTCAACCTCCAGGATCCTATTCTCCCCCATCACAGGACGCACCGCACGGCAAACATGGTGGGCCTCAAGAAGACCACAGTGAAAAGAAGAGTGTGGGAAAGAAGACTTGCAGGGGAGATGAAGATAGAAAAGAGCCAAATAAGAAAGGCAGAAGATAGAATAGGAAAAGGTGGGTTACTATTTGTCTGGGCCCTCACTCTTAACCTTTCTGACATGGGAGACCCTACCAGGGGCATCAATTCCTACCACGTAATGCTTAAGCCAGTCAGCAACTTGGCTATACAGGCCTAGAAACGTTGACAACAACTACCCATCTAATCGAGTATTGATGCCCCCATCAGCAAAGCCTAAGGGTTAAGATTAAGATTAAAATTATAGTCCCGTCAACAGCAGAGGTTATCTCAGGACTGTCACCACGTTTCAAACTACCACGTATACATGTTAAAAAAGGATTAAAAGCAAAACCTTACCCAACCCATTAAAACAAGATTAAAAGAACCAATCCTAGGATTAAAAACCAACACGCTGAAATCACTAACTGTAATCTGCAAAAATCAATACTGGGTAGAGAAAATCTAACAACACCAAATTCATACACGATGAAATAAATTCACTTCTTTTAGGAAGTTAAAAATATTGTCAGGGGGAACATCACGGAAAAGAATCTTCATATTATCTGCAGTGTAATGTTTCCTTCTAATGTCGTATAAATCCCAGCAGTCTAAAAGAATATGTTGGACAGATATCTGACTATCACAGGCAACACAGAAAGGCGGGTCTTCTCCCTTCAATAAAAACGAATGAGTAAAATAGGCATGACCCTTCCTCAATCTACACAATACTGTTTCTCCCTTTCGACCTCCAGCAGCCATGGGAAGATGTTCCTTTAAATCTGGACGTATTTGATGAAGCTTATTGTTTTCTTGGAGGCTCCACTCCTCCTCCCATAAAGAATTGACATACGAAGCTATTTTGCCTTTTAAATCTGAGGATGGTACAAGCAGTTTAGAAGGACGAAGACGGACAGCCTCTTTAGAAAGCCGATCCACCTCTTCGTTGCCTCTGATCCCCACATGACCTGGCACCCAGGCCAACAAAATCTCAAAACCCCTTGAAACTAATGAAGAAAACATGGTAAAAAACTTGATAAGAGCTGGATGTTTTATGTTTCTTGCTCCTATAGCCTCTAAAGCCGAAAGAGAATCTGTGCAAATAAGGAATTTCCTAGACTGGGACTGCCTGATCAACTCCAAAGCCAAAAGTAGTGCAGTAAGTTCCGCAGTGTAGATAGTGCTTTCAGAGGGAATGTGTTTGGACAGTTTTTCTCCCGAAGCTGGAACATATGCGGAGGACCCTACACCAACATTGGACTTTGAACCATCAGTAAAAATAACCACATGATCTTTAAGGTTAGAACACATGTCTAAAAATAATTGTTTATAAATTAAGGAACTCGTGTTCTGTTTGCGCTGCACGGTTAAATCAAACCTAATTTCTGGAGACGAAAACGTCCAAGGAGGTTGTTGAGGAAACTTGGAAACGTCAGAGATGACCCCAACATCAATATCCGCCTCCTCCAGAAAAGGAAGGATGCGAATACCGAAAGGGGGAATACTGGATGGACTTCTTTCATATTTCTCTTGGAAATGAGGATTCATAACACAGTCGTAGGCAGGGTTGTTTGGTTCTGAAAAAAGCTGTGTGTAGTAATCCAAAGGTAATTTTACTCTTCTATGAGAGGGAACACTCTCCTGCCTCAGCATATAGGCTATGAACTGGTGTAGTACGAAAAGCGCCAAGGCAGAGGCGAAGACCCTGATGGTGAACTGGGTCTAGGACTTTTAGATACGAGGCTCTAGCGGCGCCATAAATGATGCTGCCGTAGTCCAACTTGGATCGAACTAACGCCCTGTAAAGATGGAGAAGTGTGCGTTTGTCTGCACCCCAATCCGTATGAGCCACTACACGGAGGATATTCATGGCTTTGAGGCACGATGTTTTCAACTTCTGAATATGGGCTTTAAAATTCAATTTTTGGTCAAAGGTAACACCCAGAAATTTGGCTTCTGTGACAGCAGGAATTTTAGCCTTATCTATGAAAATTTCCGGTGGCGGGAAAAGTTGTCTGAAATTGTGAAAGTGGATGCACTCTGTTTTAACTGATGAAAATTTGAACCCATTTTCGACTGCCCACTGTTGGACTTTATAGACACACAACTGGAGTTGGCGCTGTACACCAGCAAATGTCTTTCCAGATGCATAAAGGGCAAAATCATCAACAAAAAGAGAGCAGTCTGAACCTTGGTTGACAGAGTTTACAATTTCATTTATTTTTATACTAAACAGGGCTGGGGAAAGGATACTACCCTGTGGAACACCCATTTCCTGCTCATGAATTTCTGACAATGTTGTCCCACACGGACCTGGAAGGACCTGTCTGCCAAAAACTGTTCTATGAACACCGGGAGATTGCCACGGAAACCCATCCTGTGGAGGTCTGACAGGATTCCATACTTCCACGTCGTGTCATAGGCCTTCTCTATGTCGAAAAAAATGGCAACAACATGCTTTTTATCTAAAAAAGAGTTTCGAACAGTGGTTTCCAATCTGATTAAATGGTCCATGGTAGAGTGATGCTTTCTAAAACCACACTGTTCCATGGCTAAAAGCCCATCACTTTCCAATTTCCACATGAGCCTACCATTTACCATTTTTTCCATCACCTTACAAACACAACTTGTTAAGGCTATTGGACGATAGTTGGTGGGGTTTGAATGATCCTTCCCAGGCTTCGGAATGGGAACAATTAGGGCTCTTTTCCATGAAGCTGGGAAAGACCCAGACGTCCAAACCTGGTTATAAACTTGAAGCAGAATGTTAAGACCTGAGTCAGGAAGGTGTTTTAAGAGTTGATAATGTATTTCATCAAGACCAGGAGCAGAATCATGACATGCCTGCAAGGCAGACTTCAGTTCATTTAGATTAAAGGGCAAGTTGTAGTCTTCTTGATTGGGTGAGGAAAAGTCAAGCTTCTTTTTTTCTGCTTGCGTTTTGATCTTTAAAAACGCGGTGGATTTTTGACTAGAGGAAGAGTTGGTTTCTATGGTGGAAGCTAGCAAGTTAGCCACAGCTTGTTTGTCAGTGATGAGTGTATCATCAAGTTTTAAATGGTGGATTGAAGGGCAGCTGTTCTTGCCCCGAATTTTTTTAACAGCTCTCCAGATTTTTTTCTTGGATATGTTTGATGTGAGGGAAGAGCAGAAATTTCTCCAAGACACTCGTCTACTTCCTCTACAAACAAACCTCGCCTTTGCTTTTTTCCTCTGATAAGATCGAACATTCGGGGCCACAGGATGCTGAAAGACTGAACGTTGGGCCCTCTTGCGAATGTTGCAAGCATTCTTACAATCCTGGTTGAACCATGGCGTACCAGGTAATTGTGGACCTGGTTTTGTGAGTGGGATAGTATCTCTCGCACATGATAACAAAACATTAGTGAAGGACTCCGCTGGATCTTCTGATCGGAAGACGATTTCAGCATCTAGCTTATCAGCTATGGCTGAACGAAAGAAATCCCAATTAGCCCTTTTAAAGCAAAAATACTGTGGAAAGGAAACAGGTTCCTTCAAAACTGGAGAAAGTATTACAGGGAAATGGTCACTCCCGTGCAGATCATCGTGAACTGACCAATCATAGTCTAGAACCAATGAAGGATCACACACTGACAAATCCAAACACGAAAGAGTACCATTTGAAGAATGCATGTATGTTGGTGATTTGTCATTTAGACAACACAGGTCCAGTTCGTTAAAGATCTCTTCCAGCATGAGACCCCGAGGTGAGGAATATGAGCTGCCCCAAAGGGGGGAGTGCCCGTTGAAGTCTCCCAAAATAAAAAAAAGGACGCGGAAGCTGATCTATTAGATCAATGACTTGTTGCTTAGATATTGTACCAGAAGGAGGACAATAAATTGAACAGAGAGTTATTGTTTTATTGAAAGTAATCCTGGCCGCAACAGCTTGTAATGGGGTATTTAAGTTAACTTGGCTGAATAATAAAGATCTGTGAATAAGAAGGGAAACACCCCCAGTGACACCATGGCCAGTATCCGTAGGTAAAGCAGGAAAACCTACTGAACTAAAGCCTGCCAATGAAAAATGTTTTCCTGGTCTCAACAATGTTTCCTGCAGCGCAACAACACTAGGTTTGAGGTCAGAACACAACCGCTGGAGTTCCTCATATTGGGCATTAATGCCTCTTATATTCCACTGAATAAGGGCCATGACAATAAAAAAGAAAAGAAAATTACTCCATCTCATTGTCCTCATCACCTTCTATCTCCAAAGGAGAAAAGCGATTGGAAGAAGGCGATGGAGATACCACCTTCTTGGCTGACGAAGGACGATACTTATTTCCACCCCCCCATGGACGAGGTGGAAGAGGAGGCTTCATCACAGGTCGACTTCTGGAGTGTTCCCCAGACAAAGAGGCTACCTGTGCAGCCTTCCCAGAGGGTCTGGGATTGGAGGAAGGGGCTCAGACCCTCGAGGAGTCCGGGGAGAGGTGGATATTGAGCCTCCACCCAAGGCACTGTTTGAATTTTGCTTTCTTTTTCCACTGTCTTTCTGTACATGTTGAGGCTCCTGTTGCGTCTGCCGGTAATGATGCTGGCAGCCGGCCTGAAGTTGAACAGTTTCAGTCTGAACACCGACACTAACCATGCTCCCCTTGGCGACATCAGCATATGACTTGCTGAGGGAGGGCTGTCTATTCTGCACAAGTTTCCTTGCCTCAAAGAACGAAATTCGATTCTCCGTGCGTACCTTCTGGATCTCGGACTCGACGCGCCAGACTGGACAGTCCTTTGAAAACGCAGGATGGTTGCCTTTACAGTTTATGCAACAGGGCAGACAATCACACGGACCTTCATGCACTGGTTTTGAGCACTTGCCACACGCCTCCTGTTCTGTACACCTGTCCTTAATGTGTACGTACTTTTGGCACTTAAAGCATCGCAAAGGTGAAGGAATGTACATAGAGACGGGAACCCTCAAATATCCGACCTTCACACACACAGGGAGAGTTGTCGTACAGAAAGTTAGAAAAAAAAGTATCTGTTGGCACACGGTCTTGATCTTTTCGTGCTAGAACCCGGTGAACGTGGGTCACACCCTGGGAAGCCAGTTCCGTCTTTATTTCTAACTCGGAAACGCCTCTCAAATCACGACACCTGATGACGCCCTTGCTTGAATTCAAAGTTTTGTGAGGTGTCACTCTGATTGGCCTGTCAATCAACGTCGTCGACTTGAGAAGCAACTCAGAATGCTTCTGTTTTGCACATTCTATCAAAAAGGAACCGTTTCGTAGCCGTTTCATGGATTTGGGTACGCCGGAGAGTCCCTCTACTCCTCTCGAAATAGCAAAAGGACTCAATCCATTCACCCCACAGAGAGGGCGAGCTTCGTCTACACCCTCCATCACCAACCAACAAGGCCAAAAACCAGATGCTGTCCTTATTTCTTCATCAGAGTCTGAATCCAAGTTTGAATCCGAGGAACAATTTCTTTTTCGTTTTTGTTGGGAGTGAGCCATAGTTTTGAGTTTTTAAAGTTCATCCCTGCCTACCCACCCACCATGGAGTTCAACAAGGGGCCAGGGTCAAGGGAAAACCAACTCTTGACCCCATCCGGGTTTCAGCAGGGATATACACCAGATAGAACATAACTAACCTATTCCGCCAAGATCATGACACACCGCCGGGGACAGACGGTGAACACTTACAAGGTTTCCAAGGCCAGCCAAGAACTACCCAGTTTGACCCAACCTCACGTAGAGGCAGCCGATTGACATACACGGGCCAATGTATGCCACCCGTCTTAGAGGAGGTCCGAGCCAAAGTGATGTGTTGTGAACAGTAGGCTCTCTCAATCACCAGGATGTCATTCCCCCCCACTTACAGGATGCACCGCACGGCAAAACACGGTGGGTCTGAAGAAGACCGCAGAGAAAAGGAGAAGTGTTCCAAAGAAGGCTTGTAAGTAAAGATTAAAGAACAGAGTAAAGAGCCAGGTAGGCAGAAACTAGACGAAACAGAGGCTGCAGTTTCTGTGGGGAGACTTTATGGGGGAAAAAGAGATAGTAAAATACACAGTAGGCAGAAAAACAGGAAAGATAAGAAAAAGGGGTGGGCTCAGGTTAGTCGAGAAACACCCCCGTCACGAGAAGGCCGGCCCGTGGGGGCTAGCCTGTGCTAGGGCATGCACACAGCCACCCGCTTGATCGAAGTGGGCCACTTCGACCACCTGTCTAGAGGAAGTCCTGGCCAAAGAGGTGTGTTGACTTAATGCACCGCAGTCACATCAGCGGTCTCAACCTCCAGGATCCTATTCTCCCCCATCACAGGACGCACCGCACGGCAAACATGGTGGGCCTCAAGAAGACCACAGTGAAAAGAAGAGTGTGGGAAAGAAGACTTGCAGGGGAGATGAAGATAGAAAAGAGCCAAATAAGAAAGGCAGAAGATAGAATAGGAAAAGGTGGGTTACTATTTGTCTGGGCCCTCACTCTTAACCTTTCTGACATGGGAGACCCTACCAGGGCATCAATTCCTACCACGTAATGCTTAAGCCAGTCAGCAACTTGGCTATACAGGCCTAGAAACGTTGACAACAACTACCCATCTAATCGAGTATTGATGCCCCCATCAGCAAAGCCTAAGGGATCACTGGTCCGTGCAAGCCCTCCGACCACGGCAAGGTTGCAAGCCCCGGAGGTGAATTTCGCAACTGTTTTAATTACAAGTTCATCATCTGATGATAACACGACGTTTTGTCTTTTCGGTGTATCTAACTGGAAAAATGAACAATTTTTCCGCACTTCATTATAAGGCGACAGAGAGAGAGAGGGGTGGAGAGACGTTCGCGGGGGGGGGGGGGGGGGGGGGGGGGGGGGGGGGGGGTGGGGGGGGGGAGGGGGGGGGGAGGTGGGGAGGGTGGAGGGGGGAGGTGGTGGAGGGGTGGAGGTGGGGAGTGGAGGGGTGGAGGGGAGGTGGGGGAGGAGGAGGAGTGATGGAGGGGAGTGGAGGTGGGGGAAGGGCCTTAGGGTGAAAGGGAGGGCTCGATCCACACCTACTCTCGCTGTCTTACTACGCGTTCGCCTCAGCAGGCTTTGTCAATGAACACGACGATTACGATGCGCAGCGCGCGATCGTCATTGCTCATTGGCTCTCGGGCTTCACCAGTCGCTGGGTTATGGCTCCACCTACTTCTACAATACCCGCCATGGAGCCCAAACATTCATGAAAACATTACGCCGTCACATAGATCTTACGATTTATGTACGATTTAAAGCTGTATATTGAATTGATGGGACTATCATTGATAATTGTCTTTTTGGTGTATTCTGCTGATTTCTCAAATATCTAATTTCCTAGAAAACATAAATGTGAGTAAACTTGTCCTTGACAGAGTGCATGTGTGTCATGCAGAGGAATACAACCGTCGCCAAGTGTATATAAGTGCGTTGCTTCCCGTGTCAGTGTGGGTGATTGCAAACTGCGAGAGCAGTGTGTTCGGTAAAGTGCATCGCTATCCAGACCTGGAAAAACCCAACATGGAGGATTTTATGGAGGAGTTTTATCCCATTCCATGATTTGAAGACGTAAGTAGATTTTTCCGACTTTTGCCTTTTCAGTATACGATATGAACAAGCTGTCAGTACCAAAGTATGTAGCCAGACATGATCGTCTTGTTCATGCTGTGGGGGCGTTGTCGGAATGTTCAGTGTTTTCTGACATGCAGTTTTTAAGTGTTGGATATGACTTTTAAAGTTCAGTTTTTGGTAAAAATAACACCCAGAAATTTGGCTTCTTTTACCGCTGGAATGGTGGACCTAAACAGACGAATCTCAGGATCAGCAAAAAATTGACGAAAATTGTGGAAATGGATTGACTGTGTTTTAGTACTAGAGAAGGTAAACCCGTTTTCCTTGGCCCGCTGTTGATTCTTGTTGACACAAAGTTGGAGTCAACGATGCATGCTGGTGTAAGAAGCTCCAACTGCATACAGCGTGAAGTCATCAACAAACAGAGAGGACTCAGAACCTTGGTCTACCGATTTCGCAATGTTGTTGATTTTGATGCTAAAAAGGGCAGGAGAAAGGATGCTCCCTTGAGGCACACCCAACTCCTGCCCATGGATGTCAGAGAGCGTGGTGCCAATACACACCTGAAACTGCCGATCAAGCAAAACGTTTTGAATAAACGGAGGCAGATGACCACAAAAACCAAGTCTGAAGACCCATAAGGATTCCTGATTTCCAGGTGGTGGTGTACGCTTTTTCTAGGTCAAAAGAGACAGCGACCACATGCTGCTTATTGACAAAGGCATTGTGGATGGTGTTTTCCAGACAGACTAAATGATCTACTGTCGAGTGGTACTTCCGGAACCCGCACTGTTCACTGGCCAACGGTTTCCAGCTTCCACATCAGACGGGAGTTGACCATCTTTTCCATTAGCTTACAGAGGCAGCTGGTCGGAGCTATTGGACGATAATTTGAAGGGTTGGTAAGGTCCTTTCCAGGCTTAGGGATTGGAATGATCAGGGCTTTCCACCAGGAGAGCGGAAAGCACCCTGTGGTCCAGCTTTCTAGAAGATGTTTCAAAACCAGATAAGGAATGTCATCCAGACCAGGGGCAGAATCACTGCAGGTTTGCAAAGCTGATTTTAGTTCATCGATTGAAAAAGGTAGATTGTAGGCTTCAGAGTTGTCTGATGTGAAATTGTATGAGGATTTCTCTCTGACTTGTTTGTTTCTTTAAAAGGCTGCATATTTATTTGAAGTTGAGGAGTTCTGTTGGATGGCGGAGGCCAACAGATTGGCAACAGCTTGTTTGTCAGTCATCAGAGCATCGGCAAGTTTCAGGTGATGAATAGAGGGGTTGGTGTTCTTTCCTTTGATCTTTCTGATAATGTTCAAGACTTTTTTCTTGGAGGTTTCAGATGTCAGCCTGGAGCAGAAGTTTCTCCAAGACTGACGTTTACTGATCTTGAAAGTGTGTCTCGTTTTGGCACAGTTTCTGATGGGCTTGAGCGTTGGGGCCTGAAGGTCTTTGGAATGCCTGATGCTGAGCCTGTTTGCGTACTTTTGAGATCTGTTGACAGTCAGAATTAAACCAAGGTGTTTTGGGCAGTCGGAGTTTGTTGGATGACATTGGAATACAGGTTTTAGCACAGTCTATCACAGTATTGGTTAAAGATTCCGCAGGGTCAAGACTCTGAAAAATGTCAATTTCCTGGAATTCCTTTGAAATACTGACAGCAAAAAGATTTGAGTTTAAGCCACGAATATTCCAATGAATTATTTTACTGTCCATGGTGTAGAGGACGAATAGGAGAGAAATCAGTTCATCTCCGAGTCATTGTCTGCATCTGATGGAGCGTATTTGTTGTTCAGTTGCACTGGGTGGTTTTGGTCTCCAGACCTGCTGGCAGACTTGCCCACAGGTGAAGACGGCTTGAGTTTTGGAGATGGTGGAGGTTTCTTCTTCATCTCCACCATCTCCACACTAGGTTGTACTCCCTTGCCCGCATGGGCACCGCTCATGAAAGTTCGAGGCGGGAGGGCTGCCTTTGTATTCTGCCCAGCAGCAGATGGAGTAAACTACTGGGCAGTCTGAAGGGTGGTGGATTTATTGCCCCCACCAGGGGCACCCACTTTGGATTGGGAGGTGGTGGCTTTGCTTCCAGCAGAGTTTGACATTTTACCTTGCAATGTTTTGGTGAAAATGAATTCATCAGTCTGGCAGCAGACCGAACGGGTTGACACTTTCTTTATAGCCGAAGCATACGAACAGACTGAAGAGGACTGACTGCCAAGGACATGCTCCCGTGCCTCAAAAAAGGAGATTTTCTTTTCTGTTTTAACTTTCTGGATGTTTGACTCCTGGATCCAAACTGGGCAGTTGCGTGAAGAGGAGGGGAGGTCATCACCGCAGTTTGCACAATGAGCCGGATCTTTACACCGCCCATCATGGGTTGCCTTGCAGCAAACACCGCAATACCTTGGAAGCCCTTCTGTATTGCAAATGGACTTAGTGCAGAAATTGGTTTGTCCTACTCCGTACTCTCCATTATCAGCCAAGAGGACCCAAATCCTGACATCTTTCTTGTTTCTGTATCAGAATCTGAGTCCACATCAGACTCCTGCGACAGCCTTCTTGAAATTAAATTGGTTTTCGTTTGTTTGTTTTTTTGGTGGGGGGGGGGGGGGTGGGGGGGGGTGGGGGGTGGGGGTTGGTGAAGAAGTCATTTTTGTATGTGTGAAATTTCGTCTCTCCCTTACCCACCCACCATGGAGTGCAACTAAGGGGCCAGGGCCAAGAAGTCATTGTCTTGACCCCTTCCAGGCTTCAGGAGAAATATACAACAGACAGAAACCCACCAACCCTATCCCCCCTGATCATGCTCAACTCCCGGGGTCAGAGAGCTGAGCACTGCAGAGGTTACCTTGGCCAGCCGGAGAACTGCCTGTCTTGGCCCAGCCCCATGAAGGGGAAGCCGATTGATACACCCAGGCCAGAGTGTACCTCCTGTCTAGGAGAGGTCCGAGCCAAAGTGATGTGTTGAGGGCGCTTGCTCTCTCAATCACCAGGATCTCATTCCCCTCCATCACAGGTCGCACCGCACGGCAAACGCGGCGGATCTTAAGAAGACCACAGAGAGAAAAAGAGTGTGGAAAAGAAGACTTGAAGGGGAGACGAAGATAGAAAAGAGCCAAATAAGAAAGGCAGAAAACAAGAAAAGGAAAAAGGCGGGTTACTATTAGTCAGGGTCCTCACCCTTAGCCGATCTGACATGGGAAGCCCTACCAGGGGCATCAACTCCTTACCACGTTAGCTTAGGCCTGACAGCAACTTAACTTTTCAGGCCTAGAAGCATTCTCAAAACCTAGCCTATCTTCAAGTATTGACGCCCCGCCCAGCAAAGCCTAAGGGATCCCAGGACCGCGCAAGCCCTCTGACCACGGTAAGGTTGCAACCCCCGGAGGATTCAATGTGAGTGGCGCATGACATGGAATGCACCATGGAGCTTCTTCACTCTTTAAAAGGTATGAATGAGCAAAATACGAATGGCTGGTGTGCAGCCGGCATAGAACCGTTTCTTCTTTGCGACCACCAGACGTAGATGAGAGGAACACCTTTAGGTTTGGATGGATCTGAAAGAGTTTGTTATCCGTCTGCATATTCCAATCATCCTGCCAGAAGTCTCTGACATAATCATTAATTTTGGGTTTCAGATCCGAGCAGGGGATTATATGTTAGACAATTTTCCTTTTGTGGCATTCTTGGCCTGGTGATCAGCCATTTCATTCCCTCCGATGCCAACATGACCGGGAATCCAAGCCAGAACAATGTTGTGACCCTCCACTTTCAACCTGGTAAAAAGTTAGAAAAAAGTGAAGTTCGTATGACGGAGGTTGTGGCCAGCTATGGTCTCCAAAGCTGAGAGCGAATCCGAGAGAACCAGAAAGTCCTTCATCGTAGATTATGAGATTATCTTCAGTGCCAGAACCAGAGCTGTCAGTTCAGCAGAGTAAACAGAAGCATCTGAAGGAATCTGTTCTAACAGTATTTGATTTTTTTGACACTTGCTGGATGCCCATGTTCGTCAATGACTGTCAGAGTGATATTGTATTTTGTATCTTTTGTCCTTCTTACTGTTTTCCCTTGTTAATTTGATCCTGTTTTCTTTATCGCTTGTTGTTGTTTTTTTATCTGTATGAGTGTGCTCATGTATAGGTTGGGTCGTCAAATGTTTTACTCGGTATATGTTGTGTGTCACAAAATGTTCCTGAACTATATGAATATACAAGCTGTGTATTTCTTGGTGAAAATATGGCATTTACATCAACTTATCAAGTATTTCTTTTGGATCGTTGGTAGATATATTGGCATGGTCGTGCAGTGGTCACTTTCTCCTTGGTACTTGGAAGGAATTGCTGAACTAGGTTGCTCATGCAGTTACTGTTTTCTGTGCACTTTTGTGTTGTTTTTTTCCTCAAATGTCTCCCAGAGTAACGAGTTTTTATCATTTTTTTTCTTCTACCCAAAATTAAATGGATAAGCAAAACAGTACCTTTAAATTGTATTCATACAATTGCAATGGTCTTCATGATTCTAAAAAAAAGGATGTTTTTGACTTTATTCATTCTAAAAGTGATTTCCACATTTTGTGTTTGCAAGAGTCACACTGGCCGGCTCACTATGAAACTTTTACACGGGCCAGTTGGGGATATAATGTCTGGCACAGTGGCTCTGAAACATGTAGAAATGGAGTTGCTATACTTTTTGATAACAATTTTGAATATAAAGTATTTGATGTGATTAGAGATCCCCATGGTTGTTTCACTGTGATGAGTATTGACATTTTGAAGAAGAAAATTACATTAATGAATTTGTACGGACGCAGTAGTGGCGACAAACCAGAATTTTTTGACAGAATCTGTGAATGTATAGAACAGCTTGACAACGATTCTGTTATTATAACAGGGGATTGGAATTGTGCCCTGAATGCGAAATTAGATGTACAAAAGTATGCCAGTACAGAGAATCGCGCCAGCCCTCGAAAGAACATTATTGATATTATGGCAAAACATAATCTAGTGGATGTTTATAGAGATATTGTATCCTAATAAACGAGTTTACACATGGCGCAAATTCAATTCTGTAAATCAAGCAAGACTTGATTACTTTCTGATCAATAATGACTTAATGACTGATGTAACTGATGTGTTTGTTGAACCAGGATATCGATCAGATCATTCGTTTGTTGTATTGGCATTAAGGAAAGAACAATTTAAACATGATCGACCTTTTTGGAATTTCAGTAACAGCTTACTGAAAGATAAAGATTATACAATGCAAATAAAAGATACCATTAAAGAAGTTTAAAAAAAACAACAACAACAGTATATGATACCAGTTTACAACCTTGACAATGTTGATATGATTTTAAACGACAACATGACTTTCCAAGTGAGTGATCAGCTCTTCTTTGAAACATTACTGATGGAAATACGAGGAAGAACAATTTCATATGCAACATATGAGAAAAGACAGAATGGTAAACAAGAAAGAGTTGGAGAAAAGAATAAAAGATATTGAACTAGATTTAAAAACAGATGACTTACCAGTGTTAGAGGAACTGAAAATACAATTACAAGAATTAGGACAGTCTAAAGTGCAAGGCATTGCAGTTCCATCAAAAGTCCGATGGATCAATCAAGGGAAAAAGCCAACAAGTATTTTTGTAACTTAGAAAATAGAAATTTTGTCGACAAATCAATACCGGTTTTAGAAAAAGAATGATGGCACTGTTATCTCTGACCAGAGGGAAATTTTAGCCGTGGTGAAATCATATTACGAACAGTTGTATAGTTATAGAGATGTGGATGACATTCACCCTCTAAATGAATATCCAGATGCTGCAGCTTTAACCGATGAGGAGAGCAAACATATTGAAGGGCTGATTACCTGTGAAGAAGCAGCAGCCGCTTTAAAACAAATGAAGAATTTCAAGAGCCCTGGTCCTGATGGGTTCACTGTTGAGTTTTATAAGTTCTTTGGATATTTGTCATTTCCTTGTACGCTCTGTAAATGAGGGATTTCAAAGAGGACAGCTTTCAGTATCACACAGGAAAGGAAGTATCATATGCATTCCTAAAGAAGGAAAACCAAAACGATTTATCAAGAACTGGCGCCCTATGTCCCTCACTAATGTGGCGTACAAAATCGCCTCTGCATGTATTGCGAATTGTTTAAAAATAGTTCTACCTTCCATAATACATGAAAGTCAGAAGGGTTTTTTAAAAGGTAGATTCACTGATGATAACATTAGGTTACTTTATGATACTTTGATATATGCTGTTAAGAAAATGTTCCTGGTATATTTCTTCTGGTTGATTTTGAAAAAGCTTTTGATCGTGTTTCTTGGTCATTACTACAGAAATGCTTAGCTGTTTTTTGGGTTTTTTTTTTAAATTTTGGACCGGATATAATAAACTGGGTAAAGACCTTCTACTTTGGTATTTTGACATGTGTGTCGGTGAATGGACAGTATTCTTCCTGGTTTCCAATACAGAGAGGAGTGAGACAGGGGGACCCCTCTTCACCATATCTCTATTTAATTTGTGCAGAGATTCTTTAATAATGCTCCGTAAAGACTTGAATATAAAAGGAATCGGTGTGAAGAACAAGGAAATTTTATTCTCAATTTGCAGATTATACTTCATTATGCTTGGATGGAAGTGAGAAATCTTTTCATGAATCAGTGCACATTTTAACTAAATCTGCTGAAATTTCTGGGTTAAAGATAAACTTCGACAAAAGTCAGGTTGTTTGGATAGGGAGTAGGAAAACTTCAAATATTTGATACATGCAGGACAAAAATTTCATTTGGGACCCTGGTACTTTCAAAATTTTAGGAGTGGTGTTTTCCACCAATGCAGCAAGTATTACAAAGATTAACTTCGAGGATAAGCTACTTGCAATAAAAAGAATTTTGAATTATTGGAGTATGCGACAATTGACACCATTTGGGAAAATGACAGTAATCAAGACCTTGGTTCTGTCAAAATTTGTTCATTTTTATTCATTTGCCTGACCCCCCAGAAGACTTTATTGCTGTATTGGAAAATGAGTTGATGATATTTTTGTGGAGTGGGAAGCAAAGTAGGATTAAGAAAACTGTGGTGTTTAAACAATACAGTGAAGGAGGTTTGAGAATGACAAATATTAGATCATTTTTGACCTCCATGAAAATAAGTTGGCCGAGAAGACTTTTGGATGAATCTGAGTGGAAGGATTTTACAATTAATATGTTCCCAGAGTTAGCAAGGTTAAGACAATTTGGTGCCGAGTATGCAAATTTGGTTTTAAGGAAAGTTGATAATTTGTTCTGGAAAGATGTAATGAAACATTACAAAAAAACTATATCTGAAATCCTGCCCAGTTCACGAGTTCATGGCAGAGTGTATTCAATATAATGTTCATATATTGAGAAGAACGAAATCTTTGTTTCTGTTTTATGCACTGGATGTCGCTTTCTCCTCGCCAAACAGGGCAGTCTTTTGAAGAAGAAGGGTGGTCACCATCACAGTTCACGCATTTCGCGGATTTACATCCACCATCATGAACTGCTTTGCTGCAGGTGGCACGCGCCTCCTCTCCCAGGCATTTCTCCTTGACGTGGCCAAACCATTGACATCTGAAGAACCTCAGCGGGGATGGCACATACAGGGCTACTTTTACTCTTAGGTACCCCACCTTTATGGACTCTGGAAGAGTCGGTTTAGCAAAGGTGAGGAACAGAGTTTTGGTTGGTTTTCTTTCCGCACCTTTTTGGAAAGTCGTCTACCTGACCTCTACCACTTCTTGATCAGCAAACTCGGCCTTATTTATCCCTCAGATATCCCAAACAACTCTCGGCAATGGATGACACCTTTCAAGAAGTTTAGACTTTCGTGAGGGGACACCTGGATTGGGTAATTTACAAGACTTTCTGATCTCAATAAGTTCTCTGAGTGGACTTTTCAGTCAACCTGCACGAGCAGGGAACCATCCCTCAACCTCTTAACTGATTTCGGCTCTGTGCCTACAAGACCTTTTAGCCCCTTTGCAACAGCAAAAGGACTCAACTTAGTAATGGGGCCCTTCGCTATCCGCTGACTGGATTATCAGCCAAGACGGCCAAGCACCTATCGTCTTCCGGACTTGTGTCCGAATCTGAGACCGTGTCCATGGAAGGGTCAGAACCCAATTTTCTTCTCTTTCCTGTTTTTGTGTTTTTTGAGGCCATGAAGGTTTTTAAATACTGGCAGAAAAAAGGGTCGCCCCAGGAGAGCTGCTGTGCTGGGGAAGGGAAAATGGATGGCCATAGTATGGCATCCTTGAGCCTGGTACAGTCCCGCATGAAAACCAGACAGTGCACCTTCGTGACTGAATTGGGATCAGCCACTCAGCCCCTCGCCAGGTAACTGTAGTTTGGGCTTCCCCGCTGCTTACGGCAGCGACTCGAGTATCAGAGAAAAAAAGAGTGTGGAAGCGAAGGCTTGAAGGGGAGACGAAGAGAGAAAAGATCCATTAAGAAAGGCAGAAGACAGAATAGGAAATGGTGGGTTACTACTTGTCTGGGCCCTCACTCTTAACCTTCCCGAGATAGGAGACAATACCAGGGGCATCAATTCCTACCACGTATTGCTTTGGCCAGTCAGCAACTTCGCTATGCAGGCCTAGAAGCGTTGACAACTAACCATCCAGTCGAGTATTGATGCCCCCGTCAGCAGTCACCAGACCCCCCAAGCCCTCCGATCATGGCAAGGTTGCAACCCCCGGAGGGAATGACTTGATGATGGATGCTGCAATTATTTCTTGTTGTGGAAACAGCTAATGTGATAAATGTAGATATTTTGGTGTTATGCATGTGTGACAGTGTGTTTTGAAGATTCTTAGTCACTGAGGCAAGGTGGTGCTATCCTTGACATGGAATCTTCGTTTTAATTTCATCAACAGTTTTTTCCTCTCACCCTCTCTCCAACTTTTCTACGTACCCAGTGCTGATATAAGTACAACATCAGATTGGTGATTTCTATCAGAAGTGATACTGGCATTGCCATGTCATTGCTTTCAGGATCTCTTCTGATTCTTTATCTCTTCAGACAAAACAGCAGTTTTCAGTTTGAAGGAATAATGCAATACTAGTATCTTGATTATCATGGCTCTATGGGATTATAAATAGGATTGTCATCTATTTTTTTCCAGGCATCCGGGATGATCTGCTTGAAACAGAAGATCACAAATGTCCCAACTGTGGCGAGTGTGATGTACCTCATGTTCAAATCATTGGCAATGTATCCCTCCACATGGCTGTGAGTGCTTTTGCAAATGCTGTTAGCTATTCAAACAAACGCCATGGATCAACAGAGAGAAAATCTTCACAGCAGGAGCACGCTCCGCCGCAGTTGCCTCAGTTGCTTCCTAGTCAGAACTCCCCTCAGTCAGGACATCAGCTACAGGCAGGTCCAGATCTTCAGCCCAAACACCCTCCTCCAGTGTCAGCCCATCAGCAGCAGCACCCCCCACAGTTACCTGATAAGACACGTGTCCACCCTCCCACAGTCACCTGATGAGACACGTGTCCACCCCCCACAGTTACCTGATGAGACACGTGTCCACCCCCACAGTTACCTGATGAGACACATGTCCCCCCCCCCCCCCCCCCCCCCAGTTACCTGATGAGACACGTGTCCACCCCCCGCCCCCCCCCCCCCCCCCAGTTACCTGATGAGACACGTGTCCACCCCCCACAGTTACCTGATGAGACACGTGTCCACCCCCCACAGTCACCTGATGAGACACGTGTCCACGGCCCAGTTACCTGATGAGACACGTGTCCACCCCCACAGTTACCTGATGAGACACGTGTCCACCCACCACAGTCACCTGATGAGACACGTGTCCACCCCCCACAGTTACCTGATGAGATACGTGTCCACCTCCCACAGTTACCTTCTGAGACACGTGTCCAAGGCCCACAGTTACCTGATGAGACACGTGTCCTTCCCCCCCCCCCCCCCCCCCCCCCCCCCCAGTTACCAGATGAGACACGTGTCCACGCCCCACGATGTGAAGCTCCACCGCTCTATGTGTCCACCGGGTGTAGGAGAAAATCCCCCCCCCCCCGGATAATCCCCCTGGAGAAAATCCCCCAGGAGAACCTCCCCCCCCCCCCTCTGTAATAGAGATGCGGAGAAAATCCCCACCCCCACCCACTCACTCACTTTAAACTTGTTGAAACCAAGTCCCCCACCTGAGCACAAACTTTACAAAACAAGATCTGAGGGCAACTCACTGACTTCACAGTTGTTTTAACCAATTCAGTTTCGGCCACACTTGTTGGACACTTGTCACTGTGTGTCTTTGGGAAGCACAATGGAGATTGTGACAAGCAACAAGGGGGAGCAAAGATATCCTACCAAGGATTTCTCTATACCAAGAAGGCAACAAAGAAGACTCGGATCCGCTGGGAATGCAGTCAGAGGAAAGGACTTTCATGTAAAGGTGCTATAACTACAGATCTGAACAATGAAGATATTCAAGTAAGCACCATGCATTCTCACGAAGCTGACCCACATGCCGTGGAAATTGTCAAACTACGTGGGAAAATACGAACTCAATCCCAGCAGTCAGCTGCATCTGGAGGTCGTCCAGCCCAGATACTTGCCAGTGCTCTGGTTGAAACTACTGATCCAGTGAAAGCACGTCTTGGCAGCATGGATACTTTGAAGCGATCAATCCGCCGCCAACGCCGTGGAGCACTTCCAAAGGATCCAGCATCTCTACGGGAGATTGAGATTCCCCACGAATGGAGAACTACTGGTGGACCAGATCCTCAGCCATTTCTTATGCACGACAGTGGTTCTGACAGTGGTCCACAACGGATGATCATCTTCGCCACTGACCGAACGCTCAGACACCTTGCCAGGGCTGATGAGTGGTTTATGGATGGCAACTTTTCCATGGCACCAGATCATTTCAGCCAGCTCTATGTGATCCGTGCACCAGTGGGAGACACGTGTGTTTCCTGTGTTTATGCCCTTTTACCAAACAAAACACAGGAGACCTATGAACAGATGCTGTAAGCCATACTGGATCGTTGTGACGAGTTGCAACTCATGCCCGATCCATCACAAGTCATTGTAGACTATGAAAAGGCTGTGATTCAAGCTCTTCATTCGAAATTGGGCGAGCACGTGGAGGTAAAGGGATGTTTCTTCCACCTCACTCAAAGTACTTGGAGAAGGATTCAGCAGCTTGGGATGACAGAACTGTACAAGAATAATGACGATGTGAAACTTTTCTGCGGAATGTTGGATGCACTTGCGTTCCTTCCAGTAGATGACGTACCAACTGGAATGGAATACTTGCGCGACAACACTCCAGATGGTGCAGAAGAGCTGCTGGAGTATTTCGATGCCACCTATGTTCGCGGCACCTTTCGTCAGGTACAGCTGCCAGCAGCCAATGATGATGCTCCGGCACCAGTGAGAGTGCGAAGGAGACCTCCACTGTTCCCCCCTGGGCTGTGGAACGTCCACGAGGCCACGATGCGAGATGGAAACCGTACAAACAACCAATGTGAAGCCTGGAATCTTGGTTTCTCACACCTGGTTGGTCACAACCACCCATCTCTATGGACACTAATCAACGCACTGCAAAAGGACTACGCTCTCGTGTGTACCTCTCTGTTGCAGGATGCCCGTGGAGAGCCGCCAAGAAAACGTGTGAAGCGTTCATCCAAAGACCTTCAGACCAGACTGAAGGCGATCTGTACCCAGCATCGCGACGGGGTCAAGACTCTGGAGGAAGCTCTCAGGGCTCTCGGCCATTGCATCCGCTTCTAGACAAAGTTTAGCAGAGAGAGAGAGAGAGAGAGAGAGAGAGAGAGAGAGAGAGAGAGAGAGAGTAGGGGGTGGGAGGAAGAGAGACAGAGCAGTGAATTGTGACTTATAAAAGCCTTCTTTTTTTTCTATCTTTTCACTTTGGCATAAAATATAATAAATTTATGTTTACACCTCACACACACACACACACACACACACACACACACACAACACACACAGGTTGGGGGGGGGGGTAGAGAATGAAATTAAAATTATAAAAATAATAATTGTTTTTATAATTGTTTTATGACTTTCACTGTAATAAATGTCCGCCATTTTGACTGTGACTTGAATGTTGTGCTTTCACAAAAAGCCCTCGCATCGACGAAACAAGCACACATAACACACTACAGTCACAAAACATTTTCTTGGATCAATCATGTGAAGGCGCACGGGGAGGTGGGGGGGGGGATTTTCTCCACATCTGTATTACACAGGGGGGATTATCTCCGGGGGGGATTATCTCCAGGGAGATTATCTCCGGGGGGGGATTTTGTCCGTACCCCGTGTCCACCACCCTACAGAACGACCGACAAAGCGACTGAATGACAACGACCGATTAATCGCCTGAACGAAAGAATGACTGAACGATCAATTGATTGACTGAACGAATGACTGACTGACGACTGAAAGAATGAATGACTGAGCGATCGACTGAACGAATGAAAGACTGAACGATCGACTGAACGAATGAATGACGGAACGATCGACTGAACGAATGAATGAATGAACGATCAACTTACCCACTGAACGGATAATTGACTGACCGATGGAAAGAATGAATGATTGAACGACCGACTGAGCGAATGAATGACTAAATGACCAATTGACCGACTGTATGAATTGTCAACCGACTAAACGATTGAATGGATCAACGACCGATTGACCTACTGAGCAAATGGTTGACTGAATGACCGACTGAACGGATGAATGAATGACAGAGTGAACTGAATGAATAACTAAACGGCCGACAAACCGACTGGACGAATTGATGTTTGAACGACCGATTGACCGACTGAACAAATGAATGAGTGTAAGACGGATGAACGAATGACATACGGAATGTCCGACAAACTGACTCAGCAAGAAAGGACTGAATCAGAAGAGCTCCAGATGCCTGTGGAGCTTGAATGTGGCCTCTGTAATGACTTCATGATGGATGCTGCAATTATTTCTTGTTGTGGAAACAGCTAATGTGATAAATGTAGGTATTTAGGTGTCAAACATGTGTGACTGTGTGATTGTGAAGATTCTTAGTCACTGAGGCAAGGTGTTGCTATCCTTGACATGGAATCTTCGTTTTAATTTCATCAACAGTTTTTTCCTCTCACCCTCTCTCCAACTTTTCTACGTAACCAGTGCTGATGTAAGTACAATTCAGATTGGCGATTTCTATCAGAAGTGATACTTGCATTGATATGGCACGCTTTCAGGATCTCTTCTATTCTTTATCTCTTCAGACAAAACAGCAGTTTTCAGTTTGAGGGAATAATGCAATACCAGTATCTTGATTATCATGGCTCTATGGGATTATACATAGGATTGTCATCTATTTTTTTCCCAGGCATCCGAGATGCTCTGCTTGAAACAGAAGATCACAAATGTCCCAACTGTGGCGAGTGTGATGTATCTCCTGATCAAATCATTGGCAATGTATCCCTCCGCATGGCTGTGAGCGCTTTTGCAAATGCTGTTGGCTATTCAAACAAACGCCATGGATCAACAGAGAGAAAATCTTCACAGCAGGGCAACGCTCCGCCCAGTGCCTCCTAGTCAGAACTCCCCTCAGTCAGGACATCAGCTACAGGCAGGTCCAGATATTCAGCCTAAAGACCCTCCTCCAGTGTCAGCCCATCAGCAGCAGCATCCCCCACAGTTACCTGATAAAACACGTGTCCACCCCCCACAGTCACCTGATGAGACACGTGTCCACCCCCCCCCCCCCCCCCCAGTTACCTGATGAGACACGTGTCCACCCCCACTGTTACCTGATGAGACACATGTCCACCACCACCACCTCCCCAGTTACCTGATGACACACGTGTCCACCCCCCCCCCCCCCCCCCAACCAGTTACCTGATGATGAGATACGTGTCTACCCACACAGAACCTGTTGAGACACGTGTCTACGGTCCAAATTTACCTCATGAGACACTGTCCACCTCCCAGTTACCTGATGAGACAAGCCCCCCACAGTTCCTGATGACATGCCACCCCACCCCCCAGTTACCTGATGACACGCACCCCCCACGTTACGATGAACACTGCCACGCCCACAGTTACCTCATGAGACAAGTGTCCACCCCCACAGTTACCTGACGAGACACGTGTCCACGGCCCACAGTTACCTGATGTGACACTGCCACCCCCACAGTTACCTGATGAGACTATGTCCCACCCCTCAGGTACCTGATGAACACGTGTCCACCCCCCCCCCCCCCCCCAGTTACCTGATGAGACACGTGTCCACCCTCCACAGTTACCTGATGAGACACGTGTCCACCCCCCACAGTTACCTGATCAGACACGTGTCCACCCCCACAGTTACCTGATGAGACACATGTCCCCCCCCCCCCCCCCAGTTACCTGATGCGACACTGTCCACCCCACCCACCCCCCCAGTTACCTTGATGAGACACGTGTCCACCCCCCCTCCCACAGTTACCTGATGAGACACGTTCCACGACCACAATTACCCAGAACACTGCCACCCCACAGTTACCTGATGAGACACGTGTCCACCCCCCACAGTTACCTGATGAGACACGTGTACAACATCATATGGTGATTTCTATCAGAAGTGAAACTGGCATTGCCATGACACTGCTTCAGGATCTCTTCTTATTCTTTATCTCTTCAGACAAAACAGCAGTTTTCAGTTTGAAGGAATAATGCCATACCAGTATCTTGATTATCATGGCTCTATGGATTATACATAGGATTGTCATCTATTTTTCCCCAGGGATCCGAGATGCTCTGCTTGAAACAGAAGATCACAAATGTCCCAACTGTGGCGAGTGTGATGTATCTCCTGATCAAATCATTGGCAATATATCCCTCCGCATGGCTGTGAGCGCTTTGTAAATGCTGTTGGCTATTCAAACAAACGCCATGGATCAACAGAGAGAAAATCTTCACAGCAGGGCAACGCTCCGCCGCAGTTGCCTCCTAGTCAGAACTCACCTCAGTCAGGACATCAGCTACAGGCAGGTCCAGATATTCAGCCTAAAAGACCCTCCTCCAGTGTCAGCCCATCAACAGCAGCACCCCCACAGTTACCTGATAAGACACGTGTCCACCCCCCACAGTCACCTGATGAGACACGTGTCCACCCCCCCAGTTACCTGATGAAACGCCCCACTGTACCACCAGTCCACCACCACCACTCCCCAGTTACCTGATGAGACACGTGTCCACCCCCCCCCCCCCCCCCCCAGTTACCTGATGATGAGATACGTGTCTACCCCACACAGAACCTGTTGAGACACGTGTCTACGGTCCACAGTTACCTCATGAGACACTGTCCACCCCCACCATGTTACCTAGTACTGAGACACTGTCCACCCCCCACAGTTACCTGATGATGACGCGTGTCCACCCCCACAGTTACCTGATGAGACATGTCCCCACCCAGTTACCTGACGAGACACGTGTCCACCCCCCCCCCCCCCCCAACCCCCCCAGTTACCTGATGAAACACGTGTCCAACCCCCCCCCTCCCCCAGTTACCTGATGAGACACGTGTCCACCCTCCACAGTTACCTGATGAGACACGTGTCCACCCCCAACAGTTACCTGATGAGACAAGTGTCCACCCCCACAGTTACCTGATAGACACATGTCCCCCCCCCCCCCAGTTACCTGATGGACACTGTCCACCCCCCCACCCCCCCAGTTACCTGATGAGACACGTGTCCCACGGCCCACAGTTACCTCATGAGACACGTGTCCACACCCACCACCTCCCCAGTTACCTGATGAGACACGTGTCCCACCCCACACAGTTACCTGATGAGACACGTGTACAACATCAGATTGGTGATTTCTATCAGAAGTGAAACTGGCATTGCCATGACACTGCTTTCAGGATCTCTTCTTATTCTTTATCTCTTCAGACAAAACAGCAGTTTTCAGTTTGAAGGAATAATGCCATACCAGTATCTTGATTATCATGGCTCTATGGGATTATACATAGGATTGTCATCTATTTTTCCCCAGGCATCCGAGATGCTCTGCTGAAACAGAAGATCACAAATGTCCCAACTGTGGCGAGTGTGATGTATCTCCTGATCAAATCATTGGCAATATATCCCTCCGCATGGCTGTGAGCGCTTTGTAAATGCTGTTGGCTATTCAAACAAACGCCATGGATCAACAGAGAGAAAATCTTCACAGCAGGGCAACGCTCCGCCGCAGTGTTGCCTCCTAGTCAGAACTCACCACTCAGTCAGACATCAGCTACAGGCAGGTCCAGATATTCAGCCAAAGACCCTCCTCCAGTGTCAGCCCATCAACAGCAGCATCCCCCACAGTTACCTGATAAGACACGTGTCCACCCCCCACAGACACCTGATGAGACACGTGTCCACCCCCACTGTTACCTGATGAGACACATGTCCACCACCACCACCTCCCAGTTACCTGATGAGACACGTGTCCACCCCCCCCCCCCCAGTTACCTGATTGAGATACGTGTCCCACCCCCACCAGAACCTGTTGAGACACGTGTCTACGGTCCCACAGTTACCTCATGAGACACGTGTCCACCCCCCAGTTACCTGATGAGACACATGTCCACCCCACAGTTACCTGATGAGACGCGTGTCCACCCCCACAGTTACCTGATGAGACATGTCCCCCCCCAAGTTACCTGATGAGACACGTGTCCACCCCCCCCCCCCAGTTACCTGATGAAACACGTGTCCACCCCCCCCCCCCAGTTACCTGATGAGACACGTGTCCACCCCACAGTTACCTGATAGACACGTGTCCACCCCCACAGTTACCTGATGAGACACGTGTCCACCCCCACAGTTACCTGATGAGACACTGTCCCCCCCCCACAGTTACCTGATGAGACACGTGTCCACCCCCCCCCCCCCCACCCCCAGTACCGATGAGACACGTGTCCACGGCCCACAGTTACCTCATGAGACACGTGTCACACCCCCACAACCCCAGTTACCTGATGAACACGTGTCCACCCCCACACAGTTACCTGATGAGACACGTGTACAACATTCAGATGGGATTTCTATCAGAAGTGAAACTGGCATTGCCATGACACTGCTTTCAGATCCTTCTTATTCTTTATCTCTTCAGACAAAACAGCAGTTTTCAGTATGAAGGAATAATGCCATACCAATGATTACATGCTCATGATTATACAGATTGTCATTTTCTAGGATTATACATAGAATGTCATCTATTTTCCCAGGCATCCGAGATGCTCTGCTGAAACAGAAGATCACAAATGTCCCAACTGTGGCGAGTGTGATGTATCTCCTGATCAAATCATTGGCAATGTATCTCCGCATGGCTGTGAGTGCTTTGAAATGCTGTTGGCTATTCAAACAAACGCCATGGATCAACAGAGAGAAAATCTTCACAGCAGGGCACGCCTCCGCAGTGCCTCAGTTGCTTCCTAGTCAGAACTCCCGTCAGTCAGGACATCAGCTACAGGCAGGTCCAGATATTCAGCCTAAAGACCCTCCTCCATGTGTCAGCCCATCAGACAGCAGCATCCCCCACAGTTACCTGATAAGACACGTGTCCCCCCCCCAACTAGTCACCTGATGACACGTGTCCACCCCCACATGTTACCTGATGACACTGCATGTCCACACCACCTCATTACCTGATGAGACAGTCAGTAGCCACCCCCCCAGTTACCTGATAGGATCACGTGTCCACCCCCCCGAATACCTGTTGAACACGTGTCCACTCGGTCCCACGTTAACACTCATGAGACACGTGTCACCGCCCACATTAACCTGATGAGACACATGTCCACACCCCCAGCAGTTACCTGAGATGACACGTGTCCACCGGCCCACAGCTACCTGATGAGACATGTACCCCCCCCCCCCAGTTACTGATGAGACACGTGTCCACACCCCCCCCAGTTACCTGATGAGACACGTGTCCACCCCCACAGTTACCTGATGAGACACGTGTCCCCCACCCCCACAGTTACCTGATAGACACGTTGTCCACCCCACAGTTACCTGATGAGACACTGTCCACCCCCACAGTTACCGTGATGACACATGTCACCCCCCCCCCCCCCCAGTTACCTGATGAGACACGTGTCCACCCCCCCCCCCCCCCCCCCCCCCAGTTACCTGATGAGACACGTGTCCACGGCCCACAGTTACCTGATGAGACACGTGTCCACCCCCACACAGTTACCTGATGAGACACGTGTCCACCCCCACAAGTTACCTGATGAGACACGTGTCAACACATCAGACTGGTGATTTCTATCAGAAGTGAAACTGGCATTGCCATGACAACTGCTTTCAGGATCTCTTCTTATTCTTATCTCTTCAGACAAAACAGCAGTTTCAGTTTGAAGGAATAATGCAATACCAGTATCTTGATTATCATGGCTCTATGGGATTTACCTAGTACAGTGTCACTTTTTTTCCAGGCATCCGGGATGCTCTGCTTAAAACAGAAGATCACAAATGTCCCAACGTGTGCGAGTGTGATGTATCTCCTGATCAAATACATTGGCAATGTATCTCTCCGCATGGCTGTGAGTGCTTTTGCAATGCTGTTAGCATTCAAACAAACGCCATGGATCAACAGAGAGAAAATCTTCACAGCAGGAGCACGCCGCCGCAGTTGCCTCCAGTTGCTTCCTAGTCAGAACTCCCTCAGTCGCATCAGCTACAGGCACAGTTCAGCCTACAAGACCCCTCCAGTTACCTGATGCACAGTCCCACCCCCACAGTTACCTGATGAGACACGTGTCCCCCCCCCGTTACCTGATGAGACACGTGTCCACCCCCACAGTTACCTGATAGACACGTGTCCACCCCACGTACCTGATAGACATGTCACACCCCCCCCCCCCCAGTTACCTGATGAGACACGTGTCCACCCGCCCACAGTTACCTGATGAGACAAGCCCCCCACAGTTACCTGATGAGACACTGTCCACCCCCCACAGTTACCTGATGAGACACGTGTCCACCCCCACAGTTACCTGATGAGACACGTGTCCACGGCCCACAGTTACCTGATAGACACGTGTCCCCCCCCCCCCACCCCCCAGTTACCTGATGAGACACGTGTCCACCCCCCCCCCCCAGTTACCTGATGAGACACTGTCCACGCCCCACAGTTACCTGATGAGACACGTGTCCCACCCCCCCCCCCCAGTTACCTGATGAGACACGTGTCCACCGCCCCCAGACTGATGAAGCACATATGTGTCCACCCCCCCACAGTTACCTGATGACACTGTCACGCCCACCCCCCCCAGACCTGATGACACGTGTACCCCCCCCCCCCCCCTTACCTGTGACGATGACCAGTACCTGATGAGACACGGCCCCACAGTTACCTGATGAGACACTGTCACCCCACAGTTACCTGATGAGACACGTGTCCCAACGTTTACACTGATACGTGTCCCCACCCCCCACAGTTACCGATCGATTTCAGGCTCAGACCATCACTCTATGTGCCCCCCACAACAACGTGGCAACCCCACATTCATGTTCCCCCCCACATAACCTGTGAGAACTCACGTGCCACGCCCCAGTGCAAACCCCTCAGTCAGCACAGCCACATCTATTGTCCACCCCCACAAGTACGTGAAGACCCACCACTCTATGGCCCCCCACAACGTGAGAGACCACCACTGTATGTGCCCCACAACTAGTGAAGCTCCACCACTCTATTGTGCCCCCAACGTGAACCTATCACTCTATGTGTCCACGCCCACAAGTTGAAAATGATGAACACATGACCAATGCACCGACCTGAATGAATGAATGAAAGACACGACCGATAAGCGACTGAATGACACACGTGCCAACCCACTCTCACCCCCACAGTACTGATAACGTGTCACCCCACGTACCCACAGTGTAACACTGACCACTCTGGTTGTTCCACCCCACTCCCACCTGTCACCCCACATACGATGAAGTCCACCACCTATTGTCCACCCCCACAAGTGAAGCTCCCCCCTCTATGTGTCCACGCCCACATACGTGAAGCCTCGTTTACCAACCACTGCTACTGATGTTCCCCACCCCCCCTACACGTGCTACCTTATGTGTCCACGCCCACAGAACGTGCCCACCACCCAGTTCCCGCCCCAACGTGAAGTCCCCACCACTCTATGTGTCCACGCCCCCACAACGTGAAAACCCACCACTCTATGTGTCCACGCCCCACAACGTGAAGACCCATCACTCTATGTGTCCACGCCCCACAACGTGAAGACCACCACTCATGCACCCCACAACGTGAAGCTACACACTCTATGTGTCACCCCACAACGTGAAGACCCACCACTCTATGTGCCCCACAACGTGAGCACCATGTATGCCCACAACGTGAAGCTCACCACTCTATGTGCCCCACAACGTGAAGCTCTATCACTCTATGTGTCCACGCCCACAACTGAAAATGAGTGAACACATGACCAATGACCGACTGTAATGATTGAATGAAAGAACGACCGACAAAGCGACTGAATGACATCGATTAATCGTCTGAACGAAAGAATGACTGAACGAATGACTGACTGACGACTGGAAGAATGACTGACTAAACGACTGACCGACCGACTGTATGAATTGTCAACCGACCAAACGATTGAATGAATGAACGACCGATTGACCCACTGAGCAAATGGTTGACTGAATGACCGACTGAACGGATGGATGAATGATCAAGTGTACTGAATAAATAACTAAACGGCCGACAAACCGACTGGAGGAATATATGTCTGAACGACCGATTGGCCGACTGAACAAATGAATGGCTGTAAGACGGGCTGAACGAATGACATACGGAACGACCGACAAACTGACTGAAGATCTGATAGACCGATTGACCGACAGAATGAATGAATGACTGACCGACTGAATGAGTGAATGACTAAACGACGGACTGATTGAATGAACGAACGAGCGGTCGAATAACCGACTGTACGAATCAATGAGTTGACGACCGAATGAACGAATGAATGACTGAACGACCGAGTAACCCAATGAATGACTGAACGACCGATTGACAAACTGAACAAATGAGAGATTGAATGATGAATTAAGCGACTGAACAAATGAATGACTGAACGACCGACTGAAGGAATGAGTGAATGAATAACCGACTGTATGAATGGATGAATGGCCGACTGAAATGACTGGGTGACTAAACAGCCGACAAACCGGCCGAACGGATCAATGTCTTAACGACTGAATGAAAAAATGAATGACCGACTGACATGAATGAATGACTGAACGACCGACTGACCGAATGAACGACCCATTGATCGACTGAACGAATGAATGACTGAACGATCAACTCACGGACTGAACGATTGAATAACTAAATGACCGACTGAACGAATAAATGAATGAACAACCACCTGACCGACTGCACAAATGAATGAATGACTGACCGACTGATCGAATGTATGAGTGAACGATCGACTGACCGACTGAACGAATGGATGACTGAACGTCCAACTGACCAAATAAATGACTGAACGAGTGAAGGATTGAACGACCGAGTGATCGAGTGAATGATTGAACAACCGACTGACTGAATAAAACAAGTTGACGACCGACTAAGCGAATGAATGAATTAACGAACGAGGGACCGATTGACCGACTGAAGGATGGGGTGACTGAACGGCCGACTGAATAAATGGATGACAGACCTACTGAAATGAATGAATGATTGAACGGCCGATAGACCAACTCAACAACTTAACGACCGACTGACCGACTGAATGTCTAGACGATCAACTGGCCAACTGAACGAAAGAAAGACTGAACGGATCAACTGACCGACTAAGCGAATGACTGACTGACCTACAGAAAGAGTGAAAGACTAAACGACTGACTGAACAAACGAATAAATGAATGAACGGACGACTGACCGACTGAACGAATGACTGACTGAACGACCGATTGACCGACTGAACGAATGGATGATCAACTGACCGACTGAACGAATGAATGACTGAATGAATGAATGCGCGATCAACCGACGGACTGAATGAACGAATGGCTGAACGATCGACTGAATGAATGAAGAACCGGCTGCACGAATGAATGACCGAACGACCGACAATGAATGAACGATCAGCTCACCGACTGAACGAATGAATGACTGAACGACCGTTTGATCGACTGAACGAATGAATGATGGAACGGTCAACTGATGGACTTAACGATTGAATGGCTGAACGACCGACTGAACGAAGAAATGAATGAACAACCAACTGACCAACTGCACGAGTGAATGAATGAAGGACCAACTGATCGAATGTATGAATGAACGACCGACCGACCGACCGACGAACGAATGAGTGACTGAACGTCCGAATGACCAACTGGACGAATAAATGACTGAATGGTCGACTGACCGAATGAATGAATGAGCAATCGGCTGTCCGACTAGACAAATGATGTCTGATCGACGGACTGGCCGACTGAAAGAATGAACGACCGATTGACCGACTGAACGAATGACTGACTGACGGACTGAATAAATGAATGACCGGACGATCGACTAACCGAATGAATGAATGAACGGGGGGCCGATTGACAAGCTGAAGGATGGGTTGAGTTAACGGCTGACTGAACGAATGGATGAGTGAACTACCGATTGACTGACTGAACGAATGGATGACTGAACTACCGATTGACTGACTGAACGAATGGATGACTGAACTACTGATTGACTGACTGAACGAATGGATGACTGAACTACCGATTGACTGACTGAACGAATGGATGACTGACCCATTAGAATGAATGAATGATTGAACGGCCGACTGACCGAATGAATGAATGAATGAACTACCGATTGATTGACTGAACGAATGGATGACTGACCCATTAGAATGAATGAATGATTGAACGGCCGACTGACCGAATGAATGACTGAATTACCGATTGATTGACTGAACGAATGGATGACTGACCCATTAGAATGAATGAATGATTGAACGGCCGACTGACCGAATGAATGACTGAACTACCGATTGACTGACTGAACGAATGGATGACTGACCCATTAGAATGAATGAATGATTGAAGGGCCGACTGACCGAATGAATGACTGAATTACCGATTGATTGACTGAACGAATGGATGACTGACCCATTAGAATGAATGAATGATTGAAGGGCCGACTGACCGAATGAATGACTGAACTACCGATTGACTGACCGAACGAAAAAAATGACTGAAAGACCGATTGCACGAATGAAAGAATGCGCGATCGACTGACGGACTGACTAAATGAATGACTTGACGACCGACTGAATGAATGAACGACCGACTGACCGAAGGAAGAACTGAATGACCGACTGACAGAATGAAGGAATGAACAATCGACTGTCCGACTGTACAAACGATGTGATCGACTGACTGAAAGAATGAATTTCTGAACGACCAACTGGTCGTTTGAAAAAATGCATGGCTGAGCGACCGACTGACTAACTGAACGAACGACTGACGGACAGACTGAACGAATGAATGACTGATCGGTCGAACGAATGCATGACAAGCGAGTGACTGAAGGACCGAATGAGCGATCGACCGACCGAACGAACGAATGGCTGACTGAAGGGCCGACTGAACGAATGAATGAATGAATGAATGAGCCAGACCGAACAAAATTTACGAACGAATGACTTAACGAAGTACTGACCGACTGAACCAACGAATGACCGAACGAGCGACCAATCGATCCACCGACCCAACAAACGAAGAAAACAACAATGAACGAACGAACAAGGAAACGAGTGTACGAAAGAGAAGAAGGAATGAATAAAAAAAGAAAAAAACAAAACAAACAAAAAAAAAACAAAAAAAACGAAAGAGAAAATGTACAAATAGTATACGAAAGAATGAAAAGAATACAGCCGTGGTTCATGATTGTGAGTTATCTCATCCTGTCAACATGAAGCATGTAATAGTTATATTCTCCATTCGTTTTCCTTCAATAAAATCTATACTTTTGTATATTTTAGAGCAATACTTGCATTTATTTTTAACAACATAGCGCGGGAAGGACTGGGAGCTGGGGGGTGGGAGGGGGCAGGAGAGAAAAGAAAAATGAGTTTGCAAACTCTATGTGCGATTGATTTCAATGTAACACTTGTAAATTGTAGAAGAAAAATGAGTTTGCAAACTCTATGTGCGACTGATTTCAATGTAACACTTGTAAATTGTAGATGTGAGTGCAGAAAGCCTAAGCCTTTCATTGGTAACACTGTGATTACCACATCATAGGGCGTGCACTCCGGAAAACGTTGTACAGGAGTAAATACATGAATGAATGAATGGAAGAATACATACAGTAATGAAATAATAAATCAATTACTTACTAAGTAACTACCAAGTTAGATAAATGAAATAACAGATGAATGAAGGAACGAATGCTCCCTCTCTCTCTTTCTAGTTGTGTTAGAAAGTGGGATATAGGGAAGTGTTCATTATTGACTTTAATGCTAGAACGATAGTGTGTGTTGGGGGGGGGGGGGGGGTCAACATGCGTACGTGCATGCGTGTGTGTGTGCATGTGTGTGTGTGTGTGTGCGTGTGTGTGTGCGCGCGCGAGCGCGCGAGCGCGCCTGATGTGTGTGTGTCTGTGTGCTGCGTGCGTGCATCCTTGCGTGCTCCGTGGGAGTATGCTCGCACTTCGTGGGTGGTGGGTGGGTGGGTGGGTGGGTGGGTGCGTGCGTGCGTGCGTGCGTGCGTGTGTGTGTGTGTTGCTGACTGTGCGCAAGCATAGCGCACGCGTGTTTTTGTGTAGTGAGTGCGTGACGAGAGCATGTTGTGTTCGTGCGAGGGCATGTGCGCGGGCGCACGCTGTGTGTGGTTGTGTGTGTAAGCGCGAGCGCTCATGTGCGTGTGTGTGTGTGTGTGGTGTGTGTGTGTGTGTGTGTGTGTTGTGTGTGTTGTGGGGTGTCGCGCGCGCGCGCGAGCACACACACACACAGGTCAAATACTTGAAAGTGATACTTCATTCAATTTTGAATGGAAATGCTTATCACGCATTACTGTTTATACAATCTTCAGTAACAGCATCACACACACACGCGCGCGCGCACACACGCGCGCGCGCACGCACGCGCACACACAACACACACACACACACACAACCCAAGGTAAATCGACAGTTTCAAATTTCTTGGAAAATCAATGTCTACACCTCGACCGGTTCAAAGCGTGGTCCAGATAATTCGAACAAGCATATACGCGTGCGTGCGTGCGTGCGTGCGTGTGTGCGCGCGCGCGCGCGCGCGCGCGCGCGCGTGGTGTGTGTGTGTGTGTGTGTGTGTGTGAGCGCGCGCGCGCGTGATGTGTGCATTATGCGTGTATCCATGTAATTATTTGAATGAAATTCTAATCAGTCATAACCGACTACAAGAATAAAAACCTTTGTAAATGAAGTTAACTAGAAAAAGCCATAAAATCATAGAAAATTAAACCAGAATCAGTTTAACAAAACAAACAAACAAAAAACAAAAAAATGAAATACGTGAAAAAATATAAAACCGATTTTAAATATGTCTTGAAAATATTTTTCCATCATTTGTTTTACTCACTCACTCTCTCCCCCTCTTTCCCGCTTCTCTCTCTCTCTCTCTCTCTCTCTCTCTCTCTCTCTCTCTCTTCTTTCTCATGGTTTTTCTCTTTTAGCCATGTGTCTCTCTCTTTGTCCTTGGGTTTGCCTCTCTCTCGCGCGCTCTCTCTCTCTCTGAACCTAGCTCTCTCTCGGAGACAGAGAGAGAGAGAGAGAGAGAGAGAGAGAGAGAGAAGACAGACAGAGAGACAGGGAGAGAGAGAGAGAGAGAGGGAGAGACAGAGACAGAGAGAGAGAGAGAGAGAGAGTGGGGGGGAGGTGATGGAACGAGACGGAGAGGAAGACCCAGAATGACAATGATGGACGAGATGGCATGAGCAGTACGTGAGGAGGAATGACAGACAGGAACAGATGTGCAACACGCAAAACCCATGAACGGTCGACTGGAGAAAAGGTGGAGAACGTGGTCATGAACAATGACGGTTGAGAGGAGATGACGACAACGACTAGAGAAGAATCCATGATGGACCGGAGGGGAAGAAGAGAACGCCAGAACGATCAATGAATGATGGGCCTGGGACAAAAAGAAAAGATCGTGAGACTGATGACTGATTGAGCGAACTGGCGACTGATGAATGGTTAACGGCAGAACAGTTCAGAATTCATCGAATGGAGATGATTTTCCAACGCTCTGTCGAGGAAGTCACAGTAGCAGGAAAGTCGCTGAAACATGGCAAAGCTGCAAGCTTTTTCAACATCTCCACAGAACACCTGAATATGGCGGAAAGGCCATAACTGATATAGAAACTGCTATCTGCAACAAAATATGGCCCACTACATAGGTCTATATACAGACGCGACATGGACCTGGAAGAAACAGCCCACTCACACAAATGAGATTCATTGCAAGATACTATACATCAGATATACTTATCATGTCACCATTGAATAAGCCATTGCAAGATACTCTACATCAGGTATACTGATCATGTCACCATTGAATAAGTCATTGCAAGATACTCTACATCAGGTATACTGATCATGTCACCACTGAAGAAGTGCGCCAGACCATCAAACAACACACCGCGCCATACAAAGATTTGCTAACACTAGCAAAGCAAAGAAACTGGGTCGGCATTGTCATGAAGATCCAACGGCCCCGCTGAAGAAGTCATCATCCAGGGAAGTGTTGAAGGAGAGACACCAGAGAGAAGACAGAAAAAAATGGACTGACAACATCTGTAGAGACCAGAGAGAAGACAGAAACACATGGACTGACAACATTGCAGAATGGACAGGGAAACCGTCTGCAGAGCCTAAGGCCTCGGAGCACATCCGACAGAACTGGACACAACAGTTCTTCAGTGCGATGCCCCAGTGACTTCACACGGACCTAGGAAAAAGAAGCTGAATATTAGTGACACCAAGACAAAATAACTCTTGTATTCTAAAATGAGTTTTTAAAGCCAGAACGTAAGAGAGATTACAGGATTGAGCCATCTGTTAACATTTTTTTTTTAATGATTTGGATACACGGCTCAAAAATGTTCTTGGGTCTTGTTTACGTTATCTTTCTCAGATGATAAAATGTTAATGTTTTCGACTGTCGTCAGCGCAATAATAATCATTATCAAATCTGAAAAGTCGGTTCTCTCAGTGAGGCATGACAGGCTCTGTTGTACCCAATGAAACAGATGAAATAACAAAAATGCATTTTTTTTTAGTTTACTTGTATAATTTCTCACGGGCTGGAGAGATACAGCGTGTGTCTAGGTTTTTGAAGATATTCGTTACCACAGCCTACGAATACTTTGTTTCTGAATTCAAGATAAAAAGACTTCAAATAACAACGATTAGCTTTTGACAATTTACTTTATTCTGAAAGAAACAGTTAGCCAGCTTCATGGTATGAATTCAATGCATGTACATGGGTGAAACTGGAAAAAAATTGAAAAACTGAAAGGCCGGGGTCCAGGGGCCGTCTAGGCCCCTGGCGGGGTCCGAAATTGATTTTTTGAAAAATTCAGACAGTTTTCGTGGCCTCTGGTGAAAGGAAATTTGGAACCGAAGCCTTATTTGAAACACATATTTATTGCTTATATGTGAACAAAAGTTATCATTTTAAATTCAAAAAAAAAAGAAAAAAACTTACCCCCCCCCCTAAAAGACATGGTTGGTGTCTTGGATATAGATGGGCAGTAAGGGTATCAAGATCACAAATCTGTGCATTTTCTAAGGTCTTAATAGAGAGGTTCCACTGTACTTCCAAAACTAACCCATTTTATTACACGGAAGAAACAGAACCTTTAGTAGTTTTCCCCATCCTTTTTTTCCAGAAAACTAACCCTCATGTTTATTTTTCTTTTATGTTTTTTTTTCTTTCTTTAAATATTTTTTTCATACTATTATGTCTCTCTCTCTCTCACTGCCTTACATACATCTTTGTGTGTGTGTGTGTGTGTGTGTGTGTGTGTGTTGTGTGTGTGTGTGTGTGTGTGTGTGTGTGTGTGTGCGTGTGTGCGAGCGTGTGTGTGTGTGTCACTAGGGGGGAAGGGGGGGGGGCATGGAGGGCTGCTGAAAAAAATTTGACTGAAATTCTTACCTTCATGCTTTTAATATGGTCCGGACTTCTGGCATGCTTTGCTAGCCGAAATTTTCCATTGGATCCATACTTGAGGTCCGAGTTGCACAAGCGGCAAAACGCTACACCAGGTTTGGTTTTTTTCAAACACCAAACACGGTGTTGTCGTTTTTCATCATCTATTTCGTTCAGCCAAGCCCATCGCCACTTATTAGTGATGCGAGGTCGACCTCCTCAACTGAATCACCTTCTTTAAGATAGGACATTCTCACGGTTTCCAACGAACTCCAAACTCGAAATCTAGATTTCGGCAAACGGTGCTTTAACTTTGTTCCCTAAAATAAGAGTACTTCCGATTCGGCACTTCCGTTTTATAGTAAGACACACTCGATACGTAATTTGCGCAATTTTTGAGACTGTTTTGAAAAACTTTTTTTTTGTTGAGATTTACTAAAAACGGAAAATTCCGTCTCGAATAATTTCATAAAACGGATTCCGTCCTCAGACGGAAGAAGTTTCACCCATGCATGTGTATGTACCGGATTGCCAAGAGCTAATTCGACAGCTCTACTGTCTGTAGTCTGTATTTCATTCAACAAACTGTGCAGGGCTGATAAATAAACTCATTCAGAAATAATTTGGATCTGATGAGGCTGGTGACTGTGGTAACGGAGGTTTATTGTTGTTGTTTGTAGTTTGATCCCATAGTGAAGCACCAATTGCTGTAAATGACAATTGACCTTTTCCTTGCTGTCACTATCAATTTATCAGAGCTGTAAATGACAATTGACCTTTCCCTTGCTGTCACTATCAATTTCTCAGCATGAACTAAGCGTCAATTGCTGTAAATGACAATTGACCTTTCCCTTGCTGTCACTATCAATTTCTCAGTATGAAACTCCCAATGTAATTACTAGTCAAGCGAGTATCCAAAACCTTCGTCTCGTGAATGTCGTAAAGTTTTGTCATCTAATACTTGCTGTAGCAATGATGTCGGATTCTTGCCGTCAGATATTTGTTATCAGTGTTTTCTCTCCGGAATATGCCAGCCCATTTTATTAAATGTACATGTTTAATGTATGCTCCAGCTGATAAATATTTTGCACATAATTCATTACCTTCATCTTCTTAGATTTGCATTTGTCTAAAAAGAAATATTGTATGAATATTAAACCATATGCATTTCTTTTGATGGTACCTTAGGTAGGTCATGAGGTGTAGCACACACAACAGAAGTAACAATGACACATTGAAGGGTATGGATATTCTGATATGATGACTGGATTGGCTGACTCCTACTCATTCAGATTCACTAGATTAAAAAAGTGCAGCATACCTCTTTGCTTACTCTAGTAATGTTCACATTCTAAAGCAGTTTTGCAAAATATTTCTTATTGTAAGCTTTTGACGATAAATACGGAAAATGTATTTCTATAACACAACAGAAAATAGTACAAACAAGCTATATGACCTTCAAGTCAATGTCATAAAACATTAAAGAATCGGTGAAGAAGAACAGTAAACACAAGAGAAAAGGGTAAAAGTACACACACACACACACCACACACACACACAGAGAGAGAGAGAGAGAGAGAGAGAGAGAGAGAGACAGAAAGAGAGAGACAGAGAGCGAGAGAGAGAGACAGACAGACAGACAGACAGAAAGAGAGGGAGGGAGGGAGACAGAGAACACCTCGACTAACACCAAGTTTAGCCTTATTCCCAGCACTGTGCACAAAAAAAAAAAAAAAAAAAAAAAAAAAAAAAAAAAAAAAAAAAACACCTACAAGAAAATCATGTGGTTAAGCTATGTTTGGTAAAGACATTCAAGTACTGTACAATTTGTTAAAACAACAGAAACGTATTTCATTTGAAAATGACAAACACATACTGTCCCCACCCCCTTCCCTCCACACCTCTCCATTCCCATCTTTTCCCCTGTACTGTCACTCCTCCACAAACACACCAATTCACACTGTCCCCGCCCCCTTCCCTCTACACCTCTCCATCCCCATCTTTTCCTCTGTACTCCACGAACACACCAATTTACATGGATGCGCCAAAATGCTGATTCATGCACCCCCCCCCCCCCGCCCCCTATCCACACACACACACACACACACACACACACACACGAGCGAGCGGACACACACAGGCATACACGCACGCACACACACGCATGCGCGCCCGCCCGCACACATATACATATACAACCATACGCACGTGCACAGGCACACATGTACATATTCCACCATGCGCGCGCGCATGCAAGTCGTACGTATAACACGCACACACACACGCACGCACACACATGGTGTACACACACACACACACACACACACACACACATATATTATATATATATATATATATATATATATATATAATTTTTTTTCCCCCAGGGGCGTTTTTAAAACGATCTTTCAGCATTTATGTTTTGACAACAAATAAAAGACCAGCAACACTTTTAAACTAAAAGAAAACCCTCAAATGTTCTTTAAATTCCTTGTATGTGATACATGAATTGGGCCTTTGATGAACAGTTATTGTCTCATTTTTCTGTCTTCAACTTTTGACTATCAGAAAAGACGGCTCCAGGATATCTTGTCCACCGACAATGCCTTATAAACGCCTATGCTTTTTCAAAAGATCTCATGACAACAATGCTTCTTAATTCAATAGGATACATTCGGAATTTAAAAGTATTCTTAATTTCTTCTATTTTTCCACATGTTATGCACATGTTTGGATCCGCAACATGGGAATGATCACTGACAGACGGAACGGGAACTGAAGACGTGAGAAGGATGAATGATGGACGAGTGAAGAAAAGTAGAACGAAGATCAATGGATGTGAGGAGAAGATAAAATGATCATGAAACTGATGAATGATGCTCTGGAGGAGGACAGGAGTTTTAGAGCATGAAGGATGAATGGGAGAAGAACATAAGAATGATACACAACGGGCGGGATAGGAAGGGGAGAACTGGATTAGTTGTAAATGGAACGTCCATCCTACTGTTCAATACTGCTGAAAATTAAAGGGGCAACAATGGAAATGACTGCATCGTAGGTTCGCGGCAATTCAGAAGAATAGGTTAGCAGAGTGTAAAAGGAACATGTTTGTGGCATAGAAGAATGAAAGGGAAGGGGGGGGGGGAGACTGCAGGACTTCAAAAAGGTTGGAGGTTTAGTGGAAAAAGACCCAATATGACATAAGAGACTGAGGAATAGGGAAACATGATGAATAAATCATGTATAACAGGGCGTACTGACAGTAATGGAAGGGCTAAAGAACAAAACTAGGGGGGGGGGGGAGAGAAACTGAGGCCTCGGGTTCAACTCCATGAAATGTTTACAGAAGGCAACTGCCGTGGAGAAGCAGGAAGCAGTGGAGGGAGATGGAGACTGGTGGTGGTGCATATCCAGTCCTCTCAGCATGTCCACAGCATGGTTATACCATACAGTGAAAGGTCTCTGGACAACATCAAGGAGTGAACTCTCAGCATGTCCACAGCATGGTTATACCACACAGTGAAAGGTCTCTGGTCAACATCAAGGAGTGAACTTTCAGCCTGTCCACAGCATGGTTATACCATACAGTGAAAGGTCTCTGGACAACATCAAGGAGTGAACTCTCAGCATGTCCACAGCATGGTTATACCATACAGTGAAAGGTCTCTGGTCAACATCAAGGAATGAACTCTCAGCATGTCCACAACATGTTTATACCATACAGTGAAGCGTCTCTGGACAACATCAAGGAGTGAACTCTCAGCATGTCCACAGCATGGTTATACCATACAGGGAAAGGTCTCTGGTCAACATCAAGGAGTGAACTTTCAGCCTGTCCACAGCATGGTTACACCATACAGGGAAAGGTCTGTGGACAACATCAAGGAGTGAACTCTCAGCCTGTCCACAGCATGGTTATACCACACAGTGAAATGTCTCTGGTCAACATCAAGGAGTGAACTCTCAGCATGTCCACAGCATGGTTATACCATACAGGGAAAGGTCTGTGGACAACATCAAGGAGTGAACTCTCAGCATGTCCACAGCATGGTTATACCACACAGTGAAAGGTCTCTGGTCAACATCAAGGAATGAACTCTCAGCATGTCCACAACATGTTTATACCATACAGTGAAGCGTCTCTGGACAACATCAAGGAGTGAACTCTCAGCATGTCCACAGCATGGTTACACCATACAGGGAAAGGTCTGTGGACAACATCAAGGAGTGAACTCTCAGCATGTCCACAGCATGGTTACACCATACAGGGAAAGGTCTGTGGACAACATCAAGGAGTGAACTCTCAGCATGTCCACAGCATGGTTACACCATACAGGGAAAGGTCTGTGGACAACATCAAGGAGTGAACTCTCAGCATGTCCACAGCATGGTTACACCATACAGGGAAAGGTCTGTGGACAACATCAAGGAGTGAACTCTCAGCATGTCCGCAGCATGGTTACACCATACAGGGAAAGGTCTGTGGACAACATCAAGGAGTGAACTCTCAGCATGTCCGCAGCATGGTTACACCATACAGGGAAAGGTCTGTGGACAACATCAAGGAGTGAACTCTCAGCATGTCCACAGCATGGTTACACCATACAGGGAAAGGTCTGTGGACAACATCAAGGAGTGAACTCTCAGCATGTCCACAGCATGGTTACACCATACAGGGAAAGGTCTGTGGACAACATCAAGGAGTGAACTCTCAGCATGTCCACAGCATGGTTACACCATACAGGGAAAGGTCTGTGGACAACATCAAGGAGTGAACTCTCAGCATGTCCACAGCATGGTTACACCATACAGGGAAAGGTCTGTGGACAACATCAAGGAGTGAACTCTCAGCATGTCCACAGCATGGTTACACCATACAGGGAAAGGTCTGTGGACAACATCAAGGAGTGAACTCTCAGCATGTCCACAGCATGGTTACACCATACAGGGAAAGGTCTGTGGACAACATCAAGGAGTGAACTCTCAGCATGTCCACAGCATGGTTACACCATACAGGGAAAGGTCTGTGGACAACATCAAGGAGTGAACTCTCAGCATGTCCACAGCATGGTTACACCATACAGGGAAAGGTCTGTGGACAACATCAAGGAGTGAACTCTCAGCATGTCCACAGCATGGTTACACCACACAGGGAAAGGTCTGTGGACAACATCAAGGAGTGAACTCTCAGCATGTCCACAGCATGGTTACACCATACAGGGAAAGGTCTGTGGACAACATCAAGGAGTGAACTCTCAGCATGTCCACAGCATGGTTACACCACACAGGGAAAGGTCTGTGGACAACATCAAGGAGTGAACTCTCAGCATGTCCACAGCATGGTTACACCATACAGGGAAAGGTCTGTGGACAACATCAAGGAGTGAACTTGAACAGGGAGGAGTGGAGGGAAAACGGGACTGAAAGTACAATACCCTGGTACATGGTGTGAAAGTACGGAAATGAGAAGCAAGGGAAGTAAGTTAAAAACAAAGTGTTGTGCCGAGTACCAGCATATCCTACGTGAGTGGGAGCAGGGGCAAAAGTGGGGCATTTATAAAGAGTCATAAGCGGTATCCATCTAAATTGATATATTCTGAGTGGATCAGACGTAAACCATATGTGGGCCTGAAGCCTATATATAAAAAAAAAACAACAAACTTGTTAATATCGAGACCAAAACTCGCATGGATCAACATGATTTTTTTGAAGGTCAGGGTTTCTTTAATCAACGTGATTTAGCATAGTTGTATCAGGAACCCCATCCCCACCCTTTCCCATCAATTCTCATGCCCACCCCGTTATATAGTAAGCTCAGGGTAAAGCAATTCGGCTGCTGTAAGACGGGTTCACATACACCTGAGGCTTCATGTATTGATGTTCTGGTGGTATTGGTGTAGTGTTGATATACCCGAGGCTTCCTGTATTGATGTTAATTCTGGTGGTATTGGTGTAGAGTTGATACACTTGAGGCTTCATGTACTGATGTTCTGGTGGTATTGGTGTAGTGTTGATATACCTGATGCTTCCTGCATTGATGTTCTGGTGGTATTGGTGTAGTGTTGATACACTTGAGGCTTCATGTACCGATGTTCTGGTGGTATTGGTATAGTGCTGATATACCTGAGGCTCCCTGTACTGATGTTCTGGTGGTATTGGTGTAGTGCTGATATACCTGAGGCTCCCTGTACTGATGTTTTGGTGGTACTGGCGTAGTGCTGATATACCTGAGGCTCCATGTACTGATGTTCTGGTGGTACTGGTGTAGTGTTGATATATCTACGGCTTCATGTACTGATGTTCTGGCGTACTGGTGTTGTGTTGCATATACCCTCTACCTTACCTGTCATCTCGTCTATTCCCCGACCGTCCGACCGGTCTTCCTGTTACGGTTATCCCGTCTGCCCTGCCACCATGGTGAGTGTTGACGTCTGTCCTGCCACCTCAGTGAGTGTTGACGTCTGCCCTACCACCTTGGTGAGTGTTGACGTCTGTTCTACCACCTCAGTGAGTGTTGACGTCTGTCCTACCATCTTGGTGAGTGTTGACGTCTGTCCTACCACCTCAGTGAGTGTTGACGTCTGTCCTACCATCTTGGTGAGTGTTGACGTCTGTCCTACCACCTTGGTGAGTGCTGACTTCTGCCCTACCACCTTGGTGAGTGCTGACGTCTGCCCTACCACCATGGTGAGTGTTGACGTCTGCCCTACCACCTTGGTGAGTGTTGACGTCTGTCCTACCACCTTGGTGAGTGTTGACGTCTGTCCTACCACCTTGGTGAGTGTTGACGTCTGTCCTACCACCTTGGTGAGTGTTGACGTCTGCCCTACCACCTTGGTGAGTGTTGACGTCTGCCCTACCACCTTGGTGAGTGTTGACGTCTGTCCTACCACCTTGGTGAGTGCTGACGTCTGCCCTGCCACCTTGGTGAGTGTTGACGTCTGCCCTACCACCTTGGTGAGTGTTGACGCTCAACCTGAAGAATGATGACCTCATACGGAACCTGGCTCGTGTGTCACTTCTCCACACAGGGTCTATACCGAATCAGCTTTAATACTACTTTGACGGACGCGCAAGAAATCTCATCGACGAAATATTGTCGAATACTGCCAGCGGTATCACAAAAGCAATCGCGGCAATGAAAAGCTGTTGAATTAACACAGCA
>CM065745.1:40692214-40707214 GCA_033310375.1 Conus canariensis
CTCTCTCTCTCTCTCTCTCTCTCCTCTCCTGTCTGTCCGTCAGTTAGTCAATCCTTTCGTCGGTCTGCCTGTCCGTTCCTCGCTATCAGTCGGTCTGTCCCCCCCTCTCTCTCTCTCTCACACACACTTCCCTCCCCCTACCCCGTCCGTCCGTCAATCCTTTCGTCTGTCTGTCTGTCCTTTCGTGGCTATCAGTCTGTCTGTCCCCCCCCCCTCTCTCTCTCTCTCTCTCTCTCGCTTCCCTCCCCCTACCCCGTCCCTCCCTCAATCAGTCAATCCTTTCGTAGGTCTGTCTGTGTGTCTGTCTCTCCCTCTTTCTCCTTCTCTATCTACCTACCTCACTCTCTGTGTCTCTGTTCTTTCGTCGCTATATGTCTGTCCCTCTCTCTGTCTCTCTCTCTCTCCCCGTCTGTCACTGTCTGTCTGTCTGTCTCTCTATCCTTCCGTCGCTATCTGTCTGTCTGTCCCCCCCCCCTTTCTCTCTCTCTCTTGTGTGTGTGTGTGTGTGTGTGTGTGTGTGTGTGTGTGTGTGTGTGTGTGTGTACGTCCATCCGTTTCTGTCTTGGCGTATTCGTGCGTGCGTGGGTGCGTTAGTGCGCGCGCGCCCACGTGTGAATGTTGTGTGTGTGTGTGTGCGTGGGGGGGGGGGGGGGGGGGCAGGTGGGTGCGCGCGCGTATGTGTGTTTGTGTTTGAATATGTGTGTGTGTGTGTGTGTGTGTGTGTGTGTGTGTGTGTGTGTGTGTGTGTGCGTGTGTGTGTGTGTGTGTGTGTGTGCGTGTGTGCGTGCGTGCGTGCGTGCGTGTGTGTGTGTGTGCGTGCGTGCGTGCGTGTGTGTGTGTGTGCGTGCGTGCGTGTGTGTGTGTGTCAGCGCTCACAAACCACTATGAAGGGAACTCTGTTAAGATACCTCAGAGTTTCCAAGTCACAACAGCCTTTGTGCATTCGATGCTATGCCCTGTACACGCAAACCAGAAAGCCGGTTAAGGTTCCTATCAAACCTCATTTCGCAGACCACATTAAACCCTGTCACAACTGAACTTTGTACTCTTCAAACGAGTAACAATGGTTGAAATTAATTGTGAAATCAACCTTAATACCTTGTTGAATGCAAAGCGTTTACAAATACTTGTTTCCACTGCTGACTGACTTATTCCATAGCCCCATACCTGCTCTCCATTTGGTGACAGGGAAAAGAACAAGCAGCAGACTAAACACATTCCCCACTGAGTGCGGCTGTATTGAAAGGGAGGGAGGGAGAAGGAGGAGAGAGCGGGAGGGTGGGGGAAGGGCGGGGGTGGGAACCGGGAAGAGGATCAGCGAGAAAAAAAAAAGAAAGAAAACGGATCTCACCGTGAGTCAAACGGATCTCACCGTGAGTCAAACGGATCTCACCGTGAGTCAAACGGATCTCACCGTGAGTCAAACGGATCTCACCGTGAGTCAAACGGATCTCACCGTGAGTCAACGGATCTCACCGTGAGTCAACGGATCTCACCGTGAGTCACAGCACCGAGTGACACGAAACGAAAAGACGAAAAATTGGAAAAGTAGAACAGTGGCAATAATTACTAGTACCATCATACCTAGCGCAATTATTAGGTTTCTTTCTTTTTCGCTTATGAGTACTGTTATTTCTCGTACTGTTATTGCTGGTGGTGCTTCGACACGACTCTTACTACTACTACTACTACTTACTACTACTACTACTACTACTACTGCCGCTTCTGCTGCTGTTGCTGCTATATGCCCAGTGTATCACTACGGTCATGACAAGACGATCCAGCAAACTTTTGTCAACAATGGCGCTTATACTCTCTCTCTCTCTCTCTCTCTCTCTCTCTCTCTCTCTCTCTCTCCATGCACAACAGTAAGAGAAGTCGTAAACTAAGTCAAAGGGTGATGGGTAAGGGTCAGGACGCTTCTTCGAAGAAACTATGACAGGAAAGCTGTACAACTTGTGGTCAGGTCTACCTGGCGAACAAAGAAAGGAAGCTGGTTACAAATGGAGGGACCCTAGTATGGAAGGAAAACGTTGGCCCTAGGACTCAGGCCTAGAAGATGAAAAAGTTTCTGTACATGTGAATGTCACAAAGGGAAAAACGTTGGCCGTAGGACTCAGGCCTAAAAGATGAAAAAGTCCGATACATGTGGATGTCACAAAGGAAAAAACGTTGGCCGTAGGACTCAGGCCTAAAAGATTGGAAAAGTCTGTAACATGTGGATGTCACAAAGGAAAAACGTTGGCCTAGGACTCATGCCTAAAAGATGAAAAGTCTGTACATGTGGATGTCACAAAGGAAAACGTTTGGCCGTAGGACTCAGGCTAAAAAGATGAAAAAAGTCCTACATGTGGATGTTCAAAAGGAAATCGTTTGGCCGTAGGACTCAGGCTAAAAGATGAAAAAGTCTCGTAACATGTGGATGTCCAAAGGAAAAACGTTGGCCCTAGGACTCAGGCCTAAAAGATGAAAAGTCCGTACATGTGGATGTCACAAAGGAAAACGTTTGGCCGTAGGACTCGGGCTAAAAGATGAAAAAGGTCGTACATGTGGATGTCACAAAGGAAACGTTGGCCGTAGGATCAGGCTAAAAAATGAAAAAAGTCTGTTACATGTGGATGTCAAAAGGAAAACGTTGGCCGTAGGGAACTCAGGCCTAAAAAGATGAAAAAGTCTGGATGTCAGAAAGGAGAACAACGTTGGCCGTAGGAACTCAGGCCTAAAAGATGAAAAGTCTGTACATGTGGATGTTCACAAAGGAAAAACGTTGGCCGTAGGACTCAGGCCTAAAAGATGAAAAGTCTGTACATGTGGATGTCACAAAGGAAAAACGTTGGGCCGTAGGACTCAGGCCTAAAAGATGAAAAGTCTGTACTGTGGATGTCACAAAGGAAAAACGTTGGCCCTAGGGACTCAGGCCTAAAAGATGAAAAGTCCTGTACATGTGGATGTCAGAAAGGAAAACGTTTGGCCGTAGGACTCAGGCCTAAAAGATGAAAAGTCTGTACATGTGGATGTTCAGAAAGGAAAAAACGTTGGCCGTAGGACTCAGGCCTAAAAGATGAAAAAGTCTGTACATGTGGATGTCACAAAGGAAAAAACGTTGGCCCTAGGACTCAGGCCTAAAAAGATGAAAAGTCTGTACATGTGGATGTCAAAAGGAAAACGTTGGCCCGTAGGAACTCAGGGCCTAAAGATGAAAAAGTCTGTACATGTGGATGTCCACAAAGGAAAAACGTTGGCCGTAGGACTTCAGGCCTAAAAGTGAAAAGTCCCTGTTACATGTGGATGTCACAAAGGAAAAACGTTGGCCGTAGGACTCAGGCCTAAAAAGATGAAAAGTCTGTATACATTGGATGTCACAAAGGAAAAACGTTGGCCGTAGGACTCAGGCCTAAAAGATGAAAAAGTCTGTACATGTGGATGTCAAAAAGGAAAACGTTTGGCCGTAGGACTCAGGCCTAAAAAGATGAAAAGTCTGTACATGTGGATGTCACAAAAGGAAAAACGTTGGCCCTAGGACCAGGCCTAAAAGATGAAAAAGTCTGTACATGTGAATGTCACAAAGGAAAAAACGTTTGGCCGTAGGACTCAGGCCTAAAAGATGAAAAGTCCTGTACATGTGGATGTCAAAAGGAGAACGTTGGCCGTAGGACTCAGGCCTAAAAGATGAAAAAGTCGTACAATGTGGATGTCACAAGAGGAAACGTTGGCCTAGGGACTCAGGCCTAAAAAAGAAAAGTCTGTACATGTGTGAGTCACAAAGGAAACGTTGGCCGTAGGACTCAGGCTAAAAGATGAAAAGATCTCTACGTGATGTCAAAAGGAAAACGTTGGCCGTAAGGATCCAGGCAAAGATGAAAAGTCTGTACATGTGAGTCAAAAGGAAAACGTTGGCCCGTAGGAACTCGAGGCTAAAAGATGAAAAAGCGTAATGTGGAATGTCAACAAGGAAAACGTTGGCGTAGGACTCAGGCCTAAAGATGAAAAGTCTTACATGTGTATGTCACAAGGAGAAACGTCTGGCCGTAGGACTCAGCCTAAAGATGAAAAGTCTGTACATGTGATTCACAAAGGAAAACGTTGGCCGTAGGACTAGCTAAAAGATGAAAAGTCTGTACATGGGAAGTCCAGAAAAGGGTAAAACGTTGGCGTTAGGACTCCTAGGCCTTAAAGATGTCTAAGTCTTACTTTATGTCAACAAAGTAAAAACGTTGTGCCTAAGGGACTCGGCTGAAAAGATGACAAAAGTCTGTACATGTGGATGTCAAAGGAAACGTTGGCCGTAGGACTCAGCCTAAAAGATGTAAAAGTCGTATGTGGATCCCAGAAAGGAAGAAAAACGTTGGCCGTAGGACTCAGGCCTAAAAGATGAAAAAGTCTGTACATGTGGATGTCAAAAGGAAAACGTTGGCCCGTAGGACTCAGGCCTAAAAGATGAAAAGTCTGTACATGTGGATGTCCAGAAAGGAGAACGTTGGCCGTAGGACTCAGGCCTAAAAGATGAAAAGTCTGTACATGTGGATGTCAAAAGGAAAACGTTGGCCGTAGGACTCAGGCCTAAAAGATGAAAAAGTCTGTACATGTGATGTCACAAAGGAGAACGTTGGCCGTAGGACTCAGGCCTAAAAGATGAAAAGTCTGTACATGTGGATGTCACAAAGGAAAAACGTTGGCCGTAGGACTCAGGCCTAAAAGATGAAAAAGTCTGTACATGTGGATGTCACAAAGGAGAACGTTGGCCGTAGGACTCAGGCCTAAAAGATGAAAAGTCTGTACATGTGGATGTCACAAAGGAAAACGTTGGCCGTAGGACTCAGGCCTAAAAAGATGAAAAGTCTGTACATGTGGATGTCACAAAAGGAAAACGTTGGCCGTAGGACTCAGGCCTAAAAGATGAAAAGTCTGTACATGTGGATGTCAGAAAGGAAAACGTTGGCCGTAGGACTCAGGCCTAAAAGATGAAAAGTCCTGTACATGTGGATGTCACAAAGGAAAACGTTGGCCCTAGGACTCAGGCCTAAAAGATGAAAAGTCCTGTACATGTGGATGTCACAAAAGGAAAACGTTGGCCGTAGGACTCAGGCCTAAAAGATGAAAAGTCTGTACATGTGGATGTCACAAAGGAGAAACGTTGGCCCTAGGACTCAGGCCTAAAAGATGAAAAGTCTGTACATGTGGATGTCACAAAGGAAAAACGTTGGCCGTAGGACTCAGGCCTAAAAGATGAAAAGTCTGTACATGTGGATGTCACAAAGGAAAACGTTGGCCTAGGACTCAGGCCTAAAAGATGAAAAGTCTGTACATGTGGATGTCACAAAGGAAAACGTTGGCCGTAGGACTCAGGCCTAAAAGATGAAAAGTCTGTACATGTGGATGTCACAAAGGAAAACGTTGGCCGTAGGACTCAGGCCTAAAAGATGAAAAGTCTGTACATGTGGAATGTCACAAAAGGGAAAACGTTTGGGCCCGTATGGAGACTCAGGCCTAAAAGATGAAAAGTCTGTACATGTGGATGTCAGAAAGGAGAACGTTGGCCGTAGGACTCAGGCCTAAAAGATGAAAAGTCTGTACATGTGGATGTCACAAAGGAGAACGTTGGCCGTAGGACTCAGGCCTAAAAGATGAAAAGTCTGTACATGTGGATGTCACAAAGGAAAACGTTGGCCGTAGGACTCAGGCTAAAAGATGAAAAGTCTGTACATGTGGATGTCACAAAGGAAATCGTTGGCCCTAGGACTCAGGCCTAAAAGATGAAAAGTCTGTACATGTGAATGTCACAAAGGAAAACGTTGGCCGTAGGACTCAGGCTAAAAAGATGAAAAGTCCGTACATGTGGATGTCCACAAAGGAAAACGTTGGCCCGTAGGACTCAGGCCTAAAAGATGAAAAGTCCTGTACATGTGGATGTCACAAAGGAAAACGTTGGCCCTAGGACTCAGGCCTAAAAGATGAAAAGTCTGTACATGTGGATGTCACAAAGGAAAAACGTTGGCCGTAGGACTCAGGCTAAAAGATGAAAAGTCCGTACATGTGGATGTCACAAAGGAAATCGTTGGCCGTAGGACTCAGGCCTAAAAGATGAAAAGTCCGTACATGTGGATGTCACAAAGGAAAACGTTGGCCGTAGGACTCAGGCTAAAAGATGAAAAGTCCGTACATGTGGATGTCACAAAGGAAAACGTTGGCCCGTAGGACTCAGGCTAAAAGATGAAAAGTCCGTACATGTGGATGTCACAAAGGAAAACGTTGGCCGTAGGACTCAGGCCTAAAAGATGAAAAGTCTGTACATGTGATGTCACAAAGGAGAAACGTTGGCCGTAGGACTCAGGCCTAAAAGATGAAAAGTCTGATGTCAGAAAGGAGAACGTTTGGCCGTAGGACTCAGGCCTAAAAGATGAAAAGTCTGTACATGTTGGATGTCACAAAGGAAAACGTTGGCCGTAGGACTCAGGCCTAAAAGATGAAAAGTCTGTACATGTGGATGTCACAAAGGAAAACGTTGGCCGTAGGACTCAGGCCTAAAAGATGAAAAGTCTGTACATGTGGATGTCACAAAGGAAAACGTTGGCCCTAGGACTCAGGCCTAAAAGATGAAAAGTCTGTACATGTGGATGTCAGAAAGGAAAACGTTGGCCGTAGGACTCAGGCCTAAAAGATGAAAAGTCTGTACATGTGGATGTCAGAAAGGAAAACGTTGGCCGTAGGACTCAGGCCTAAAGATGAAAAGTCTGTACATGTGGATGTCACAAAGGAAAAACGTTGGCCCTAGGACTCAGGCCTAAAAGATGAAAAGTCCTGTACATGTGGATGTCAGAAAGGAAAACGTTGGCCGTGGGACTCAGGCCTAAAGATGAAAAGTCTGTACATGTGGATGTCACAAAGGAAAACGTTGGCCCTAGGACTCAGGCCTAAAAGTTGAAAAAGTCTGTACATGTGGATGTCAGAAAGGAAAACGTTGGCCGTAGGACTCAGGCCTAAAAGATGAAAAGTCTGTACATGTGGATGTCACAAAGGAAAACGTTGGCCGTAGGACTCAGGCCTAAAAGATGAAAAGTCTGTACATGTGGATGTCACAAAGGAAAACGTTGGCCGTAGGACTCAGGCCTAAAAGATGAAAAGTCTGTACATGTGGATGTCACAAAGGAAAACGTTGGCCGTAGGACTCAGGCCTAAAAGATGAAAAGTCTGTACATGTGGATGTCACAAAGGAAAACGTTGGCCGTAGGACTCAGGCCTAAAAGATGAAAAGTCTGTACATGTGGATGTCACAAAGGAAAACGTTGGCCGTAGGACTCAGGCCTAAAAGATGAAAAGTCTGTACATGTGGATGTCACAAAGGAAAACGTTGGCCTAGGACTCAGGCCTAAAAGATGAAAAGTCTGTACATGTGGATGTCAAAAGGAAAACGTTGGCCGTAGGACTCAGGCCTAAAAGATGAAAAGTCCTGTACATGTGGATGTCACAAAGGAAACGTTGGCCCTAGACTCAGGCCTAAAAGATGAAAAGTCTGTACATGTGGATGTCACAAAGGAAAACGTTGGCCGTAGGACTCAGGCCTAAAGATGAAAAGTCTGTACATGTGGATGTCACAAAGGAAAACGTTGGCCTAGGACTCAGGCCTAAAAGTTGAAAAGTCTGTACATGTGGATGTCAAAAGGAAAACGTTGGCCGTAGGACTCAGGCCTAAAAGATGAAAAGTCTGTACATGTGGATGTCACAAAGGAAAACGTTGGCCGTAGGACTCAGGCCTAAAAGATGAAAAGTCTGTACATGTGGATGTCACAAAGGAAACGTTGCCGTAGGACTCAGGCCTAAAAGATGAAAAGTCTGTACATGTGGATGTCACAAAGGAAAACGTTGGCCCTAGGACTCAGGCCTAAAAGATGAAAAGTCTGTACATGTGAATGTCAAAAGGAAAACGTTGGCCGTAGGACTCAGGCCTAAAAGATGAAAAGTCTGTACATGTGGATGTCAAAAGGAAACGTTGGCCGTAGGACTCAGGCCTAAAAGATGAAAAGTCTGTACATGTGGATGTCACAAAGGAGAACGTTGGCCTAGGACTCAGGCCTAAAAGATGAAAGTCTGTACATGTGGATGTCAGAAAGGAAAACGTTGGCCGTAGGACTCAGGCTAAAAGATGAAAAGTCCGTACATGTGGATGTCACAAAGGAAATCGTTGGCCGTAGGACTCAGGCCTAGAAGATGAAAAGTCCGTACATGTGGATGTCACAAAGGAAAACGTTGGCCGTAGGACTCAGGCTAAAAGATGAAAAGTCCGTACATGTGGATGTCACAAAGGAAAACGTTGGCCGTAGGACTCAGGCCTAAAAGATGAAAAGTCTGTACATGTGGATGTCACAAAGGAGAACGTTGGCCCTAGGACTCAGGCTAAAAGATGAAAAGTCTGTACATGTGGATGTCACAAAGGAAAACGTTGGCCGTAGGACTCAGGCTAAAAGATGAAAAGTCCGTACATGTGGATGTCACAAAGGAAATCGTTGGCCGTAGACTCAGGCTAAAAGATGAAAAGTCCGTACATGTGGATGTCACAAAGGAAAACGTTGGCCGTAGACTCAGGCTAAAAGATGAAAGTCCGTACATGTGGATGTCACAAAGGAAAACGTTGCCGTAGGATCAGCTAAAAGATGAAAAGTCGTACATGTGGATGTCACAAAGGAACGTTGGCCTAGGACTCAGCTAAAAGACGAAAAGTCCGTAAGGCTAAAAGATGAAAAATCCGTACATGTGGATGTCACAAAGAAAACGTTGGCCATACTGTTTTGGCCTAAACGAAGGAGTCTGTAGATCTGGATGTCAGCCTACATGTACGCAGAATGTAACACGGTGCCAGTGTGCACGACAGCTACACCTTACGGATAATGTAACATGGTGCCACATGTGAACGGATATCTACACTGAAAAGAACATGGTGCCACAATGTGAACGGATATCCTACACGAAAATAACATGGTGCCAACATGTGAACGGATATCCTACACCGAAAATAACATGGTGCCACATGTGAGCGGATATCCTACAACGAAAATAACATGGTGCCACATGTGAACGGATATCCTACACTGAAAATAACATGTGCAATATATGAACGGATATCTTACATCGAAAATAACATGGTGCCAGATATGAACGGATATCCTACACCGAAAATAGCATGGTGCCAGATATGAACGGATATCCTACACCGAAAATAACATGGTGCCAGATATGAATGGATATCCTACACCGAAAGTAACATGGTGCCAGATATGAACGGATATCCTACACCGAAAATAACATGGTGCCAGATATGAACGGATATCCTACACCGAAAATAACTGGTGCCAGATATAACGGATATCCTACACCGAAAATTACAAGGTGCGAGTTATGAAGGATATTCTACACCGAAAATAACATGGTGTCGGATGTTGAACTGATATTCTACACCAAAAATAACATGGCGCCAGATGTTGAAAGGACATTCTACACCTAAAATAACATGGTGCCAGATGTTGAACGGATATTCTACACCGAAAATAACATGGTGCCAGATGTTGAACGGATATTCTACACCGAAAATAACATGGTGCCAGATGTTGAACGGATATTCTACACCGAAAATAACATGGTGCCTGGTTGACCCAACAGTGATGCAACGTGCTCGAGGCTTGAAGTTCGACCGATATAAAAATTGTCATTTTCACTGCCCATGTTATCGCGCTGTTCTCCCCCTTTCCCGTGTTCCACCTTCCCCGCCCAGACATGAGCAATGTGAAATAATTATTCTTACTTCTCACATAAGGTATGATGCATGTGGACATCACGCCTGAATGTACCTATCCAAACAACTATAACAAGTAGACAGCCCTGATACGGCCAATGTACCTATCCAAACAACTACAATAAGTAGACAGCCCTAATACGGCCAATGTACCTATTTAAACAACTGAAAAAAGGTAGACAGGCCTGAACTGGCCAGTGCAACTATCCAAACAAGTATACACAGTGGACAGCCCTGATATCACGATCTGCAAGGAAGATAAATGACAACATCATGGGGAAGGTAAAAGCAAACAGCAACATCAAGAACTTAAAAACAAAGACACAACGGATAAGGACATCATGAAAAAGGAACGATAGAAGAGGCCATGGGAAGAAACGACAGATCGATAAGCAATCGAAAAAAAGGAGGGAAAAAAAATGCAAAAAGGAAAGATGGGTGTGGTCATCATGAGTATGGAATCATAGATGACGACATCATGAGAAAGGAAAGGAAAGGGAAAAACACAGCCCAATGTGCCTCTTACAGAGAAATCAACATACAAAGGATCGGTATGGACATGATAACAAGCAAAAATGGATGTGGACATCGTGAGAAAGGACAGATGGAAGTAGACATCATGAGAAAGGACAGATGGAAGTAGACATTATGGGAAAGGACAGATGGTAGTAGACATCATGAGAAAGGACAGCTGGAAGCAGACATCATGAGAAAGGACAGATGGAAGTAGACATCATGAGAAAGGACAGCTGGAAGCAGACATCATGAGAAAGGACAGATGGAAGTAGACATCATGAGAAAGGACAGCTGGAAGCAGACATCATGAGAAAGGACAGATGGAAGTAGACATCATGAGAAAGGACAGATGGAAGTAGACATCAGGAGAAAGGACAGATGGAAGTAGACATTATGGGAAAGGACAGATGGTAGTAGACATCATGAGAAAGGACAGATGGAAGCAGACATCAAGAGATAGGACAGATGGAAGTAGACATCATGAGAACGGACAGATGGAAGTAGACATCATGAGAAAGGACAGATGGAAGTAGACATCATGAGAAAGGACAGCTGGAAGCAGACATCAAGAGATAGACAGATTGGCGGGGACACTGAGAGAAAGGGAGGATGAGTGTGGGCATCATGAGAAAGGCAGGATGGACATGTAAAGATGGAGATGAAAACATGGTGAGGAAGGAAAACACACGACGACATGATAAGACAGACACGGGTGCATGAGAACACCACGTGTAAGAAAGGACATAGTAGTTGAGAACATGACAGGGAAGGACAGACTAGATGAGACATGGTGAGGAATGAAAGGACATAGTAGTTGAGAACATGACAGGGAAGGACAGACTAGATGAGACATGATGAGGAAAGAAAGGACATAGTAGTTGAGAACATGACAGGGAAGGACAGACTAGATGAGACATGGTGAGGAATGAAAGGACATAGTAGTTGAGAACATGACAGGGAAGGACAGACTAGATGAGACATGGTGAGGAATGAAAGAACATAGTAGTTGAGAACATGACAGGGAAGGACAGACTAGATGAGACATGGTGAGGAATGAAAGGACATAGTAGTTGAGAACGAGGAATGAAGGAACATAGTAGTTGAGAACATGACAGGGAAGGACAGACTCGGTGAGACATCGTGAGGAATGAAAGGACGGATAAGAGATGGTGAGGGGAAAAGGGCGAACGAGGACGCCACAGTTAAAAACAAAACATGAAAAGGTGAAACGGCATGGGAAAGAAAACGATGGATGAAGACGGGGGGAGAAAACGAAGGATGGGATCATGGTAAGCACGGACGATGAGGACAATGTGAGAAAGGCCAGTGACGATGAGGACAATGTGAGAAAGGCCAGTGATGAGGACAATGTGAGAAAGGCCAGTGATGATGAGGACAATGTGAGAAAGGCCAGTGATGATGAGGACAATGTGAGAAAGGCCAGTGACGATGAGGACAATGTGAGAAAGGCCAGTGATGATGCGGACAATGTGAGAAAGGCCAGTGATGATGAGGACAATGTGATGATGAGGACAATGTGAGAAAGGCCAGTGATGATGAGGACAATGTGAGAAAGGCCAGTGATGATGTGGACAATGTGAGAAAGGTCAGTGACGATGAGGACAATGTGAGAAAGGCCAGTGATGATGAGGACAATGTGAGAAAGGCCAGTGATGACGTTTTCAGAAAATGAAGAACGAAGACCGGAAAGGAACGGATGAATAAAGGGGAAGATTTTCCTTCGTACTCCTCTGCTCTCTACAGTAAAGAACTTCGCGACGTCAAAGATCCATAGAGCATATGTATACAGACAACGTTCTGAAATGCTTTGGGAGCATTCCATTCCATGAACATTCAGTGCAACAGCTTCAACATGTAACGGGAAAAAGCTCTTGTACATGTGAAGAAAACGAATTATTTCCAACATACATCTCGTTTCTCATCCAAATTCCATTTCATTATCCCGCTTTGAAAATAAAACGTCTGACAGAGGGGAAAGTTCGGAAATCTTGCCAAGAGGGATCTTGCAGTTTGCGAGTCTTTCTGTACATGACTGTGGCTGTTCATACATGAAGTGCGTCGTTTTATTTATTTATTTTTTTAGCTGGTTAGGACAGCATGAACTGTTTGAAGTCGCCGCACGAGAAACTATGGACAGATTTGAAGTTACATTAATGGGTGAATGAACGAGTATCCAAGTGACAAATTATTAAAGTGTTCCACTGACTGACTGATCGATTGATGTTTTTATTTACCTATTTGTTATCAATAAACTGCGACTGTTTTTCATTTGACTGATGAATAGTTTTCCTTAAATCAAGGAAAAATTCGATTACTAACCTTCTACTGTAGAAAAAGGAAATTCCGAGGAATCGCGGTCCACAAGCACATATGTGCGTGCGTACTACACACACACACACACACACACACACACACACACACACACACATTAACACACGACAAACATACACACAACTGGAAACAAAACAGCGTAGTACGAAAAAGAAAACGCATGCACACGAACATAATCGCGCGCGAACACACACACATACGCGCGCGCACACACACACACTGGTTTTTATGTCACTAATATTGAAAGTCGTTAAATTGAATAAAAAAAAACAACGACAACCACCCCCTACACACACACATACACAGACACACGCACACACACACACACACACACACACACACACACACACACACTCGCGCACGCGCGCGCAAAACACACGCGTGTGCGCGCACACATACACACAATCACACACACAATCACACCAGCGCGTGTGCACACGCACAAACGCCCCCCCCCCCCCCCCCCTCACGTGCCCGCTCGTGCACACACCCACATACACACAGGTGCACGCGCGCATGCCTGCACACACACATTCACACACACACAACTACATGCACACACAAACGCGCGAGCGTAGATCTATCTCACATTATTTCATGTGCATAGACACTGACGTGAAGAAGAAATAACTACGACAAAAACATCGGATCTATATAGAAAGATGTGTGTGTGTGTGTGTGTGTGTGTGTGTGTGTGTGTGCGTGTGTGGTGTGTGTGTGTGTGTGTGCGCGCGCGTGCGTGTATGCGTGTTAGGGGAGGGTGAGGATGGGTGGCCATCTTTCGATTGAGCACCATCTCCCCCTCCCCTTTTTTTTTTTTTTTTTTTTTTTTAAAAGATGTTTCATTTCTCTAGGTTGAACACTCACAAACAACAATTAACCCGGTTAAAAAAGAAACCAATGGGATAGCGCTCCATCGGATCATAGCAACCCTTACTCACCCCCCCCCCCCCCCCCCAACTCATCTTCGCGCACGCGCGCGCGCACGTGTGTGTGTGTGTGTGTGTGTGTGTGTCCTATATTCTGATATCATTGTGAAAATTATCTTAATTAGCCGTCTATAAAGTATGTGACAGCACATTAAACAGAAACACAACACAACACACACACCACACACACACCACACACAAATACAAATAATAACTTACCCACTGGGGTCGCTGACAATCACAGTCAACACAGGCGTGAGCCGACACCAAGCGGTATTGACGTTGGTCCTGGTGTTAAAAACTGACCTTTCTGCTGGGAAGTACACAACAGCCGCTTTCTCCGGTGAAGAGAACTACCCATGCAAGTTTCACAAGTTTGTGATGCGCACGTGGGTAAAGTAGACAATGACCAACATCATTGTCGCCACAGTAGGAAACTTCTGTGAAGACTACCTACCGACGATAAAATTTAATCGTGTTTCGTGTAGAGCTGATGGTGGACCTTCTCCGCCATGTTGGTCCCACACCGGTGTGCCCACACCCGGAGTGGATGCGCGGGCTGATTGCGCATACAGCAGGCCGGACGGTTGAAGCACGTGCAACACATAAGACCTTGACTTGCACGGAATTCTTGACGTCGATCGTAAACTGTGTTGACAAAGGCCTGATTCAAATGTATTGCCTCGTCCGTCGACACACCATCACAAGTGTGTGTGTGTGTGTGTGTGTGTGTGTGTGTGTGTGCGTGCGTGCTGCGCGCGCGCGCGCGCGCGCGTGTGTGTGTACGAGAGAGAAAGGAAGAAAGCATGCTCAAGCATGCTTGTGTATGCTTGAAGTATGCTTGTGTATGCTTGAAGTATAGAAAGAGTGAATTGAAAACCTGAGACCAATCATCAAACTTTCTTCATTAATTATCGAATTACTTTTCTTTTGTTAGTATACAATCCTCTCTATGCCCACAACAAACTGCTGTTGGAATGAAGATGTTGAACATTTTCATCCACACAGGGCAAACACAATAACAGAGACAAGAGAAAGTAGTTAATTGAGATTTTTCCTTAGTTAATCATCAGGGACTGTAACAAAATAGTGAGTAAGAATTCTTTCACACACACACACACACACACACACACACACACACACACACACACTCACACACTCACACTCACACACACACACACACACACACACACACACACACACACACTCACAAACACTCACACACACACACACACTCACACACACACACACACACACACACACTCACACTCACACACACACACACACACACACACACACACTCACACACACACATACACACACACTCACACTCACACACACACTCACACACACTCACACACACACACACACACACATACATACACACACACACACACACACACACACACACACACACAC
>CM065745.1:40714714-40722214 GCA_033310375.1 Conus canariensis
CAAAAATAGATATTAAAGAAGTGGCTAAAAAACCATCTTCTTCATCTATTCCATCATGGGAGATACCAAAACCTATTCTTGATACTGGTTATTCTGATATCAAAAAAGGGTAGATATTAATATCATCACAAATTTAGCAAAATCACATGTATACGAACGATATCAAAATCATTTTCAGGTGTTTACTGATGGTTCCGTTTTCGATGATGGAAATGTTGGTGCAGCATTTGTTATACCTTCCCTTAAAACTCAAAGATCGTTCTTTCTGGGTAGCAATTTATCTATATTCACAGCCGAATTAGTAGCGATAATGATGGCAATGGAATTTCTAACAGATCTTCCCACTAACATCGCTCAGATAGTTTTCTTTGCAGATTCAAAATCAGTCCTACTTGCCCTTGACTCCTCTAATATATCGACACGACCCGACCTTGTGTTTGAAATTAAATATCTTTTATACTGTCTGGTGTCTAAAGGCATTATTATAGAATTTTGCTGGATTCCTTCGCATACTGGTATACTTGGAAATGATTTGGCTGATAGGGCTGCGAAAAAAGGTGCTAAAAAAGCAGGGTCATTTTCTGAGTTGAAAATAAAACCGTCAGTAGTAGAATGTTATCATACTCTTGAATCGACTGCACGGAAGAGAGCTCAAACAAATGTTGATACGTCTACAGAGATTTCATCCAACCAATGGGAAGCTTTTCCAATAGACCTTGTATTAAGAAAAATGCCTGATCTTCCAGTTTATTATTCCAGACAGATATCTTCCCTTATAATTCGATTAAAGCTAAATGCTTTGAAAACAAAGTTTAGTAAGAATACTAACTGTATTTGTGGTAAAGAGATAACACTGAACCACATTTTGTTCAATTGTCACAAGTTGACTACTTTCTTACCAACATCATTACGATCCAATACTTTTTCTGAAAAAAACTTGCAAGATCTACTTTCGAATCATTCTCTGCTGATCGAAATTGCTGAATACTTAATTCATAGTCCGATTGGGGTTTTTATTTAGATAGTTTTGAGCTAACTCATTTTGTTTAAGATAGTGAAGGATTTTTGTCTTCTTGCTATATATTGTTTTTTTTTTTTCTCCACTAATTGTTGTATTTAAGATTATTGATATGTTTATTGTTCAGTTTAGACACATATACAGATACATACACGTACATACTCACATACAAAGGCCTACATTCATGCTTACACAACACACAGGCTTATTCATTTAATCATTCATTCAGTCAGTCACTCTCTTCTTTCATTCACGTCTAATATCACTCAAAGTGAACAGACGTTAAACAGAAGTACGAACGAACGAACACACACACACACAGAGGACACACACACACACACACACACAGGACACACACACACACACACACACACACACACACACACACACACACACACACACACAGGACCCCACACACACACACACACACACACACACACACACACACACACACACAGGACACACACACACACAGGACACACACACACACACATACACACACACACACACACACACACACACACACACACACACACACACACACACACACAGGACACACACACACACACACACACACACACACACACGACACACACACACACACAGACACACACACACACACACACACACACACACACACACACACACACACACACACACACACACACACACACACACACAACACACACACACACACAACACACACACACACACACACACACACACACACACACAACACCACACACACACACACACACACACACACACACACACACACACACACACACACACAACACACACACACACACACACACACACACGCGCGCGCGCGCGCGCGGGCGCGCGCGCGCGCGCGCGCGTGTCTGAAAAGGACCAATACGGACGACAGCTTCATTTGTGGTCACCTTTGGAGTGGCGTGCACGCAAAAACATATATCATTAACAGGACTTCCCATCCCAAAGCTTTCTCCCCCCCCCCCACCCCCCCCCCCCCCCCAGCGAAGAGCTGCGAAGGTCGCAACATCTGTTGCCTGTTGCTTTTCAAAACGGGATGGGAGGGAGATGGGACAGGTGCACTGGGGATGGGGGGAGGAGGGGGGGGAGAGGTGGGAGGGTGGGGTTGGCAGGGAGGAGCGTGTGCTATGTGGTCACTACAATGTGGAAGAGACGGTATTTGAAAACACGGTATGTTGTATTGATGCAGTCTGGCTCTACTCTGTCATATACTGTATTGATGCAGTCTGGCTCTACACTGTCATATACTATATTGATGCAGTCTGGCTCTACACTGTCATATACTGTATTGATGCAGTCTGGCTCTACACTGTCATATACTGTATTGATGCAGTCTGGCTCTATGCTGTCATATACCGTATTGATGCAGTCTGGCTCTACACTGTCATATACTGTATTGATGCAGTCTGGCTCTATACTGTCATATACTGCATTGATGCAGCCAGGCTCTAGACTGTCATATACTGTATTGATGCAGTCTGGCTCTATACTGTTATATACTGTATTGATGCAGTCTGGCTCTAGACTGACATATACTGTATTGATGCAGTCTGGCTCTACACTGTCATATACTGTATTGATACAGCCGGGCTCTATACTGTCATATACTGTATTGATTCAGTCTGGCTCTATATTATATTGATGCAGTCTGGCTCTATTCTGTGTTGATGCAGTCTGGCTCTATACTGTATTGATGCAGTCTGGCTCTATACTGTCATATACTGTATTGATGCAGTCTGGCTCTATACTGTCATATCCTGTATTGATGCTGTCTGGCTCTATACTGTCATATACTGTGTTGATGCAGTCTGGCTCGATACTGTCATATACTGTATCGATGCACTCTTGTTCTCTACTGTCATATACTGTATTGATGCAGTCTGACTCTATACTGTCATATACTGTATCGATGCAGTCTGACTCTGTACTGTCATATACTGTATTGATGCAGTCTGGCTCGATACTGTCATATACTGTATCGATGCCGTCTGGCTCTATACTGTCATATACTGTATTGATACAGTCTGGCTCTATACTGTCATATACTGTATTGATGCAGTCTGGCTCTATACTGTCATATACTGTATTGATGCAGTCTGGCTCTATACTGTCATATACTGTATCGATGCCGTCTGGCTCTATACTGTCATATACTGTATTGATACAGTCTGGCTCTATACTGTCATATACTGTATTGATGCAGTCTGGCTCTATACTGAAACAAGTAAGAAAGTTTATAAAAACCTTTTGGTGGTAGTTGAATCCGTTGGAGAGGAAACTGACGTTTCAAGCCATAGGCCCGTTGTCAAAGTGACGAGAAGAGGACAGTGTAGACAGGAAAGTCCCCCCCCCCCCCCCCCCCCAAGCGAAGAGCTGCGAAGGTCGCAACATCTGTCGCCTGTTGCTTTTCAAAACGGGATTGGAGGGAGATGGGACAGGGGCACCGGGGGGGGGGGGGGGGGGGGGGGAGAGTTGGGTGGGTGGGTGGGTGGGTGGGGGTTGGCAGGGAGGAGCGTTTGCTATGTGGTCACTACAATGTGGAAGAGACAGTATTTGAAAACACGGTATGTTGTATTGATGCAGTCTGGCTCTACTCTGTCATACACTGTATTGATGCAGTCTGGAGCTATACTGTCATATACTGTATTGATGCAGTCTGGCTCTACACTGTCATATACTGTATTGATGCAGTCTGGCTCTAGACTGTCATATACTGTATTGATGCAGTCTGGCTCTATACTGTCATATACTGTATTGATGCAGTCTGGCTCTACACTGTCATATACTGTATTGATGCAGTCTGGCTCTACACTGTCATATACTGTATTGATGCAGCCTGGCTCTATACTGTCATATACTGTATTGATTCAGTCTGGCTCTATATGTATTGATGCAGTCTGGCTCTATACTGTATTGATGCAGTCTGGCTCTATACTGTATTGATGCAGTCTGGCTCTATACTGTCATATACTGTATTGTTGCAGTCTGGCTCTATACTGTCATATCCTGTATTGATGCAGTCTGGCTCTATACTGTCATATACTGTATTGATGCAGTCTGGCTCGATACTGTCATATACTGTATCGATGCACTCTGGTTCTCTACTGTCATATACTGTATTCGATGCAGTCTGAGTCTATACTGTCATATACTGTATCGATGCAGTCTGACTCTGTACTGTCATATACTGTATCGATGCAGCCTGGCTCTATAGTTTCATATACTGTATTGATGCAATCTGGCTCTATACTGTCATATACTGTATTGATGCAGCCTGGCTCTATACTGTCATATACTGTATTGATGCCGTCTGGCTCTTTACTGTCATATACTGTATTGATACAGTCTGGCTCTATACTGTCATATACTGTATCGATGCAGTCTGGCTCTATACTGAAACAAGTAAGAAAATTTATAAAAACCTTTGGTGGTAGTTGAATCCGTTGGAGAGGAAACTGACGTTTCAAGCCATAGGTCCGTTGTCAAAGTGACGAGAAGTGGTCAGTGTAGACAGGAAAGTCCCCCCCCCCCCCCCCCCCCCAGCGAAGAGCTGCGAAGGTCGCAACATCTGTCGCCTGTTGCTTTTCAAAACGGGATTGGAGGGAAATGGGACAGGGGCACTGGGGGGGGGGGGGGGGGGGAGTTGGGTGGGTGGGTGGGTGGGTGGGGGTTGGCAGGGAGGAGCGTTTGCTATGTGGTCACTACAATGTGGAAGGGACAGTATTTGAAAACACGGTATGTTGTATTGATGCAGTCTGGCTCTACTCTGTCATATACTGTATTGATGCAGTCTGGCTCTATATTGTCATATACTGTATTGATGCAGTCTGGCTCTACACTGTCATATACTGTATTGATGCAGTCTGGCTCTAGACTGTCATATACTGTATTGATGCAGTCTGGCTCTATACTGTCATATACTGTATTGATGCAGCCTGGCTCTATACTGTCATATACTGTATTGATGCAGCCTGGCTCTATACTGTCATATACTGTATTGATGCAGTCTGTCTCTATACTGCCACATACTGTATTGATGCAGTCTGGCTCTATACTGTCATATACTGTATTGATGCAGTCTGGCTCTATACTGTCATATACTGTATAGATTCTGTCTGGCTCTATATTGTATTGATGCAGTCTGGCTCTATACTGTATTGATGCAGTCTGGCTCTATACTGTATTGATGCAGTCTGGCTCTATACTGTCATATACTGTATTGTTTAGTCTGGCTCTATACTGTCATAACCTGTATTGATGCTGTCTGGCTCTAGACTGTCATATACTGTATTGATGCAGTCTGGCTCGATACTGTCATATACTGTATCGATGCACTCTTGTTCTCTACTGTCATATACTGTATTGATGCAGTCTGACTCTATACTGTCATATACTGTATCGATGCAGTCTGACTCTGTACTGTCATATACTGTATTGATGCAGTCTGGCTCTATACTGTCATATACTGTATCGATGCCGTCTGGCTCTATACTGTCATATACTGTATTGATACAGTCTGGCTCTATACTGTCATATACTGTATTGATGCAGTCTGTCTCTATACTGAAACAAGTAAGAAAGTTTATAAAAACCCTTTGGTGGTAGTTGAATCCGTTGGAGAGGAAACTGACGTTTCAAGCCATAGGCCCGTTGTCAAAGTGACGAGAAGAGGACAGTGTAGACAGGAAAGTCCCCCCTCCCCCCCCCCCCCCCCCAAGCGAAGAGCTGCGAAGGTCGCAACATCTGTCGCCTGTTGCTTTTCAAAACGGGATTGGAGGGAGATGGGACAGGGGCACTGGGGGGGGGGGGGGGGGGGAGAGTTGGGTGGGTGTGGGTGGGTGGGGTTGGCAGGGGGGAGCGTTTGCTATGTGGTCACTACAATGTGGAAGAGACAGTATTTGAAAACACGGTATGTTGTATTGATGCAGTCTGGCTCTACTCTGTCATACACTGTATTGATGCAGTCTGGAGCTATACTGTCATATACTGTATTGATGCAGTCTGGCTCTACACTGTCATATACTGTATTGATGCAGTCTGGCTCTACACTGTCATATACTGTATTGATGCAGTCTGGCTCTACACTGTCATATACTGTATTGATGCAGTCTGGCTCTATACTGTCATATACTGTATTGATGCAGTCTGGCTCTACACTGTCATATACTGTATTGATGCAGCCTGGCTCTATACTGTCATATACTGTATTGATTCAGTCTGGCTCTATATTGTATTGATGCAGTCTGGCTCTATACTGTATTGATGCAGTCTGGCTCTATACTGTATTGATGCAGTCTGGCTCTATACTGTCATATACTGTATTGTTGGAGTCTGGCTCGATACTGTCATATACTGTATTGATGCAGTCTGGCTCTATACTGTCATATCCTGTATTGATGCAGTCTGGCTCTAGACTGTCATATACTGTATTGATGCAGTCTGGCTCGATACTGTCATATACTGTATCGATGCACTCTGGTTCTCTACTGTCATATACTGTATCGATGCAGTCTGAGTCTATACTGTCATATACTGTATCGATGCAGTCTGACTCTGTACTGTCATATACTGTATCGATGCAGTCTGACTCTGTACTGTCATATACTGTATTGATACAGTCTGGCTCTATTCTGTCATATACTGTATTGATGCAGCCTGGCTCTATAGTTTCATATACTGTATTGATGCAATCTGGCTCTATACTGTCATATACTGTATTGATGCAGCCTGGCTCTATACTGTCATATACTGTATTGATGTAGTCTGGCTCTATACTGTCATATACTGTATTGATGCCGTCTGGCTCTATACTGTCATATACTGTATTGATACAGTCTGGCTCTATACTGTCATATACTGTATTGATGCAGTCTGGCTCTATACTGAAACAAGTAAGAAAATTTATAAAAACCTTTGGTGGTAGTTGAATCCGTTGGAGAGGAAACTGACGTTTCAAGCCATAGGTCCGTTGTCAAAGTGACGAGAAGTGGACAGTGTAGACAGGAAAGTCCCCCCTCCCCCCCCCCCCCCCCAAGCGAAGAGCTGCGAAGGTCGCAACATCTGTCGCCTGTTGCTTTTCAAAACGGGATTGGAGGGAAATGGGACAGGGGCACTGGGGGTGTGTGGGGGGGGGGGGGGGGGGTTGGGTGGGGTGGGTGGGTGGGTGGGGGTTGGCAGGGAGGAGCGTTTGCTATGTGGTCACTACAATGTGGAAGGGACAGTATTTGAAAACACGGTATGTTGTATTGATGCAGTCTGGCTCTACTCTGTCATATACTGTATTGATGCAGTCTGGCTCTATACTGTCATATACTGTATTGATGCAGTCTGGCTCTACACTGTCATATACTGTATTGATGCAGTCTGGCTCTACACTGTCATATACTGTATTGATGCAGCCTGGCTCTATACTGTCATATATGTATTGATTCAGTCTGGCTCTATATTGTATTGATGCAGTCTGGCTC
>CM065745.1:40727214-40739714 GCA_033310375.1 Conus canariensis
AAAATTTAGAAAGAGAGGGGGTTAGTTACCGCCAAGGACATAGACAAACAGAGTACAGGACAAGACGCAGTGCATTTTGACCTCTTGGGTCTTCTTCAGGCGAAAACAAACAGCATTCAGGACAGTGAAAACTAAGCGAGAAACCACTTATCTTCCAATGTTCAGCACATGGGTAAAATGGCTGTTGGACGGAAACAAGGCCACCCAGGAGGGGATCATGAGAGAGGAAATAGTGTGGGTTGGGGGGGGGGAGGGAAGGGATGAGGGAGGGGGTATGAAACAATGGGCTTTGTAGCTTGTTTTGTAGATTAGTATAATATATTAGTGATGGTAGTGATTATGGTGGATTGGTAAGAGCGCTTATTGGGGAAAAAAAAAGAAATGAACTCAAATAAAATGAATGAAAAAGAAACGAAAAACATCCCCCCCCAAAAAAAAATAAATAAATAAATAAAGTAAAATAAATAAGAATAAGTACATAAATACAGAATAAAAGTATAAAATATAAATGAATAGATAAATGAACGACTTTAATGGGTGATGATGGTGATGATAGTAGTTATGTGTGGGTAGTTGTTTGTGGGGGTGTGGGTGATGATAATAATGATGGTGACGATAGTAGTTATGTGTGGGTATTTGTTTGTGGGGGTGTGGGTGATGATAATAATGATGGCAGGGAAATGGAGATGATCAATGGGTGATAAGATATCATTGGGAGGGGGCGAATAAAAGGTGGGGGGAGGGGGGAATAGGAAATACGGAATATGGGTGGGGGGGGGGGGGGGCAATGGGCAAAGGGAGAGATTTTTTTAAAAAATTAAATGCAGGCTCAAATTTACAGCAGGCCTCAAAACGCTTACATGGATTATATAGTGTTTTAGTGCTGACATGGATTATACAGTGTTTTAGTGCTGACATGGATTATACAGTGTTTTAGTGCAACATCCTAACTGCGGCGTGTGGCCGGAGCATCCCTTGTTCTGCAAGCATTTCCAGGGCAGCATAGGGTCCCCTTAGTACTTGCCGAACACGAGTGCTTTCCCTTTAGTTTCTGATATTGAAGTACTCACACACATAGGTAGGTGTATGCGTGCGCGTGCACGTCAGTGACAAATCCATTAAAAAAAAAAATCTTTAGTAATTGACAGTTTTCGTAATGAAAAACAAAACAGGGAAGAAAAGGTCTTTCTCATGTGCAACACACACACACACACACACACACACACACACACACACACACACACACACACACACACACACACACACACACACACACACACACACACACACACACACACGCTGAAAGTTTCAAGTTCAATCGGTCATTTGACATGGGGGGTAAGAGTACAATGACACTTTACTAACTGAATGTAATCAGACAAAAAAAAAGAAAAGCCTACGAAACTTTAAACGGACCTGTTAGTGGTATCGAAGGACATAATTATCTTTTAAAAAACAAAACAAAACAAATCTGAAACAGAGCGATCGAAAAAGTAAACCAACAAGTACTAGACCAGAAGTTGTGTAATATCAAAGAAATGGATGCACGTAGCCAATTTTAGCTAATGACTCACACCAACTGAAAAGAAAATGCAAAGATGAAATTATCACATGAGGTGGACATACTTTTTATTTTCAAATAATATATTTCTTTCAAAATCCGAGTATATTGGCCATTCCATGATAAAGCGGAATTCATCTCTAAAAGCATCCATGCCGCAATTTTTACTAAAACGATTTTTACAGGGCGTTCCGTTCCGTCCTCCTAATCTAATTTCCTGTTGATGGCAATTAAATAATTAAAAAAAAAATCATCTGGAAAATGAACACAACTGGAAACTGCACAGCTGATCGTTCTTGTTTACAACAGTGCTTCAAATGGAAATGCAAAATATGTTGAGTGCTTTGCTCTGACACCGTGCAAAAGACGTTGAGTGCTTTGCTCTGACAGTGCAAAAGATGTTGAGGGCTTTGCTCTGACACGATGCAAAAGACGTTGAGGGTTTTGCTCTGACAGTGCAAAAGATGTTGAGTGTTTTGCTCTGACACAGTGTAAAAGATGTTGAGTGTTTTGCACTGACACGATGCAAAAGATGTTGAGGGTTTTGCTCTGACAGTGCAAAAGATGTTGAGTGCTTTGCTCTGACACAGTGTAAAAGATGTTGAGTGTTTTGCACTGACACGATGCAAAAGATGTTGAGGGTTTTGCAATGACACAGTGCAAAAGATGTTGAGGGTTTTGCAATGACACAGTGCAAAAGATGTTGAGTGCTTTGCTCTGACACAGTGCAAAAGATGTTGAGGGCTTTGCTCTGACACAGTGCAAAAGATGTTGAGGGTTTTGCTCTGACACAGTGCAAAAGATGTTGAGGGTTTTGCACTGACACAGTGCAAAAGATGTTGAGTGCTTTGCTCTGACATGGTGCAAAAGATGTTGAGTGCTTTACTCTGACACAGTGCAAAAGATGTTGAGTGCTTTGCTCTGACACAGTGCAAAAGATGTTGAGTGCTTTGCTCTGACACAGTGCAAAAGATGTTGAGTGCTTTGCTCTGACACAGTGCAAAAGATGTTGAGTGCTTTGCTCTGACACAGTGCAAAAGATGTTGAGTGCTTTGCTCTGACACAGTGCAAAAGATGTTGAGGGTTTTGCTCTTCCACAGTTTCTCACTGACACTCATGATTTGCATTGGAGAGGTTAGAAGAGAAGAGTGTCGACTCCTAGGCGCCGTAAAAACCAGTATTAACTAAAAGGCTCCTAATGTGATATCATACACACTGTCACCGATCGGCGGTACTAAATCAGCACGTCTATGTGGTTAGAGTGGTGAGGATTCAAGATATAGAGCGTGTGCGCGTATGCGTGCGAGTGTGTGTATGTGTGTGTGTGTGTGTGTGTGTGTGTGTGTGTGTGTGTGTGGCGCGCGCGCGCGCGGGGTAAGACTGGGTTTAGTTAGCTGGGGTTAGGCTAAGTTTCTCGGGTTAGCTAGAAAGGGTAGGCTAGGTAGGGGGGCCGGGGAGGTAGGACATACAATATTCTTACTTTCCAGTCTTCACTTGTTGAAGGGATGGAAGCGGGAGGTTGGTTTCGTTCCCGATTGTTAGCCTTTTGTTACTTTGGTTCTACACCAGAGAAGGCGGGGCAGGATATCGGTTGTTGTTGTGTTGTCAAGTCTGTGAGTTGTTGTGGTAAATGGTCGTGTTGTTGCACGAGCAATAACTAGTCCGTTGCTCAGGCGTGTCAGCTCTGCGGAGGGATACACTGCTCTGACCAATCGTTGTTTTGTGTGGAGTAGAGTTCGCTTGATTCCGACCAGGGCGGAATGCGTTGGGGGTAGCTTTACTTCGGTCCCTGGTGTTCGTCGGAGGACGTGCTCCTTGTAGGTGCGGCGGCAGCGCCGTTAGTTTTTGAAGAGTGACTTCGAGTCATAGTTAGTGCCAGGTCCTCGTCGGGTTTGGTTGCCCTTGGCCTGTGCCGAGTCGGTGTCGTCCTTGTTGCAGCCACTGTCAGCCAGTTTGCAGAACTGGTGTGGTTGATCATCTGTATGTCCAGGTTGGTGATCTGTTAGGTTCGTTGTGTTGTGTTCGTCGTGTTGTCTTGTATTATGGCGAGCTGTACGGTAGTGGTCGCATGTTGTGTTTACATGTATTATGTTCGGTGCGTATACTGGTTGTCTGGTATGATGTCGTCTTGGTTCCGTGATTGAAATTTGTTGTCAGCCGGTTTGTGTTGTTACCTCTTTTCGGTATATTCTGTAAGTAGTGTACATAGTGGTTCCTGAGTTCGATTGTCATGTGACAGTTTGGCTAGACAATGTGGGTTCGATATAACAACCGTTGATGGACGGTGATGTAGATATTGTTTGTGGTTAGTTTATGTTAATTTCCGTGGGTTCAATGAGAAGGTAATACGAGGTTGCATTTGGATGAAGATCATAATATGAATCAGGTGCAGATGTGTCTGCGTGAATCATAGAGGGGTTTGATGATTGTGCTCGATGTCAGTTGTAAATGGTAGTGGTTCGTTGGGATTGAGTAACGATTTCGGAGTTGACCTGCACAGCATTGGAATGAGTTAACTGTGTAGTAGGGCTAAGGCCAGTTTGTGGTCGAGTGGTTTATACTGGGGTACGGTCGTGACCATTCAACTTATATTGGTGTCTTTTCACTTTCGTTGCGAGTCTTGGTTCTCGACGCGGGTGTTGTGCGCGTGCAGACTGTATCTGTGACGTACGCATTTGGTACAGGACAGTGAGTCCATATGGTTATAAGTTTTATAAGCAAGCGACAGTCGTCACACATGCAGGGATGTATGGGTTTGTGACAGAATAGGGTTTGAGAAAGATATCTTAGGTTGTGGGGAGACAGTCCCATTATGAATTTTAGTAAGCAGAAAGAAGGGAAAGGTAAAGTTTAAGGCGAGTAGCTTAGCAGTCGGTAGGATAAAAACGGAAGATGTGCAGCATGTAATATTGTATGAAGTGAGGTTGTGTTGGCATGACAAGGATTAACCACTGGGTTATCTGACAAGAGATGACATGAGAGTGAGGTGCTGGATGGACATTTTGGCGAACAAATCATGTTGTTTTGGATATATGATTATAATTGACAGTGCAAAGAGGGGTAAGAATGTGAAGGATTGTGGCTGCGAGCCGATTCTCTTGTGTGAACATGCTGGAACTGTAAACCGATGAAAATTGATAAGCTTTTTTTTTTTTTTTTTGAGAGATGTGTATTACTGCTGATCATTATGTGGAGACATTTCCTTGTGAAATTGCCCATTTCCTAGATTACGTAGCATTTCCTAAAGGGGCTCATGAAGTCCGCGTTGGGATCGCTTAGTTTTCTTTTCTTTTCCGAGAACTGGGTGTGATTCATAATTTCATATGTAATAGCGTGGATTGGCTTAGGGAGAATATTGTGTTACTGCTGTTGTAAGGGTTGGCAGGAAATGGGTCTGATAACCCCAAAGTGAGTAATGGGTTGGGGAATGTATTCGAAATTCAAGGGGTCACTCTCATGCCCGAGTGGAAAGTAGGCAAGGGAGATGGAGAGTTAAAGCTTTACCAAGTAGCCTATGTGCCTGATGACTCGGGTAGTAGCAACATTACAGTAGTGGCCTACAGTTGTGTCAGCAGGTATCCTGCTCCGTCCTGAGGTTGGGGCCAGACCACCGCAGTCTACTGTCACGTGCCGGCAGGTGAGCGGCGGCTTTCCGTACCCGCTCTTTTCCCGGGGAAGGGAGACTACCCAGGCCGTCTGCCGTTTGTGAGGCAGCTCTCCTCCTGCTACCGGGGCTCTCTGGGAGTTCTCCGGCACCTGTTACTCTTCCCTGTTCAGGCGTCCTGTGAGAGGGCGCTGCACCAGGCCTTCCCTCTCCCTCAGTGTCCGGCGGGGCCTTCAGAGGAGGAGGCGTCGAGCCCCGGACCCGTCGAGAGGGCGTCTGGTGTGTGTGTGTTGTGTGTGTGTGTGTGTGTGTGTGTGTGTGTGTGTGTGTGTTTTGCGTTGGGTGTCGTGCCCATCGCGGGGAGGAGTCAGACTGCGAGGAGCCACGGTCAGCGCCGGGGTGCAGAGTCTTCGGGGAGGGTGTCGGCCTGCGGGGGAGCCACGGTCAGCGCCGGGGTGCAGAGTCTTCCGGGGAGGTGTCAGCCTGTGAGGGGCCACGTACAGCGCCGAGGACTGGAGCTTTCCGGGCCGGGATGGGTTGCCCCATGTTTGTGGTAGAAGGGGTGTAGCGTTAGGCAGTAGGGTTAGGGGTGTTAGCTACTGCCTCCTTTTAGGACGTAGTGGCCGGCACAGTGTAGGGTACTTGTCGTTGCCTCCCTTAGGGACGCAGCGACCAGTTGGTAGTGGCCCGGGTCAAAAGAGAAGGGCGAGTCCTGGGGAGAGGTGTGGGTGGTAGCAGTAGTTAAGAGATTAGAGTCCCTTGGGTAAATCCTTGTCCCTAGTAGTTAGTCACCACGTGTGCGGGCTATCGCTGTGTCCCCAGGTCACAGGGATATACCGCAACTGGTGTTTGAGGTTTGGTTAGAGTCTTCCAGGTCATTATAGTAGGGTAGGGTGAGTCAGCAGGAATTGGGATACTTGTGTGCAGTTGTGGATGTGCGTGAGTGGTGGCGCCATGGAGTGTGTGTGAAATAAAGAAGCGTGCGTGATTGTAAAACTGTGTTAGTGTGCTGTGTTGTCTGACCTAGCGTGTGATAGGCGTGGGTAAGGGTGGTAGGGCCGTCCGGCTTAGCGACCGTGACACACACACACACACACACACACACACACACTCTCTCTCTCTCTCTCTCTCTTTCTCTCGCGAACGCACGCGCGCGCACACACACACACACACGCACACACACACATACACACACGCGCGCGCGCGCGCACATACACACACGCAAAAACACACACGCACACAGACACAGACAGACAGACAGACAGACAGACACACACATGCACACACACGCGCGCGCGCAACAACACACACACACACGCACACGCACACACACACACACAACACATAAAATATACGAAAGGACCATCTTCATCCGTCCCCTACCTCTCACTGTTCTTTCCCATATCAAAACCATTTGAAGTTTTCTAGGTTTAACATGAGGATTTGGTTTGTTTGTTTGTTTATTCATTTCTGTGTTGATGAGGTGTTTTTTTCCCCCGTCTAATATCACCTAGAGTGGATAGACGTTAAATTTGAAACTAACACACAAAACACACAGAGTGAGTGACCGAATAATGTGCGTAAGCAGAAGCGTGCATTTAATGTTTTTTTACACGGATGCATTCGCATGCAGACACAACAGGTCGGTGAGTGTCTATATACATCAACAATAATAAAGATAATGATGATAAGAAATAGTCTCGTGCGTGATCACGTGCGCACACGTAATCTTGGATACATTCATAAACCAAGAGAGCGTGCTCGTGTTGATGTGATCCGTTCAAAACAGCCAAAAATACGCCAAGGTCTTAAAACAGAGAAAAGAATTCGATCATTGCTACTTGACAGTCAACGGAGAAAGAGGAAAAACAACAGCTGTGGATGCAATACAGAGAGCACCATAACTTTGAACAATCTTTACGATGGTTGTCAGCGGGCACTGGACATGGTCGTCATTTGCACACAAAAGTCTGCATAGAAGGTATATAAAGACGGTGATCACTCGCTGACTCTTATCTTCAGGCTGGTCAGGAAGAGTGTCGGCACCATGAGGACTCTGGGCTGCTTGATTGTTGCTTCTGGTTCGGGATTTTCTCCAGCTTCTGCCTGTTACTGTCTGTCGTCTTTCGGTTTCTCATCTGTCTGCTGTCTTCGTCTGTCTGTTTGGGGAGGATTATTCTTGCGTGAGATTAGAGGTGAGGAAATGTGTGTGTGTGTTGTTGTGTGTGTGTGTGGGTGTGTGTGGTGTGTGTGTGTGAAGAGAAGAGGGAGAGAGAGAGAGTGTGTGTGTGGGGTGTGAGATGAGTGGTGGTGTGTGTGTGTGTGTGTGTGTGTGTGTGTGTGGAGAGAGAGAGACAGAGAGAGAGAGAGAGAGAGAGAGAGAGGGTGGTGTGTGTGTGTGTGTGTGTGTGTGGAGAGAGAGAGACGAGAGAGAGAGAGAGAGTAGTGTGTGTGTGTGTTAGGTGGGCGGAAAGGGTATTGGAAGGGTAGATATTAATAGCACGATATTAACATAATCATAAGCAACAAGAATGTCAAGAACACGAACTATTATGGTAATGATGATGATAACAGCATCGACTTTGCTACTACTACTAGCACTGAAACTGCTACTGCTTTTACTATAGCTACTACTACTACTATAACCATCACTAGTGCTGTTACTGTTAACTGCTGCTGTTACTACTACTACTACTACTACTACTACTACTACTACTACTACATACTACTACTACTACTACATAGTACTACTATTACTACTGCTGCTGCTGCTACTGCTACCACTGCCTCTACTACTAATGTGGTGATAGTTGCTCTCCAGAGTCAGTAGTGTACAGCATTATTGGTGGCTTTTATCAGTTGGGTTTTGTGGCGGACGAGGGCCCCTTGTAAAAGCCAGACACGCACCTGCAGATGGTGCAGGTGACGAATTGGTCCCGAACCTCTTTTTAACCTTCCGTGCTGATCATTACCTGTTTGGTCACTCCTCTGACCCCGGACAAACTGCAAGCTGCGCGAAGACAGACCCGGGTGTCCCATGTAGTACAACGAACACCACCAGCCTTTCTCACTGCAGCCTGCTTAAACAATATCTTTGAAGAGTAAGTCTGGTCTGTCGCTGTGTCTGATGCCTGCTGCCAGTTCTCCAAAACGCCTCATCCTCTAGGAATCCATTTTGTGATCATGATCGAGACAGTGAAGACTTCTCAGAGGATGTGTAACTTCTTCAGGATGCTGCTGCTTAGCAGTGAGATCTCGCCATGTGAGATGGAAAACTCTTTGAGTTTTGTCTTAGCTAGGCGTCAGTTGTCCCGCCTTTGAATACGTGTAAGTGTTCCCCATTTAAACGAATGTGACTTGTCCATCTTTGAATAAGTGTGCATGAAAGTGTATGTGATATATGCCTACTGTCATTTCTGTGTATAAAGCAACCTGACACTCACGTGGAAAGTCAGGCCTTTCCCGTTGTACACGAAAGTGTATGTGATATATGCCTACTGTCATTTCTGTGTATAAAGCAACCCGACACTCACGTGGAAAGTCAGGCCACTCCCGTTGCCGCCATGCCGGTTCACTTGAACGGTACAATGCCGATGGGGAGCCTGGTTTTTAATTTCTGCCAGCCTGAAATGTCACCAATCAGCTTGTAGAGAGACTACTCAGAATATGCCATTAGTGCTACATAGTCTACGCCCTTGGATCGCCAAACCTCACGAAAGCAACGCGGGAAAGAAGATGCCATAGAGTATAGAGATCTGCGCGCATTCTTGCTTAACACCACTCTTAGTCGACAAATGGTCTGGGAATGAGTCATCATGTCAGATTATTCCATGTCTGTTTCCGACGAAGGATGCAACCATTTTGAAAAAAAGTTAGATGCGCAGCTTCTCAGGCTAAATACATTCTTTGTGATGGCGAGGTCAAATGCCTCGGACAAATCAATATACAAATAACACATTTTTTTTACATTCTTTTCAATGTTAGCGCAATGATTAGGTCGAACTGATTTTAAAACTTTCTTATCTGAATCCCCTTTGCAATTTTCAGCAAATTGAGGATCACTAGGGTGAAGGCTTTTCCCTCAACAACAACAACAGTGATAATGACGACGACGACGATGACGACGACGATGACGATGATGATGATGATGATGATGATAGCAGGGTTACTAATAACAATAATGACGACGATGATGATGATAGAAGCAATAATAATAATAATAACAATAATAATAATAATAACATAACGATGATGATGATGATAATGATGATGATGATGATGATGATGATGATGATAACATAATAATAACAACAATAGTGATAATAATGATGATAATAATAACAATAACTCCCTGAACTCGGCATTGGTTACGCCTTGCCACGCAAACGCACTCGACGCGGTGGCAGACGTAAACAAAGGAAAATTCCGGTGATTGTGTCCCCTAGACTGCTAACGAAAAAAATCCTCGTGTGTCAACTTTGGAAACCTGATCCGAATCAAGACTCTCCCTCAAACCCAAACTACCCCTGCTTCATTTATGTCTGTGTGTTCTTTTAACGCTCAGTCCGCAGCAAAGAAAGAAAAGATACCTGTAATAAACTCTTTTATTCTGGACAATGCCCCTGACCTTTTCTGCATCACGGAGTCATGGCTACGTCCTCAGGGCGATGAAGCAAAATGCAAAGGACTGGCCCCACCAGGATACCGCACTCTGTCTTTCCCCCGTCCCTCACGTGGTGGTGGCATTGCCATCATTATGAGAGAGTGTCTGTCCCCCAACGTCAAAGTTCAGTCTGACTTACCATTTTAACACTCTGTATTTGAAATAGTGCACCTCATCATCACCCTTTCACAACATTCTATTAACTTGTTAACCCTTTACGGCCCCCCCCCAACAGGAAAAACAAACTGACTGAAAAAGACTTCTTTTCTGAACTTCCTGACCTCTGGACTATTGTAATAGTTTGAAGGGAAATCTGCTGATTGTTGGCGACGTCAGTTATCATCTAGACCAGCCCTCTCACCGCTCCACTGCCAAACTCCTTGACATCCTGAACACATACGGTCTCGCCCAGTCGGTGGATGCTCTAACCCATTGTCGTGGTCATACGCTGGACTGGGTCGTGTGCCGCCAGGATGATACCCTTGTTCAGTCGACCACGGTGGACAAAACATTACCTTCAGACCACTACTGTGTGGTCGTGGAGCTATCTGTGCCTAGGCCCTCAACCCAGCCTAGGTACGTGGAGAAGAGGAGGCTGGCTGACATCAATATCTCCTCTTTTAGGGATGATTTGAAGACCTCCCTGGACTCCGCCCCCCAGCCCCTCACCCCTCATCAGCTGGACCTGTGTCTCCAGGACACCCTCAACACCAACGCCCCGGCCAAACGCTGCAAGGTGATGAATCGTGACGAATCCCTCCTGCCCGTGGTACAGCGCTGCAGCCGACCAGATCAAAGCTGCCAAGGCCGATCGACGAAGAGCTGAGCGCCAGTGGGACAGATCTGGCCTTCATGTCCATAAAGAAACATTCAACAAGAAGAAACATTTTATAGATAGAATTGTGTTTAATGCTCAGTCTTCCTTCTTTTCAACGAAAATATTAGATTGTGAGACGTCTGCTCAGCTGTATCAGCTCACAAACAGTTTGCTAGGCAGGAGAAGTAACGCTGTGCTTCCCACTGTTTTCGCTCCTTCCGAACTCCCCATCCTTTTCTCTGACTTTTTCAATACCAAAATCAAAACAATCAGAGACAATCTGAACAGTTCTAATTTCACTGGATCCCCTCTAGATAGTGATAGTTCATTTTCAGGCCAACCTTTGACTGTTTTTGAGTTCTGTGACTGAGGATGATGTTAGAAAAGTGATAGTTAGTTCGCCTAGAAAATCGTATGATCTTCACCCATTGCCTGCATCCATCCTGTTCCGCTGTATTGATGTTTTGCTCCCCTTCATAACCCATGTCATAAAAGCTTCCCTCTCGTCTGGCGTTTTTCCCCAAGAACACAGATCTGCTGTTGTTCGTCCCCTTCTCAAAAAGCCTTTCCTGGATCCAAATTCACTCAAAAGTTACAGACCTGTCTCGAATCTCCCCTTCCTTGCAAAGGTCCTCGAGAAAATCGTACTTGCTCAGCTCTCAGTTCATCTTACTCAAAATGAGTTGAATGACCTTCACCAGTCTGCTTACAGGGCTGGCCATAACACAGAGACCACTCTCCTGAAAGTTGTAAACCATTTCCTTCTTGCCCTTGATGATGACAGAGTCTCCCTTCTCTCTCTTTTAGATTTTTCTGCGGCATTTGACACCATTGATCATGACATTCTCCTTTCTAGACTCCAAACTTCTTTTGGCATTCACGGCACTGTTCTTGCGTGGGTTAGGTCCTATCTCAGTGATCGTTCCCAGAGAATTGTTGTCAATGGTCTTTCTTCATCTCCTACACCTCTAACCTGTGGGGTACCGCAAGGTTCCGTCCTTGGGTCGGTTCTGTTTGCTCTGTATGTCAGACCTGTGTCAGACATTATCGATCAGCGCTCATTGCTGCATGAGAGTTTTGCTGATGACACTCAGATGTACAAGTGAAGCACTGTATCTGAACTCAAGGACGTTGTCAGTGACGTTAAAAGCTGTTCACAGGATTTAAAGAATTGGATGACTTTGAATAGGTTGCACCTGAATGACGACAAAACTGAAGTTCTTCTCCTTGCTCCTCCCAAACTCCAAGGTCATCCCTCCCTTCCTTCTTCCATCAGTATCGGAAGTTCTGATATTCAGCTCTCATGCCAGGCTTGTAATCTCGGTGTGACTTTTGATTCCACCCTTTCTTTCAAGCACCACGTGTCTAATGTTTGTAAGGCATCATATCTGGAAATACGTAAGATCAGTTCAATCAGACACTTCCTTTCCATTGAAGCCACAAACACTCTGGTTTGTTCCCAAGTTCTCTCAAGGCTGGACTACTGCAACAGTCTCTTGGCTGGCTCACCAAAGTACCTACTCAATAAACTGCAGAAGGTTCAGAATAGCGCTGCCAGCGTCTAAACGTAAACATGTCACTCCTCTGTTGCAGTCCCTCCACTGGCTTCCAATTCAGAGGCGAATTGACTACAAGTTGGCTTCTATCTGTTTCTCTTCTGTTTCTGGTACTGGACCAAAATATCTCTCCGACATCCTCCACATCTACACCCCATCCCGTCAACTTCGTTCCTCTGCCGACAGTTTGCACATTCCTTCTGTCTGAACATAATCTTTTGGTCAACGTTCTCTCTCCTTCCAAGGACCAGCTGTCTGGAATACACTTCCCATCAGTGTCAGACACCTACCTTCATCCT
>CM065745.1:40744714-40747214 GCA_033310375.1 Conus canariensis
TTACAGCACACACCACGAGAAACCTTGTTCAGAGATGTCATATCTGATGTGATCTTCGAATTTCTTTGATCGTCATCATCAAGATGGTAATGATAATGATAATAATAATGATAATGATAACAATGATAATAATAATTATCATTATTATTATTATTGTTATTATTATCATTATTGTTATTATTATTTTTTTTCAACCCTCAGTGTCTGCCTTCCCAGCAGCCTCGTTTCCGTTCCACATCCATACTGTGCCCAGTTTGAAGAGACAGTGACTGTTCCTGCTTCTTTTTTATCATTGCCTTGAGTGTTGTTCGTCTCACCTGACGAAGACCATAGAGGTCGAAACGCGTCATGTCTGTCTTGTCATTGACTCGTTTCTTTCGTTTGGCGGCACAGCAATTTTTCTTTGAAGCTTTTAACCATCAAACAATGACTGACAGCAAACAGATTTCTTTGAAGCTTTTAACCATCAAACAATGACTGACAGCAAACAGATTTCTTTGAAGCTTTTAACCATCAAACAATGACTGATGGCAAACAGATTTCTTTGAAGCTTTTAACAGTAAAACGATGACTGATGGCAAACAGATTTCTTTGAAGCTTTTAACTGTAAAACGATGACTGATGGCCAACGGATGGTGGCGGGTGATTTTTCTTTGAAGCTTTTAACCATCAGACGATGACTGACAGCAAACAGATTTCTTTGAAGCTTTTAACCATCAGACGATGACTGATAGCAAACAGATTTCTTTGAAGCTTTTAACCATCAAACGATGACTGATGCAATGGATGGTGGTGGTTACCTCAAGTGGACTGATTGAAGGATGGGGGTGTTAACCATCAAACGATGACTAATGGCAAACGGATGATGGCAGGTGTTAACCATCAAGCGATGACTGATGGTAAACGGATGGTGGCGGGTGTGTCGCAGGGCCGGTCAAAGGACGTGGACGAACGCATCATCAACGGGGAGGTGTCGGAGTACGGCAAACACCCCTACATCTGTTCCCTGGAGATGCAGGATAACTATCAGTGGTTCTTCGTCTGCGGCGCCGTCATCTACAACGAGAACACCCTCCTGACGGCCGCTCACTGCGTGGATCAAGTGGCGTGAGTGTCGGGGCTAGACAGGGGACTGGGAGACAAGACCAGACCAAACACAGAACAGACAGGACAAGACCAGACCCAGAACCAACACAGAACAGACAGGACACGACAAGACCAGACCAGACCAACACAGAACAGACAGGACATGACAAGACTAGACCAACACAGAACAGACACAACAAGACCAGACCAGACCAACACAGAACAGACAGGACAAGACAAGACCAGACCAACACAGAACAGACAGGACACAGACCAGACCAGACCAACACAGAACAGACAGGACACGACAAGACCAGACCAGACCAACACAGAACAGGGGACATGACAAGACTAGACCAACACAGAACAAACACGACAAGACCAGACCAGACCAATACAGAACAGACAGGACACGACCAGACCAGACCAACACAGACAGACGACACGACCAGACCAGACCAACACAGAACAGACATGACACGACCAGACCAGACCAACACAGAACAGACATGACATGACACGACCAGACCAGACAACACAGATCATACACGACCAGACCAGACCAACACAGAACAGACAGGACAAGACCAGACCAGACCAACACAGAACAGACACGACAAGACCAGACCAACACAGAACAGACACGACAAGACCAGACCAACACAGAACAGATACGACAAGACCAGACCAACACAGAACAGACACGACAAGACCAGACCAACACAGAACAGACACGACAAGACCAGACCAACACAGAACAGATACGACAAGACCAGACCAACACAGAACAGACACGACAAGACCAGACCAGACCAACACAGAACAGACACGACAAGACCAGACCAACACAGAACAGACACGACAAGACCAGACCAACACAGAACAGATACGACAAGACCAGACCAACACAGAACAGACAGGACAAGACCAGACCAGACCAACACAGAACAGACAGGACAAGACAAGACCAACACAGAACAGACACGACAAGACCAGACCAACACAGAACAGACAGAACACGACAAGACCAGACAAGACCGGAGCGGATAAGACGTGACGAGATCAGACAAGACAAAGGAGGAGATTTTTTTTAAAAACAAATCTTTGAAAGTTTACGTACAACATCCCCTAAACATGAACGAACGAATGACAGGAAAAAAACACGACACGTTTCGACACTTAGGTCTTCTTCAAGCAGGATAAACAACACTGAGTACAACGAAAATGAAGAACGAGCGATCACTTAGCTCATCAAATTCGACAATCATTTATCTCATCAGATTTTCAAAGTTTTCTAAAAGGTAATAACACTCCTCTTTAGACAGGATGGTTCACATGATTAGTTCAGTCTTCACATGTGCATCTTAATTATCAGCAGCTTCGTTGGCATCTACTGCTAATGTATATTCAAAAT
>CM065745.1:40752214-40754714 GCA_033310375.1 Conus canariensis
GCTTGGCGGTTTAGGACAGTATTTCACTTGGTCCCACCCGCACCTTCGGATGTTTTTTTTATTTCTTTTCTTTCATGTCCCAGCCACCAGATCCTGCCAGTAGACACGTGATCCCCAGAGCCTGAGGGAAGGCCTCTTTGGACATGTACAGGAGCGTCGGCGGACAAATGCCTTCATCTCTTCAGCCGACCGATTCTCTTTCTACCTTTTGTCTCCTTCCGCTCTGGACAGATACCTTCATCTCTTTAGCCAACCGATTCTCTTTTCACCTTTTCTCTCTTTCCGCTCTGGACAGATGCATCCATCTCTTTAGCCAACCGATTCTCTTTCTACCTTTTGTCTCTTTCCGCTCTGGACAGATGCATCCATCTCTTTAGCCAACCGATTCTCTTTCTGCCTGTTATTGTGTCTTACCGCTCTGTGTCCTCTTCGTGAACTCATTCTCTTTTATCCCCATCTTTTTGTTTTTTTCTTTCTTTCTTTTTTTCTTTCTTTCTTCTTTTTTTCTTTTTTTGTGTCTAGCAACTAAATTATGCAGTCTCTTTCTCAGTTCATCCTCACTGTTAACGATTTCTTTGAGCCCGTTTTGCTCTACCTTAGAAAAGAAGATAGAACTTGTTATTTCTTTTGTCTTATGATTTATACGTATATGTGTGTATATCTATATATGTATGCATGCTTAAATATTATATGCATATGCGTGCGCACGCGGATGTGTGTGTGTGTGTGTGTGTGTGTGTGTGTGTGTGTGTGTGTGTGTGTGTGTGTGTGTGTGCGTGTGTGTGTGTGTGTGTGTGTGTGTGTGTGTGTGTGTGTGTGTGTGTGTGTGTGTGTGTGTGTGTGCGTGCGTGCGTGCGACCAAATAAGTAGTGAGGGAAAACACGCTCAAGCAAAACAATGGCTTGGCTACGCTTAAGATAAAAGAGAGGGTGGGGTGGGGTGGGCACTAGTGGAGGGTGGGGGTGGGGGAGTGGGAGTGGGTGGAGGGGTGCAGGCTGTGAAATGAAGCAGAACTGAAGAAGAGGGCGACAGAAGAAGAGGGCGATAGAAGAAGAGGGCGATAGAAGAAGAGCGCGATAGAAGAAGAGCGCGATAGAAGAAGAGGGCGATAGAAGAGAGGGCGATAGAAGAAGAGGACGATAGAAGAAGAGGACGATAGAAGAAGAGGGCGACAGAAGAAGAGGGCGATAGAAGAAGAGGGCGATAGAAGAAGAGCGCGATAGAAGAAGAGGGCGATAGAAGAAGAGGGCGATAGAAGAAGAGGACGATAGAAGAAGAGGGCGATAGAAGAAGAGGGCGATAGAAGGGCGATAGAAGAAGAGACGCGATAGAAGAAGAGGGCGATAGAAGAAGAGGGCGATAGAAGGGCGATAGAAGAAGAGCGCGATAGAAGAAGAGGGCGATAGAAGAAGAGGGCGATAGAAGAAGAGGGCGATAGAAGGGCGATAGAAGAAGAGGGCGATAGAAGAAGAGGGCGATAGAAGGGCGACAGAAGAAGAGGGCGATAGAAGAAGAGGGCGATAGAAGAGAGGGGCGATAGAAGAAGGGCGACAGAAGAAGAGGGCGATAGAAGAAGAGGGCGATAGAAGAAGAGGGCGATAGAAGAAGAGGGCGATAGAAGGGCGAAGAAGAAGAGGGCGATAGAAGAAGAGGGCGATAGAAGAAGAGGGCGATAGGAAGGGGCGACAGAAGAAGAGGGCGATAGAAGAAGAGGGCGATAGAAGAAGAGGGCGATAGAAGAAGAGGGCGATAGAAGAAGAAGGCGACAGAAGAAGAGGGCGATAGAAGAAGAGGGCGACAGAAGAAGAGGGCGACAGAAGGGTGATAGAAGAAGAGGGCGACAGAAGGGTGATAGAAGAAGAGGGCGACAGAAGGGTGATAGAAGAAGAGGGCGACAGAAGGGTGAAGAAGAAGAGGACGATAGAAGAAGAGGACGATAGAAGAAGTAGAGGCGACAGAAGAAAGGGCGAAGAAGAAGAGGGCGATAGAAGAAGAGGGCGATAGAAGAAGAGGACGACAGAAGAAGAGGACGACAGAAGAAAGGACGACAGAAGAAGAGGACGATAGAAGTAGAGGACGACAGAAGAAGAGGACGATAGAAGAAGAGGGCGACAGAAGGGTGATAGAAGAAGAGGGCGACAGAAGGGTGATAGAAGAAGAGGGCGACAGAAGGGTGATAGAAGAAGAGGGCGACAGAAGGGTGATAGAAGAAGAGGACGACAGAAGAAGAGGACGACAGAAGAAGAGGACGACAGAAGAAGAGGACGACAGAAGAAGAGGACGATAGAAGAAGAGGACGACAGAAGAAGGGACGAAAGAAGAAGAAGAGGACGACAGAAGAAGAGGACGACAGAAGAAGAAGGCGATAGAAGAAGAGGACGACAGAAGAAGAGGGCGATAGAAGAAGAAGGCGATAGAAGAAGAGGACGACAGAAGAAGAGGGCGATAGAAGAAGAAGGCGATAGAAGAAGAGGACGACAGAAGAAGAGGGCGACAGAAG
>CM065745.1:40759714-40764714 GCA_033310375.1 Conus canariensis
AACACACACCCACTATCACACACACCATCGACAACACACACACACACACTACACACAACGCACACACACACACACACACACACACACACACACACACACACACACACACACACACCCTCCACCCATCCATCTTTCTGTGTCTTATTATATCTATATGACACACACACCCCCCCCCCCCCCCCGTTACCGTAGTGACTGAGCTATATTTATGCATTTTTTTTCCATTTGTGTGTGTGTGTGTGTGTGTGTGTGTGTGTGTGTGTGTGTGTGTGTGTGTGTGTGTGTGTGTGAGTGCGTGTGTGTGTTTTTCTTTTTTTCTTTTTTTCCCCTGGTGCTTCAAAATCGATTGTCTTGCATCTCCTTGGTATCTTTTGATTGTCAGATTGTTCTAAACATGCTCTTTTCTGCACCCCACTCTCGCCTCTTTCTCCCTCTCCCTCCCTCCCTCCCTCTCTCTCTCTCTCTCTGTCTCTCTCTCTCTCCCCTCTCTCTCTCTCCTCTCTTCCCTGCACTCCTTTCGCTCCTGCGTCTATCTCCCCACCCCACCCCCACCCCCTGTCTCTCATTTACCATTTCTTTTCTTTCTTTCTTTTGTTTTTTAGATTCTGTATGTAATTTTTGTTCTAGCCACTTTTTGAATGCTTCTTTTGTTTCCTCATCTTATTTTGCATTGTTGACCCCACTCAGGGCGAGGACTGGATGTAAAAAAGCACATCAGTGCTTATCTATTATCCTCGTAAATAAAGAATTTTTTCTCGTCTTGTCTCTCTTCTCTCTCTCTCTCTCTCTCTCTCTCTGTCTGTCTGTCTGTCTGTCTGTCTCTCTGTCTCTGTCTCTCTGTCTCTCTGTCTCTCTCTCTCTCTTCTCTCTCTCTCTCTCTCTCTCTCTCTCTCTCTCTCTCTGTATTAACAGGGGGACAGCGGTGGCCCGGCGGTCTGTGGTAAATACCTGGTGGGCGTGACGTCATGGGGGGTGACGAACTGTGTCCAAAGCTATCCCTCTGTCTACACTCGCCTGGCCAAGTACAAGAAATGGATCAACAAATCGTCCTTCAAGTAACATCACAGTTATGACATCATCCAGAAAAAAAGAAAGGGGGTGGGGATGTGGGGGTTGGGGATGCAGGTTAGGGTGGGTAATGGATGATGAAAGGATTCGTGACGGGCCTTCTATGTCCAAAGGATATGACGTCACTTTGAAGGGTGGGTAATGGATGATAAAAGTATTCTGTCGGGCCGCCTATGTCCAAAGGATATGACGTCACTTTGAAGGGTGGGTAATGGATGATAAAAGGATTCTGTCGGGCGCCTATGTCTCAAAGGATATGACGTCACTTTGAAGTGTGGGAATGGATGATAAAGGATCCTGACGCTTCATGTTCAAGATTGACTCTTTGAGCGATATACATTTACTTATTGACTTACTGTAGGACATGCCAGATTTCTGGTTTAAAAGCACACAGTGGAAATCTTTTTAGATTTTTGTCAAAGCCCGTCAAAACAGTGTTCTACAGTCACCAAATTATTGTCAGGAATTCGCACAAGCAAAGCAACAAAAACGACAGCAAATAATTGAATGAATAAATAAATAAATGAATGAACAGATAAATAGATAATAGAATGAAATATACATGAAAGAAATCAATTCATATGTATATGACTGACTGAACTAATGAGTGAATCAATAAAATGTTAAATACACAAATGAAAAAATACAAAAACGCGTAAACAATGAGTTTATGTACAACACCCAAGTTTTCTGATGATCGAACATTGTCTTGAAGTCGTTTGTTGTTTGGGTTTATTGTTGATGCTTTAATTTTACTTAAACGGAATCATATGTAAGATAGTCGTTTTCCACATGGTTATTCAAAAGCAAATTCAGCTGGCGTTGAATCTTATGAAAGAAGCTTAACAGGACATTTTCCAAGGCATTAATTTAAATTCCAGTATTGAATGGCGCTTCTGTTCTTCAGCTTATTATTGCATGCAGGCTGCGTTAGTAATAAATTCCTCGTGTTAAAACGTTTTTGTGCTGGACGCATGTACTTTGTGTGTGTGTGTGTGTGTGTGTGTGTGTGTGTGTGTGTGTGTGTGTGTGCGCGCGCGCGCGCGTGAGAGAGAGAGAGAGAGAGAGAGGGAGAGAGAGAGAGAGAGAGAGAGACTGCGCACTTTAATGTCATACCAAAAGGTTTTGACAATGGGGATACAGGGTAATAACGTCTTCGTCTTTCGTCCTTTATAAGCAGCATTGCACATTTATTCTTAATGATCAATCCAAACCAACCAAATAAAACGCAAGAAAAAAAGAAGAAAAAAAGGAGGAATATCCAGATATCCTGGCAAAGGCAAGTACACGGTTTATTTTGCAAGGAAACAAACAAAAAGAAAATAGAATACTGTATATAGATTGACACGACCATCCACTCAACAAAGCGAAAATGATAATACTGATCCCACAATATTAGTACCGATAGGTATTTATAAGCATTGTTATAAAGCTTGTATCAAACGACAGAAAAATGGACATTTTACTCGCACCTCACTGTCCTGAAATAGGAAAGGACTCTTCGGTATCAGCAGTGTATCCACATGAAGGGCATGGTGATTCTGTGAGTGTTCCACATTCGAACCATTGTTTGTTTGCATTAAAGAGCAAAGTTCATAAACTGAATCTTGCGTAATAAATTCTATGCCATGTATCTGTGATACCACTGATAACCTCTTCTAAATGAAATATATTCTTAAAAGTGAAAAAGCAAAGATACTTTTCTTTGGTTTCCATAGCTGATTGTCAGTTCTGTTTTTAAGAACAAATGTCTATCTTTAAAAGTACCAATGCCTGTCTTTAAAAGAACAAAAGCCTGTTTTTAAAGTCTGCAGTAAACTGCTGCTCATTTCTCACTCCTTGAGTCATTTCCACTATTCCAAAATCCTGTTCTGATATTAAGCCCAGGTTTAGTTTTCTCATTCCATTCGTAACAACATTATGTCACACGCTTGTCTGCACAAACATGACTGTGGAAGCTTCAACATTTCCAACAAACACTTAATACATTTCTCAATTGATCTTATACACAGAGGCTACCTGTACACCTCTCCGATTAAAAATATGTCATACGAATAAATTGGTACCTGAAAATAACACTCCGTTGCGTTTGTATGCATTTTACCATTTGTGAATTTTCATCCAAACCCCAATTTCAGCTCCGATACGCAAACGTTCTGTCTATGCCTCTAAACATTTCCAATGATATGCTACGATTGGTTCAGCCTTTTTAAGGATCGCAGAATTATTTTTTTTTTCCAAAAAGATTCTTCCTATGCATAACTGAAAGGTAATGTTATTGAAAAGGTCAATACTTGTATGAATTAATTACTAAAACTTTTTTTTGTCAGTGAAACCATCTTTCATGTAGAAATAGGTGTCCACCCACTCTAAAGACCATGATGTTTGTTTTATTCAAATTAACTGTTTAACATAAGCGATCTGCTTCTTCTTTTAAGACATTGAATTGGTTTTACAAACCTACAACTGTTCCCAATAAAAGATCATCGTCAGCAAACAACAAAAATATCTCATTGGCTCCTGGTGTTATCTGAATGCCATGCCTTTCTGTACAAAATGATTCTACAGCAAATTAAAAAAAAAACAAAACAAAAAAACAAACAAAAAAAACCCCCCTGCAGACTCAAAGACACCCTTGTGTTACTATATTTGGGCAATCCAAAATCCTCTGAATACTCACTCTTCACACGTACACATGCAAACACCGAGTTATAAACATCTCTGATAGCCATGTACAGTTTACTGTTCACACCACCTGCACGAAGTATATTCCACAAAACATTGGAATGTATAGCGTCAAATACCTTTCTGAAGTCTACAAAACGACATAATATTGCAATGTATAGCGTCAAATACCTTTCTGAAGTCTACAAAGCAACATGATATCGCAATCTATAGCGTCAAATACCTTTCTGAAATCTACAATACAAAGCGACATGATATCGCAATTCATAGCGTCAAATACCTTTCTGAAGTCTACAATACAAATCGACATGATATCGCAATTAATAGTGTCGAATACCTTTCTGAAGTCTACAAAGTGACATGATATTGCAATTCATACCGTCAAATACCTTTCTGAAGTCTACAATACAAAGCGACATGATATCGCAATTTATAGCGTCAAATACCTTTCTGAAGTCTACAAATCGACATGATATCGCAATTAATAGCGTCGAATACCTTTCTGAAGTCTACAAAGCGACATGATATCGCAATTCATACCGTCAAATACCTTTCTGAAGTCTACAATACAAAGCGACATGATATCGCAATTTATAGCGTCAAATACCTTTCTGAAGTCTACAAAGCGACATGATATCGCAATTTATAGCGTTAAATACCTTTCTGAAGTCTACAAAACAGCATGATATTGTAATTTATAGCGTCAATTACCTTTCTGAAGTCTATAAAGCGACATAATATCGCAATTTATAGCGTCAAATACCTTTCTGAAGTCTACAAAAATACATGATATCGCAATTTATAGTGTCGAATACCTTTCTGAAATCTACAAAGCGACATAATATCGCAATTTATAGCGTCAAATTCCTTTCTGAAGTCTACAATACAAAACGACATAAAGTTTCGTATTTCAGAGTAAGAATTTCTGTGGTTGTGCACACAGTGTAAAAGGTCTCTTGTGCTGTAATTGCACCTGCTTTTTCCTCAATATTGTTTGTTTCATTTCAACCCATTTTGATACTTTCATTTAGTATGTGTGTACAGACTTTACCTTAAAATGCTGCTAAGTGCTACTCAAGTACAGTTGCGTAGATTGCTAACATCTTCTTTTTGATGGATTAGTATGGTTATTGATTTCGCCCGTTGTAGAGAAAAGGTATCATTTTCAAACAGTTGGGCAAATAAATGGACAAGGAAATCAGTTAAAGTTGAGTTTTCATTGTTCTGCTGTGATTTTGTCTGGTTCT
>CM065745.1:40769714-40772214 GCA_033310375.1 Conus canariensis
ATTGCAAAGTCCTTTATAACCTTCACCCACTGCAGATAGTGTAGGCGATGCTGGATTGCAAAGTCCTTTATAACCTTCATCCACAGCAGATGGTGTAGGTGTTGCATGGATTGCAAAGTCCTTTATAGCCTTCATCCACAGCAGATGGTGTAGGTGATGCTGGATGGCAAAGTCCTTTATACCTGCACCCACTGCAGATGGTGTAGGCGATGCTGGATTGCAAAGTCCTTTATAACCTTCACCCACTGCAGATGGTGTAGGCGGTGCATGGACGGCAAAGTCCTTTATAACCTTCACCCACTGCTGATGGTGTAGGCGATGCTGGATTGCAAAGTCCGTTATAACCTTCAGCTGATGGTGTAGACGAGGCATGGATGGCAAAGTCCTTTATAACCTTCACCCACTGCAGATGGTGTAGGTGATGCTGGATTGCAAAGTCCTTTATAACCTTCACCCACTGCAGATGGTGTAGGCGATGCTGGATTGCAAAGTCCCTTATAAACTTCACCCACTGCAGATGGTGTAGGTGATGCTGGATTGCAAAGTCCTTTATAACCTTCACCCACTGCTGATGGTGTAGGCGATACTGGATTGCAAAGTCCTTTATAACCTTCAGCTGATGGTGTAGACGAGGCATGGATGACAAAGTCCTTTATAACCTTCACCCACTGCAGATGGTGTAGGCGATGCATGGATGGCAAAGTCCTTTATAACCTTCACCCACTGCAGATGGTGTAGGCGATGCTGGATTGCAAAGTCCTTTATAACCTTCAGCTGATGGTGTAGACGAGGCATGGATGACAAAGTCCTTTATAACCTTCACCCACTGCAGATGGTGTAGGCGATGCTGGATTGCAAAGTCCTTTATAACCTTCAGCTGATGGTGTAGACGAGGCATGGATGGCACAGTCCTTTATAACCCTCACCCAGTGATCGCTTCCTGTAACGTCACTCCCCTGATCCTAACAAACTGCAAGTTGTGACATTACAAGCCACGGTGTCGCACCAGGCGCAATGAACGGTGCCAGACTTCATCAGAACATGTCTGCTTTAACAACATCCTTCAACAGTAAGTCTGATCTGCCAGTGTGTCTGGTGTCTGCTGCTTGTTCTCCATACATCGCGTGCTATGGGCATCCTGCCTTCATCCAGTCTGTGGTCGTGGCCGATCCAGTGAAGGCTGTTTTGGCAATGTGTGTGCCATCTTCAGAATGGCGATGGTTGACGGTTGACAGTCATGTGAAACTGAAGATTGTTTGACATTTATCATACCATGTGAAATTGAAGATTGTGTGACAGTTTATCATTCCATGTGAAAGTGAATGTTAATGGGTAGTTTACCTCACAATGTGAAAGTGGATTTTGTTTGACAGTGTATCAAACCATGTGAAACTGAAGATTGTTTGACAGTTTATCAAACCATGTGAAACTAAAGATTGTTTGACAGTTTATCACACCATGTGAAACTGAAAATTGTTTGACAGTTTATCACACCATGTGAAACTGAAGATTGTTTGACAGTTTACCATACCATGTGAAACTGAAGATTGACAGTTTGTCATACCATGTGAAACTGAAGATTGTTTGACAGTTTATCACATCATGTGAAACTGAAGATTGTTTGACCGTTTATCACACCATGTGAAACTGAAGATTGTTTGACAGTTTATCACACCATGTGAAACTGAAGAACGTTGGACAGTTTATCGCACCATGTGAAACAGAAGAACGTTGGACAGTTTATCACACCATGTGAAAGTGACGATCGGTTGACAGTTTATCATACCACGTGACAGTGAAGATTGTTGGACAGTTCATCACACCAGGTGAAGCTCAAGATTGTTGGACAGTTTATCGTAACATTTGAAACTGAAGATCTTTGCATGACGGCAAGGGTTGACGGTGTTCAAATGTTGATCTCACTGGGCGTCATTTGTCCATGTTTTATGCTACGTAAAACAATGTATAACACCACAATGACCTGTGTGTTGAATGTACGCAATCCGACCCACACCTCCATTGAAGGGCACGTTAGTTCTGTTGGCGATTTACTTCTACAGTACACTTCTGAGGCTAGGTCATTTCAAGAATGGGAAATCATTAGCCACCTTAAGAGTGTGTGCGTCGATGCGGGTGCAAGGTGACATAGCAACATCATGGACCATGATGCCTGATCTTTGGGCCAAAGACATCGCCAGCATGACCAAGTCGTCAGTAAACCTCTAGAGAACCCCTCAGAATGGACTGTTGATGGCACATCGTCCATATCTGTGGAGAAACTGGCGGCTACGAGGGCTGTGAAAAAAGATCTATTGAATATAGAGGTCAGCACGCAGCCTTGCTTTAAACCTCTCTCGCTAAAGCAATGACTGGGGATGAATGATTGTGTCAGATGCCAAGTGTGGGGAAGGGTGCAAATCATTATAATATGTATATATATATAAACTGGATGCACAACCAATCGCATTTCAGACAAAATATATCATGCCACGGAGAGATC
>CM065745.1:40777214-40792214 GCA_033310375.1 Conus canariensis
AGATGTATACGAACCTATCGTTGTTAGAGAATGTATTTGATGTGCTCTTTTAGGGAAATGAATCTCTGATTTTAACTCGATTTCCATAGCAACTGAGTTTTGAGTAGAATTACTTCGTAAAATATATTTTGCTGATGAGAGTTTCATCTGTTCTTCTAGCGGTAATATACGAATCTCCTCATAGGTTTTTATAGATGACGCATGCACTGGAACACCGAGCGCTAGCTTATAAGCTTTGCTATCAACACTTTGTAACTTTTTGATTAAATATTTAGGTGCAGAGAAGAACACTTCCTGCGCATATGTTAGTTTTGAACGTACTAATGTTGCTGCTAAGTGAATAAACGTTTGAGTGTCCTTTCCCCATGGTTGTTGACTTATTACCTTAAGGATATTCAAACTTTTTCTGGCCTTTGTCAATACAGATTCCAAATGGTAACTCCATGACAATTTAGAAGTAAAATAAACACCTAAAAATTCACATTCTGTTTATATTTAGTAACATATCCATCTATCTTAAAAGAAGGCAGAGGATTGACGACATAACCTGCATTAAAAAGCATCATGTGCAATTTTTCTGGAGATAGTTAATCCATTTTCATCCATATTGTTACTTATATTGTCAAGTTCACTCTGATACAGTCTTTTAATATAATTTACTGATCTAGTCAGTGTGTGTTTTTTCAGAGTGACTTTCATCCACATACAGATGCCATCAGCATACTGCACAAGTTCAACATTTTTAGACAACGATTTTGGAAGATGATGAATCAGAATATTAAACAGAATAGGAGCAATTACAGATCCCTGTGGGATTCCCATTTGAAGAGACCTTTTATTAGAATAAGTAGTACCTATCTTTGTTTGGATTGATCGATCGCTAAGAAAAACTTTACAGTAATTGTATATGGAACCTGGGAGACCGACTGATCTCAGTTTGTTAAGTAACTTTGTATGCCAAACTTGATCGTAAGCTTTTCTCATGTCAAAAAAGGTGGCAAGTACATTTTTTCTTCTGGCGAACTGTTGTTTAACTTGTGTTGAAATTTTAACAAGATGGTCTATTGTTGATCTACCTTTTCTGAAGCCAGCCTGATTTATCGGTATTATACCGTTCTTTTCACAATGATGTAGTAGTCTTTTAAAAATTATTCTCTCCATGAGTTTCCCTACATGCGAAGTCAGAGCAATTGGCCTGTAACTGTTTTTATCAGTCTTTGGTTTCCCTTGTTTGGGAACAGGAACAATAATTGATTGTTTCCATAAGGATGGCATGGCGCCTTCTGCCCAGCACTGTTGGATAAATTTATGTAGAAAGATTGTAAGATTTCTTGGTAAGTGTCTTATCATTTCATTGGAAATTGCATCTGGTCCTACTGAAGTTTTGTTTGTACTAAGGGACGCAATTACATCATTTATTTCCTCAATTGTAATGGGAGCATTCAAATAATGATTGCTTCCATAACTGTTCTCAACTATTCTGTCATTCTTTTCACTAACATCCACACTGTGTCTGTATGCTCTCTCTTTTTCAGACAGACTTTCCATGTTACCGTGTTTTGCAAACATTTCTGCAAAAGCTTCGGCCTTATCGTATGTCGAAGGAAACTCATTGTTTTCCAGTTTAATAGGATACTGAGGTAGAATTATTCCAGTTTTCATCTCTTTTACCTTTTTCCAGGTTTTCTGAAGATCTTTGTGATCCGAAACATCCGATTTACAAAAAGTGGACCAGTGTAGCGTTTTTGCTTCTTCCATAATTCTGTTGAACCTGTTTTTTGCTCGTTTCATTTCGATGTGTTTTTCTATATTTGATTTATCTCGCAGATAACTTTTAAAATACTGATTTTTCGCTCGTTTGGCTGCTTCACAAAATGTATTCCACCACACATTACCTGAATACTTACTTGATTTCACTGGATTACATTTAGGAATAGAGATATCGGCAGCATACAAAACTCTTTCAATAAATTTAGTGTATGATGCATTTACATCTTTTGAAAAAAGTTCTTCAATGTCACATGCTAATAATATGTTTTCGAATTTGGTCCAGTCGGCTTTATTATAATTATATTTTGGAATTTTGTCTTTGGTTGAATCTTGTAATATCAGTTTATCTTTTAAAGTAATGATAATTGGTAAATGGTCACTACCAAGCGAATCTTCGATTGTCATCCACTCACAACTGGGAGCAATGGCAGGGGTTATGAAGGAAAGGTCGATTGCTGTTGCCCTGTGGTGTGACACATCAGGGATTCTTGTAACACTTCCGTTGTTTAACAAATACATTGATGACTCAACTATGTTTTCTACGAAACGGTTGTGAACAGTCATTTTGCGTTGAAGTCGCCTGCGATTAACCATTTTTCATTTTGATTACGCAAGGAACTTAACCATTCTGTATTCTGGTCGTTTGGACCTTTTGGTAAGTAAGTTGAAACGATGTTTATTGTTAGCGACTCATTGAACTTTACTTTGGCTGCACAGGCATGTATATCTGGTATTTCTTTTGAAAAGGGGGGCAATATTTCTCTGTAGTCAAGTTTTTCTCGAATATATATAGCAGTATTTATCTTCCCCTTTTCATCTTCTGTTTGGTGTACGAGTGGATAATAAAAGTTATAGAGTTTAGGTAGCTTATCTCCATTTAAACTGAGGGACTGCAATACTAAGATTATGATATTCATGAGTAGAGAGATGCTGTACAAGGAAGTGTAGATTCGTTGACAATGATCTACAGTTCCACTGCAAAATGACAATGTTTGATTGACCTTTCATTTTGAAAGTAGCACTTTCACGGTGAAATGTAAGATGTTAATTTAGATAATAAAATGATGATAACAATATTAATAATAATTGGGGAAAAAATAATACTAATTGAAGGTGAAAAGAACTTAGTTATGTATGGCGACTGTCTTGCTAATGGGTATACTCTTGGCAAGTTGTCAGCAATGTCCAACAAATGTCACAAAGAAAGTTGAGAGTCACCATCTTGAATAAACACCGACCCCTGGGTGATACCAGTAATTCTGCAAGGCGTGTTCTCCAGGGCTGTAATGCCATTGTCTAGGTGCGTATGTTGTGTGTGTGTGTGTGTGTGTGTGTGTGTGTGGTGTGTGTGTGTGTGTGTGTGAGTGTGTGTGTGTGTGTGTGTGTGTATGCGCGCGCGCTTGTGCACGCTCTGTGTGTGTGTGTGTGTGTGTGTGTGTGTTGTGTGTGTGTGTGTGTGGTGTGTGTGTGTGTGGTGCGTGCGCGTGTGTGTGCGCGCGCGCGTGCATGTGTCCCTTTGTGTTTTGATATATTATATCACATCTTAGACCACATCGAAGATTGTATCCGTAAATTATTTAATCTCTCTCTCTCTCTCTCTCTCTCTCTCTCTCTCTCTCTCTCTCTCTCTCTCTCTCTCTCTCTACGTATTGAGAAATGTTCAAAAGTGAGCTTTACGGAGAGTTTAGCGCTTGTGGATAATGTCACTATCCTCTACAGTCATTCCTTATTACCGTCACCAACTATGACAACACCAAACAATGAATAGCGACAATTGTGACAACACCAAACAATGAATAGCGACAACTGTGACAACACCAAACAATGAATAGCGACAACTGTGACAACACCAAACAATGAATAGCGACAACTGTGACAAAATCAAACAATGAATAACGACAACTGTGACGACACCAAACAATGACTAACGACAACTGTGACGACACCAAACAATGAATAACGACAACTGTGACAACACCAAACAATAAATAACGACAACTGTGACAACACCAAACAATGAATAACGACAACTGTGACAACACCAAACAATGAATAACGACAACTCTGACAACACCAAACAATAAATGACAACTCTGACAACACCAAACAATGAATAACGACAACTGTGACAACACCAAACAATGAATAACGACAACTGTGACAACACCAAACAATGAATAACGACAACTGTGACAACATCAAACAATGAATAACGACAACTGTGACAACACCAAACAATGAATAACGACAACTGTGACAACACCAAACAATGAATAACGACAACTGTGACAACACCAAACAATGAATAACGACAACTGTGACAACACCAAACAATAGATAACGACAACTGTGACAACACCAAACAATGAATAACGACAACTCTGACAACACCAAACAATGAATGACAACTCTGACAACACCAAACAATGAATAACGACAACTGTGACAACACCAAACAATAAATGACAACTGTGACAACACCAAACAATGAATAACGACAACTGTGACAACACCAAACAATAAATGACAACTGTGACAACACCAAACAATGAATAACGACAACTGTGACAACACCAAACAATAAATGACAACTGTGACAACACCAAACAATGAATAATGACAACTGTGACAACACCAAACAATGAATAACGACAACTGTGACAACACCAAACAATGAATAACGACAACTCTGACAACACCAAACAATGAATGACAACTCTGACAACACCAAACAATGAATAACGACAACTGTGACAACACCAAACAATGACTAACAACTCTGACAACACCAAACAATGACTAACAACTCTGACAACACCAAACAGTGAATAACAACTCTGACAACACCAAACAGTGAATAACAATTCTGACAACACTAAACAATGAATAACAAATCTGACAACACCAAACAATGACTAACAACTATGACAACACCAAACAATGACTAACAACTCTGACAACACCAAGCAATGAATAACAACTCTGACAACACCAAACAGTGAATAACAATTCTGACAACACTAAACAATGAATAACGACAACTGTGACAACACCAAACAATGGATAACAAATCTGACAACACCAAACTATGAATAAAAATTCTGACAGCACTAAACAATGAATAACGACAACTGTGACAACACCAAACAATGGATAACAACTCTGACAACACCAAACAGTGAATAACAATTCTGACAACACCAAACAATGGATAACGACAACTGTGACAAAATCAAACAATGAATAACGACAACTTCTCCCTTTCCCAAGATGTCCGTCAGGGAACGGATGACGAGGAAGGGAGAGGGGGTGCCCGGTTCCTGATTCTTGCCAAGAACTCCGGAAGGAACTTGAGAGAGACTGAGCCGTCCCTGTGGAAGGCGATATCTGTGGGGTCACCGCTGAGGGCGTGAATCTCACTTCGTCTTCTGGCCGAGGCCAGGGCGAGGAGAAAGGTGGTCTTAAAGGAGAGGAGGTCAAAAGGAATAGAAGCAATGGGTTCAAAAGGGGGTTTTCTGAGGGCATCGAGGACCGTAAAAAGGTCCCAGAGGGGAATGCGCCTAGGGGACTGAGCTTCCCGTAGAGCAACTCCTCTAGACACCTCTCTGAGGAGAAAGTCATTGTCAAAAGAAGGGCCCCCCAGTTGACGAATGGTGGTGCAGATAGCTGATCTGTAGCCCCGAATGGAGCCAGCCGACAGCTTAAGGGAAGAGGATAGGTGGGAGAGGAAATTTCCTATTTGGATGTTGGAGGGGCAGTAATGGGGAACAGAGTTATCTGAGCACCAGGTTATCCATCTCTCCCAACGGTAGTTGTAGAGGGATTCGGTGCTGGCTCTGCGAGATGCCGAGGCGAAGTCCCGTAATCCCTGAGAGGCCCCTGCCCCGGCTAGTGTGTCTAGGACGGACTGGGGTCTCTCCGAGTGGGGGGTAGATGCAGATGTTCGCAGTTGGGCTGGCATAGAAGCCACGCGTGTAGGCGAAGCATCTTGGGATTGGAGCGAGGAAGACCTGACCGGGGTTGTCTCAGCATGTCCCAGCGAGGGCTGAGCCGGAGGGGGGGAACGTGGGTGAGGGACTTGAGGTCCGGGAACCAAGACTGGGTCGGCCACCATGGCGTTACGAGGATCAGCCTGGGTCTTTCCAGCCTTGCCTTCCTGATCACCTTGTGTAGGATGGGGAAGGGGGGAAAGGCATACGTCAGTAGGCCCGTCCAGGGGAGGGATAGTGCGTCGACTGCATCCGCCTGGGGATCTGGAACGGGGGAGACGTACAGGGGCAGGTGATGGTTGAAGCTGGTGGCAAACAGGTCGATCATGGGCACAAACCAATGGTTGCGCGACACCAGCGAAGGAGGGCCTCTGTTCTGAGGGAGAGGCCTATGGAGCGGGACCCTCCCCCTTTGTTGACATAGCAAGCTACCGACGTATTGTCCGTGAGGAGGAGAACAAGTCGGTGCGCGACCTTGTGCTGGAGTTGGAGAAGGGCTAGCCTGACCGCTTCCAGCTCCCAGTCCCCCGAGGCGTGACTGTCCTCCACGTGGGCCCCCCAGCCCAAGTTGGAGGCGTCTGTATAAAGTTCCAGTGGTTGGGTTGGGTTGGGAGGGAGATGGGGACCCCGGTGGAGAGAGTGGCTGGAGTGAGCCGCTCCTCCGTCGCCGAAATGAACCAGTGTCCGAGGGGAATGACCTGGTCCCAGCGGTCGGAGGTCTGTGACAAACGTCGGCGGAACTCCCTCTGAAGTTGGCGTTTGGGGACCCGCCCCAGGGGAATGAGGGGAGACAGGGACTCCATCATTCCTAGGAGGGAGGACAGGGTTCTGGCCGAGGTGTGGGGTGCCTGTGACAGGCAGGAGATGAGGTCCACTATGCGTGCAGGCCTCTCCGGGGTCTGCCAGACGAACCGTAGGAATCGTCTGTGGGCCGGGTGAATCAGGATCTGAAAATAGGCGTCCTTCAGGTCTATGGATGTGGCCCAGTCGCGATGATGGATGGAGTCTCGGATCTGGGTGGGGGTCTCCATCTTGAACTTGGTGGGCCTGAGGAACTTGTTGAGGGGCGAAAGATCTAGAATGGGCCTCCATCCTCCCGAGGCTTTTGGGATCACAAAGAGGTGAGAGTAGAAGCCGGGGTTTGGGTGGGAAACCTCCGAGATGGCCCCTCTTTTGAGGAGGTCTTGGACTTCCGTGCGAAGAGCTTCTGCTTTGGCGGGGGAGGGTTCGTTGGGGGAGGGAGGGGGAGATAGCATGAGGGGGGGGACGCTCGTGGGCCCAAGGAAGGCGAAACCCTTCCTGTAGCACCGCCACTATCCAGGGGTGAGGCGCATGCGTCTCCACTGGTGGGCATGCCGGGAGAGGCTGCCCGCCAGGGGGGGCGAGGGTCTGGGCTGGTGGGTGGGGGATAGGGCGAGGGGGGGTGCTACCTGATCTAAGTCCCCCTCGGGCTGTCTCCCTAGTCAGCTCCGGGAGCGTGACTGTTGGCCTAACCGAAAATTTTGCTGATGGGGTTTTGGCTTAGGCCTTGGGAGAAGATTAGGTCGCTTGGCGGGCCGTGCGGTGCGGGAAGGCGATTGTCTGGGATAGGGTCTGTGCCTGGGGAAGGAACGAAGTGGGGGTCTAGCAGGGCGTGGCGGTGGCCTGGGCGCAAAGGACACAGCCTGCTTGCGTTCCTCAACTGCTTGTGCTATGACGTCAGCCGAGTAGTCGCCAAAGAGCGACTGGTCCTGGCCCGGGATGCATCGCAGGGCTGCCTTAAGCGTCGGGGAGAGAGAGGTCCGCGCCAGCATGGCATCTCTCGCGACCAACAAGCAGTTGAAGTGGCTTCTGGCTGCGCTGTCCGCCGCAGCCGAAAGGTGATGCGAAATCCTGTTAACTAGGTGTCGCATGAAAGGATCGCTGAACAAGCGAGGGTCAGGCTCTTGGTGCGCCTCAGAGCCCGAGTCCCCCGGTACTGGGATGGCACCATCGTCCTCCGGCCATAGAGCCTCCGCTCGCTGAAGGGGCATGTCCAAGTAGGTGTGTCCCGCCGTGGTGTGGAGGAAGCCCATCCTGGCTACTCGGTCCCATTCCTTTAGGTTCTTAAAGGAGATGGTGCCGGAAGTAGGGGGGGCAGGTGGGGGATCAACCGACGGTCCGACTGGGAAATGCCCATCTCCCTGGTCACGGGATTGTCCGTAAACAAGGAGGCGACTGAGGGGTTCTTGGGTAGATTGGTCTAGATCTCTGGGCCGGGGGGGGACCGGCGAATTGGGAGAGGGAGAGAACTTCGTCAGCGGGTGCGGCCTCCCTCCTAACGAGGTCTGGTCGCCACCGTTCTATCGTGCGGACATCGTACAATGAGGTGGGGGCTAGCTCCTCGTATCGTCCGCCTCAGGGAGGTACTGGTCCTGAGAGGGTTCATAGCACCCGTCTTCAGGAGGTAAGTCGAGGGGTGCCTGTAGTGTGTCCCCGGTGGCCCTATAATCGGCGGCCGGGACATCGTCCTGCCGATCGGACGGCGCCCGAGGAGGGAGACCAAGGTCGACCCAGGCAAGTGAGGCCGGGTGCCACATTCGACCATGTAGCTGGTCGTGCTGGGTGTTGGCGTTAAGCCACTGGTCTCTCTCGGGGGCATAGAGCCACCGGTCCCCGGGGAGGTAAACGGGCTGTGGCGGCCCTGGGGTGTAGGCAGAAAGTCCCCGGGGACCCGGGTAACCTGAATCACTGTTGGGGGGGTCTTGAGAGGCCGTGGCCTGTCGTCCCCGTCCAGGTCCGTGCACTGCACCATACACGTCCTTGGAATGGGCCTGGGAGGGCCATAATGGTATTGAGGAGGATGCGGAAGTCGAGCCCCCAACCCGCGAAAGTGCGGATTGGTCAGGATGCGGTCCCGTGTTCCTCCCCCTGGAGGAATATGTCAGGTTACCCTTGGTCCCGCTGGTAGATCCTCCCCCCGGAGGAGCGGGACCGCGGACGTTGCCCAAATGGGGATCCGAAAAGGTCGGTTCCCCAACGTCCAATACCCCTAGGGAAGAAGGTGACGTTCGATCGGGGTAGGTCGACCGTCCTTGTGCATGGGCACGGCCGGGCCCATGGCGCGGCGTGCCCGCACGCCCAGGATTATGGACACCACCGAGGTCGTGCGTCGGGGTGACCATAAGGCTGCTTCCGGAGTCGAAGCGCTCCTCGAGCTCAGGTGTTGGCTGCACCTGTGCCCGGTGGGGCCGAGCGCTATGAGTGCACGTATCAATTTGGGGGGAAAAAGAGATACGTGACTCATCAAGGCGAGTGACGGATGGTGATTCCATCCCAGATCCGTCACCCGTGCTGGTCCGCGGCTCGGCAAGGTGCCCCGGGGGCCGAGATTCGCGTGACTCAGCATGATAGTTAGAAGTCTCCGAGCGAGTCCGTAGGCTAGAGGGCAAGCTGGCCGATGGAGAAGGGGTGGGGGAGGGCGAATTCCGTTGGCTAGTCTTTGCTCGGCCGGGCCCCTTGAGGGGAGCCTTGCCCTTAGACTTTCTGGGCAGCACCTTGAGGGGAGCTTTGCCCTTAGACTTTGCAGGCAGATCAAATGAAAGGCATTTTGAAATGGTGGCCGCTTGCCTATCAGCCTTGGGACGCCGCGGTCGTGCGTCCGTCGGTTTGGTAGACGAGGAAAGATCACGCGTCCTTCCGCGGAGAAGTCGTCTCTGTCTACCCGAACCGTACGTTCATCAGTGCGAACGGATTGCTCCGAGATGGAATCGACCCGCGGGTTCTCCGGGAAATTGAGCGAACTCCGAGCAGTGGAGTGGCTCGACCCGGCGGTGTCCTTCACCATGTTGGGCACAGGTGGATAGAGCAAACCCGGAACACACGACCGCAAAGAGGAGACAAGGTGGCCGATCGAGAAAATCAATTAATCTCGATCGTCCGTGTGGTGTCGTGCAAAGTGCTCGAGAGATCGACTGAAAACTCGAACTACCCGTACACGCCACCGGTCGTGTGACTGGTATGGCTATTAATAGCAATCTCTACACGTGGAGTATCACTGTGTATAGGTGTGATAGTTCTTGGGCACTAAATCTTAATAAGCAGATCAGTGTCACGCACCCTTACTCGAACACGTTCTACCTGTGAAGGGTAAAGAGTACAGGTGTGATAGTTATTGAGCACTAAACCTTAATAAGCGGAACCAGCACAAAATGCGTGCTGAACCCGAGGCTCGGCAATATGGTGGGGGAACACGACCGGCGAGCGGTGCCGACGATCGCGAGTAACAAAGTCGCGAGAGTGCCGGTAAAAGAGACAAATCTTTTAATAAATACGCTCCCGAGAGTGCCGGTAAAAGAGACAAATCTTTTAATAAATACGCTCCCACCAAGAGCTTCACACGGCAAAATTACTCAGGGTCTAGTGCAAGTCGGAACCAGCACAAAATGCGTGCTGAACCCGAGGCTCGGCAATATGGTGGGGGAACACGACCGGCGAGCGGTGCCGACGATCGCGAGTAACAAAGTCGCGAGAGTGCCGGTAAAAGGGACAAATCTTTTAATAAATACGCTCCCACCAAGAGCCTCACACGGCAAAAAAACTCAGGGTCTAGTGCAAGCCACAACTGAATCAAGTATAGAAACAAAACACAGCAATGTTAACACAAAGGCAAGTATAGGCGAGACAGAGCACAAGACTTATCTTGCTTTGACGGCAGGCCGAAGATGAATGACGTATACGAAGTTGACACTGGCTTCTTCCGGGGCCGGAAGTGGGGTGACATCACGTGACTGCACGTGACTGTCTTATGACTGCATTGGCCACGGAAAAATTCGGCCTGACAGAGCTGGCTAACTGCCGTTGAATGCTATGGTCTGACATGGTATAGTATATGACGCCAAACAATGAATAACGACAACTGTGACAACACCAAACAATGAATAACGACAACTGTGACAACACCAAACAATGAATAACGACAACTGTGACAACACCAAACAATGAATGACAACTCTGACAACACCAAACAATGAATAACAACAACTCTGACAACACCAAACAATGAATAACAACAACTGTGACAACACCAAACAATGAATAACGACAACTGTGACAACACCAAACAATAAATGGTAATGATAATGGTAATGTTGCTTATAGCCCAGCCGACCGCATATGGCCATATCAGGGCTGTCACCACGTTGAAGTTAACTCACAAGTAATTAAACAACAACAACAACAACAACAACAACAACAACAACAACAACAAAACCTCAATCACACAATCCTTTAAAACATACCTTCCAAAAACAGACCAGAAATTTTGTTAAATATTTTTCCTCTATAAAATCTTAGATCGGATGAAAAATGTTACTCTCCCTCAGAAATTCAGAGATCACATCAGGCAGGACATGTCTGAGCAAGGCTTTCATGGAGCCTGCTGTTAAGTGTTTATGTCTCACATCATGCAAGTCCCAGCACCCTGAAAGGACATGCTTCACTGTGAGTGGTACATAAATGACGGTGACTCTGCGGGCATGTTCCAGAGTCTGTCGGGGGACGTGGGACGCCGCATCATCAACGGGGAAGTGTCGGAGTACGGCAGACATCCCTACATCTGTTCCCTGCAGGTGAAGATTCAGGGGAGCTGGTATTTCATCTGTGGCGCCGTCATCTACAACAAGAGGACTATCCTGACTGCTGCGCACTGCGTGGACGAGCGGCTGTGAGTGTTTGGAGAGAGCAAGACAGGAATGACAATGATCACTATGAATACTGACATAGCGCCTATCCTCGGCTAGAGACCAAGCTCTAAGCGCTTTATAATCCACACTCGTTTACACAACGAACAGCCTACCTGGGTAGTGCCGACTGAAGAGCTGCCAGCTGGCCCTTCATTCAGTCGTTTCCCGTGTCATCCAGTCAGTATCGTTCAATATCGTTCACTCTGTTTCCTTCCTTCCTTCATTCTTTCCATTTCTCACGCAGGGTGCATGTTGTGTGTAGGAAGACGAGATAAGACCAGTCAGACCACACCAGACACAAGAGCAGTGCAGACCAGATAAACCGTCACAAAATAAAACAAAAGTAAGGTGATGTCAGACCAGACCAAACACGAACAGATGAATTCAACCTAGACCAGATAGGACACAAACAGACCAGACCAAACACGAACAGGTGAATTCAACCTAGACCAGAGAGGACACAATCAGAGCAGAACAGACACGATACTGCAAGATCAGAGATAACAAAACACGATCAGAGACAACAAAACACGATCAGAGACACCAAGACAAGATCAGAGACAACAAGACACGATCAGAGACACCAAAACACGATCAGAGACACCAAAACACGATCAGAGACAACAAAACAAGATCAGAGACAACAAGACAAGATCAGAGACACCAAAACACGATCAGAGACAACAAGACACGATAAGAGACAACAAGACACGATCAGAGACAACAAGACAAGAGGACATCAAACAAAGCCAGATGGAGAGGAAAATCAGACCAGACGATCAGACAAAACAAGACAAGATGTAATCAGACCAGACCTATCTAGACTGGACCAAACAAAAGGAGGTAGAGTCAGACATGACCAGACTCAAAAACACCAGATCAGACCAGACTCAAAAACACCAGATCAGATCAGACTCAAAAACACCAGATCAGATCAGACCAGACTAGACCAGACTCAAAAACACCAGATCAGACCAGACTCAAAAACACCAGATCAGACCAGACTCAAAAACACCAGATCAGATCAGACCAGACTCAAAACACCAGATCAGACCAGACTCAAAACACCAGATCAGATCAGACCAGATTAAAAAAACACCAGATCAGATCAGACCAGATTAAAAAACACCAGATCAGATCACACCAGACTCAAAACACCAGATCAAATCAGACCAGATTCAAAAACACCAGATCAGACCAGACCAGATTCAAAAACACCAGATCAGACCAGACCAGACTCAAAAACACCAGATCAGACCAGACCAGACTCAAAACACCAGATCAGACCAGACCAGACTCAAAACACCAGATCAGACAAAACCAGACTCAAAAACACCAGATCAGCCCAGACCAGACTCAAAAACACCAGATCAGACTAGACTAGACTAGACTCAAAAACACCATATCAGACCAGACTCAAAAACACCAGATCAGACCAGACTCAAAAACACCAGACCAGACCAGACTCAAAACACCAGATCAGACCAAACTCAAAAACACCAGATCAGACCAGACTCAAAAACACCAGATCAGTCCAGACTCAAAAACACCAGATCAGACCAGACTCAAAAACACCAGATCAGATCAGGCCAGATCCAAAAACACCAGACCAGATCACACCAGACTCAAAACACCAGATCAGATCAGACCAGATTCAAAAACACCAGATCAGATCAGACCAGATTCAAAAACACCAGATTAGACCAGACCAGACTCACAAACACCAGATCAGACCAGACCAGACTCAAAACACCCAGATCAGACCAAACACATCAGACCAACAAAAACACCAGATCAGACCAGACCAGATTCAAAAACACCAGATCAGACCAGACTAGACTAGACTCAAAAACACCATATCAGACCAGACTCAAAAACACCAGATCAGACCAGACTCAAAAACATCAGATCAGACCAGACTCAAAAACATCAGATCAGACTAGACTAGACTCAAAAACACCAGATCAGACCAGACTCAAAAACACCAGATCAGACCAGACTCAAAAACACCAGACCAGACCAGACTCAAAACACCAGATCAGACCAAACTCAAAAACACCAGATCAGACCAGACTCAAAAACACCAGATCAGTCCAGACAGATCAGACCAGACTCAAAAACACCAGATCAGACCAGACCAGACCCCAAAACACCAGATCAGACCAGATCAGACCAGGAAGGATAAGACCAGCCCAGACCAGATCAAAGGGAGTTTACAAAATCAGGCGAGACAAGACAAGATCTGACCAGATCAGACATTAAAAGACGAATCTTACAAGACAAGACAGCACCAAACAATTCCAAAGCGAGGTGACTGAATGCGGAAACTGAAGCAAATTCTAAAAAAAAGGTTACTAGTTCCGCCAGACAATACAGACAAACAGATTACAGGACAAAACACGATGTAGTTCGACCTCTTGGGTCTTCCTCAGGCAAAAACGAACAACATTTAGGACACTGAAAACGAAGAAGGAGCAAGCACTTATCTTCTCATATTCGGTGCAAAATGGGTTTTAAATGAAAACGAGGCCACCGGGAAGTTCAGTTCAGTTCAGTTCAGTAGTTTTATTTAACGTCTTTTCATCGCAAGATGATCTTAGACCTGGCCACCGGGAAGGGGACCATGGGGGTTCAAATAATAATGATGACTATTATGATGATAGTGATAACAATAGCAATAAAAACGATGATAATTGTAATTATAACAAGAGCAATAATAGTATTGAGAGTGATGATAATGAAAATATTTGAATAATAAGAGGATAAATACTGTTATTTTAGATGATAACCGTTGTAGCATTAATGGCTAAAAACAGAAGGGGAGAAAGGAGAGGTGTTGGAGCGTAGTAGAACAGCAGGGTTTGTTTGCTTGTTACGTTTTAAGTTATCGTTTAATAGTGTGCCATAAAGTGAAAATAGTAAGTATGGTAGGTTTATGATAATGCGTAGTAGCAAGGAATAAAAATCAATGAACAAATCACAAGACAAGACCTGACGACGTGAGATCATAATTACGAAAGCAGACAAGGAGACCACACCAGACGAGACTGGACCAAGCATGAATACAGACAAAACTAGGCCAGATCAGACAAGCCAAGACAAGATGGGACAAGACAAACAGAACCAGACAAGATAAGATCGCATCGGACCAGACAAGATAAAAGAAGACAAGAAAGGTACGATGAGACAAGATCAGACAAGACAAGGTCAGAGCAAAGCATTCCAGAGAAAGTACAGACATTACTGGACAAGACAAGAGAAGGTTAAGACAAGAGAGAATCATTACTTACGAGGGTACAACACGCTCTTGACATATTGGCTTTGCGCATGGGAGGACAAAAGGACAACGCAATAGGTCAACAGAATGTAGATAAAAAAAAAAGAATGTACCGACTAGAAATTTCTTACTGTGCAGGCAGGGATGAAGGTAAGGCTATTGAGAGAGAGAGAGAGAGAGAGAGAGAGAGAGAGAGAGAGAGAGAGAGAGAGAGAGAGAGAGAGAGCTTTGTCCAAACTGAAGTTAATATCCTCTGAACTTG
>CM065745.1:40797214-40799714 GCA_033310375.1 Conus canariensis
GACACTGGACACCGCACGTCGCTCTTGGCTGGAAGTAGAGGACGGGCGTCCGCAATGGTTGGATGTAGAAGCCGGTTGATGGATACCAGCCGTGTTGGGGACCCGAATTTATAATTCGAAATAAGCTAAATGCTTTAAAAACAAAGTTTAGTAAAAATGCTAATTGTATTTGTGGTAAAGAAATAACATTGAGCCATATAGGTGCGACTCCGTGATGTTTAACGTAGGTGCGTCTGCCATTGTGTATTTTCTTTTTGCTGTGTGCATGAATATTGTATGAATAAGTGCAAATGGTGGATGTAAGCGCATTGAGTTGGACAAGAAATGCGCTGTATTCTTCTTCTTTTTCTTCTATTTTATTTAATTGTCGCAAGTTAACTACTTTCTTACCAACATCATTAAGATCTAATAAATTTTTCTGAAAAAAAAACTTGCAAGATATACTTTTGGACCACTTTTTGCTGATCGAAATTGCTGAACACTTTATTTCATAGTCCGACTGGGGTTTTTCTTTAGATTGTTTTGTGTTAGTTCATAGTGTGTTATATAATGATGGCCTGCATTTAGATAGTGAAGGATTTTTGTTTTATTGTTATATGTTAGATCTATATCTTCTGTTAATTTTATCCATTAATTGTTGTATTCGGATTTCACGGGGGGGGGGGGGGGGGGGGGGGGGGGGGGGGGGGGGTGTGTTGTTGTTGTTGTTGTTTCTTCTTTTTTTTTTTAGTTTTGTTTTTGTTTAGATACATATACAGATATATACACGTATATACTCACATACAAAGGCCTACATACACGCTTATATAACATGTAGGCTTATTAACTCAATCATTCATTCCTTCAGTCATCCTCTTCATTCATTCACGCCTAATATCACTCAAAGTGAACAGACGTTAAACAGAAGAACGAACGAACACTGCGGATGGGACATCTGCTGTGGACCGCAAATGCAGTGTTCATCATGGAGTCGCCAGATTCCACGGCATGTCATAATAACCTTTGACCAGGCATCAGGAAAATAGCCAACACAGGGTGAAGAATCCAACAGACGACGGCTAAGAGGAATAGGACTAAAAAAAGACAGAGCCAAAGACAGTGACCGAGAGAAGACATTAGCACAGCACTTCCATGAGGCGGGGGAGCCGTTGGCACTGTCAGGAGCTCTGGCACCCCAAAAGGTACCTTTCCAAATGTGCACACGTTTCATCACATGGCGAACTATCATCACAGACTTCAACTGAATATTGCCCACTTCAATCCATAGTCCACACTCTAAATGAACCATCAAAGGGACACCACTCCAGACACCATGCCCTATCCATGATCACGCTGAAACTGGAACTGAGACTTCACTTTGACATTGGTCTCTTCACCTCTGTGTGTACATCATTCCTTGACTCGCGAACTTATGTCACAGACTTTAATTTGACATTGGTTCACGGTCACTCCATCTTTGTATCAACATCATTCCTTAACTAGCGAACTTATGCCACAGACTTTAGTTTGACATTGGTCACTCCACCTTTGTGTCTACATCATTCCTTAACTAGCGAACTTTCATTATAGAATTAAGGTTAACGTTGGTCACGTCACTTGAATGTCTAAATTATTCCCCAACAAGTGAATTTTTATTACCGACTTTTGCTTGGCACTGTCCATTTTGCCCTATCGTTCGACAACTAGTGACGTTTCATCATAGACTTCAATGTGACACTGTCCACGTCACCTCAATGTCTAAGTCATGCCCAAACTGGTGGATTTTCAGCATCAGAGTTTTGGGGCTGATATTGTCTACTCCATTTCAATGTCTCCATCATTTCCAAACTAGTGAAATTTCATTCATACTTCAGTACAATATTGTCCACTGCATTTCAATGTCTATATCATTTCCAGACCAGTGAAGTTTCATTATATACATTAGTTTGATTATGGCCTCTCCACCTGAGTCTAAACAATTCCCAAGCTAGTAAACTTTCATCATATACATCGGTCTGATACTGGCCTCTCCACCGGAGTCTATATCATTCCCAAACCGGTGAACTTTTATCATATACATCAGTTTGACATTGTCCATTTCACCTCAGGGTCTATATCATTCCCAGACTAGTGACTGTTCATCATGTACATCAGTGTGACATTGTCCATTTCACCTCAGTGTCTATTTCATTCCAAAACTGGTGAACTTTCATCATGTACATCAGTGTGACATTGTCCATTTCACCTCAGGGTCTATTTCGTTCCAAAACTGGTGAACTTTCATCATGTGCATCAGTGTGACATTGCCCATTTCATCTCAGGGTCTATTTTGTTCCAAAACTGGTGAACTTTCATCATGCACATCAGTGTGACATTGTCCATTTCACCTCAGGGTCTATTTCGTTCCAACACTGGTGAACTTTGATCATGCACATCAGTGTGACATTGTCCATTTCACCTCAGGGTCTATTTCGTTCCAACACTGGTGAACTTTCATCATGCACATCAGTGTGACATTGTC
>CM065745.1:40809714-40829714 GCA_033310375.1 Conus canariensis
TGGATATAATGTTACACAACTTTATTAAGTTTTAAAAACTTCTCTAAGTTAGCAACATTTTTTATTACCACAGAGCAAACGACAATAGTTAAATACGGACTTTATACATGTAAATTGTTTTGGTATAAACTTATTTCTAATATCATCGTATTTGGTGCATTTCATTACAAAATGAAATTCGTCGCCAAGGTAATTCTGGTCGCAGTCCCGACAGAATCGTTCATCATGAAGTATTCCAAATCGTCTGCCAGTTTCGATCATGAGTTTATGATTACCACAGCGGAACCGAATTAGTGGGTACATATAAACATCAGGCAACATTTCAATATATTTTTCACAGCAAAACTCTGTTTTAAAATTCCTATAAAATAAACACTTATTACTAGATTCTAAAGCATCGTTCCATGCACGTATGTAAACATCTTCTAATGAATTACGAACATTTCTACAGATACTGTGAACAGACAAAAACTGTTGTGTCTCCCACACAAAGTCAAATCCTGATTCGATAAGGATATTCCGTATACACATCAACCACCTAGATGTAAAACCCTCATTTCTGTATAAATCATATAATACTTGATACAATCTAGATGAATATTTGTTTGTTTGTGGTGAAAGTAAGGATGACCAGAATTTTATCATTCGTGCATATACTTGAACTGAAACAGGATACATTCCTAGTTCTCCATATATCAGTTCTGTTTTAGTAGAACAATTTAAATCAAAAAGATGCTTAAAAAATTTAAGCTGAAAACTTTCTATTAGCTTTAAATCACTATATCCCCAAATTTCACAGCCATATAAAAGTACAGGCAGAACCATTGATTGGTGTAAGTCCAGTACAATCTTTATAGGCAAATTTTGAAATCTTGCCATCTTTAGTAAAGAAAACATTGCACATTGCGCTTGGTCATACAAATACTTCTTACATTTATAAAAATTTCCTGTTCTGCTAAAGATTATACCTAAATATTTGAAAGTGTGTACTATTTCTAAGGACTGGTTTTTCAACTTTATTTCTTTTTCTAGGATTATTGCGTCCATTAAAGACTACACCCTTTGTTTTGCTACATTAACATTAAGCTTCCATGCGCTACAATACTCGCTTAATACATCAAGAGCATGCTGTAAACCACAAAAAGAATCTGCAACAACAACAATATCATCAGCGTATGAAAGTAAAAGTAAACTAATGTAACTTAATAAACCTGAGTCAGGGAGATTTAAATCAATATTCAAGAAAGCACAGTCACGATCTGTGAGATATAGTTCAAGATCATTCAAATACAAAGAAAATAGCAAAGGGGAAAGATTTTCATCTTGACGAACACCTCTAAAACTGCCAAAATATTCAGATTGACTCCCATTTATAAATATACAAGATTTTTTTTGCTGATACATATTCGTGATTACTTGCAAAATCTTTCCATTTACACCTTCTTTGATAATCTTTTGCCATAATCCCTGCCTCCAAACTGAATCGAACGCTTTTGTGAAATCAACAAAAACACAAAACAATTGCTTTTTACGACTATTGAAAATATCAATTAAACTTTTTAAAACAAATGTATGATCTGTTGTAGAATGATTTCGTCTAAAACCAGCTTGAGTTTACCACACACACACACACACACACACCACACACACACACACACACACACACACACACACACTATCAACTTCATACATAAGGTAGAGCTACCATCCTTCCACCTCTCCCCACACTCTCTCCATGTTCTACATCCAATGTTCTATATCCAATCCACTCTTTACTCACAGATCTATCCTCCTCCCCCCCCCCTTTTTTTCTACACCTGGTTTTCTTTCAACTTGATATACTAACCCCTCTACACGAGTTTCCCTTCTCTCTTCTCTCTTTCAAGTGCATTAGTGAAGGTGCAGGTATGTGATCCCTCCCCCTCCTTTTTTCCCTTCTTTGCTTTTTTTGTTTTCCTCCTAGATTTCTCTTATATGTCCGTGTATTCCATTTCCTCTTTCTGTCTGAGTGTTCTCTCTCTGTCGACTGTCTGTGTCTCCCAAGCCTCTCCTACTTCTGGTGCCTGTCTGTGTATTCTATTTCCTCTATGTGTCCATGCATTCTGCTTGTCTTGTTAGTCTTTGTGTTTCACTATTTAAAAGGACACTGGATCCCATCTGTTGACCATGCTAAAGAATTTCATGTGACAGAGAAATGTTAAAAAATTGGCGTCCCGTTCGTTATTCATGCCGAGGAAAATTGATATAATGCAGTAATGCTCGCAGTTTTGCATCTCATACGTTACCTGTACTGATGATAGTAGATTCGACATGACAATGTTCAAAACTGGCGTCCAACTCATTGTCCATTTTGATGAAAGTTGAACTGATATAACAAGTTTCAACAGTTTGGTGTTCCATCCGTTATCCATACTAATGAAAGTAGATCTGACATGCTAATGTTCAAAATTTGGCGTCCCATCCATTTCATTCCATGCATGTAGATTTGACGTGACACTCTTCAAAGTTTGGGATCCCATTCGTAATCCTTGCCGTTCAAATCTGTTTTGAGGCAACATTCAGAGTGTCGCATCCCATTCTATTTTGAGGCTACGTTCAGAATGTGGCATCCCATTCTATTTTGAGGCAACGTTCAGAATGTGGCATCCCATTCAGTATCCATGCTAATGAAATAAGATATGACATACAGTGTTCAAAGTTCGGCGTCCTACTTATGATCCATGCCAATGAAATAAGATATGACATACAGTGTTCAAAGTTCGGCGTCCTACTTATGATCCATGCTAATGAAATCAGAAATGACAGCCAATGTTCAAAGTTCGGCATCCTACTTATGACCCATGCTAATGAAATCAGAAATGACAGCCAATGTTCAAAGTTTGGCATCCTACTTATGATCCATGCTAATGAAATCAGAAATGACAGCCAATGTTCAAAGTTTGGCATCCTACTTATGACCCATGCTAATGAAATCAGATATGACAGGCAAATGTTCAAAGGTCGGCATCCTACTTATGACCCATGCTAATGAACTTACATATGACGGGCCAATGTTCAAAGGTCGGCATCCTACTCATAACCGATGCCGATTACATTAGATGCCACAGTGCAATGTTCAAAGTTTAGCAGTCAATTGCAATCCATACTGAAGAAAAAGTTGTGACCAGACAGTTGGCAGAGTTTGTCACGCTTCTTTGCTGTCTGGGTCAGGTAACTACCGAGGGGGACACGGCCGAGTTCTTTTGTATTCTGCCCGCCAACGACGGCACAGAGCTCAACGTTTCCCTGCGGAACGGGAGTGGTCAGTGTGTCCCAGTCCTCTCCTTCAGACCTCGGGCCAGTGGAGGAGGAAAACCTGGACTAGTGATAACTGTATGTTGACTGTAACCCGTTTAATACACACACACACACACACACACACACACAACACACACACACACCACACACACAGAGGGAGGGTGGGAGGGGCAGAAGAGAGAGAGAGAGAGAGAGAGAGAGAGAGAGAGAGAGAGAGAGAGAGAGAGAGAGAGAGGAATGCGAATGCAAATGCTTTAACGTGCTAGGTTTTGTGCCTATTGCTTTAATGTGTTAGGCTTTGTGCCCACTGCTTTACTGTTAGGCTTTGTGCCCATTGCTTTAATGTGTTAGGCTTTGTGCCCATTGCTTTAATGTGTTAGGCGTTGTGTCCATTGCTTAAATGTGTAAGGCTTTGTGCCCATTGCTTAAATGTGTTAGGCTTCATGCCCATTCAGACTCGGAAAATGAGGGAAGAAGGGAGATAAGGGAAGATCTCAGACTATATCACTACCTACGATCATTGTCAGCATGCAGGTCCGTCATGACATGGAGGCCAAATCAACGTACAAGGTCATCATGAGGTCAATCTGCTAAACACGTTGCGTTGTGGGCTATTTTGCAGTTGCCAGAAGGGATGAAATCCACTCCATACTACAGACCTGTGTGTGATATGTCGACATCTGCCAACCACTCCAGTAATCTCACAGAGCACCAACAGGTCATACATACCTTGCTGAATCAGCCCATGCTACACGCAGAGTAAGTGCAGCTAAAGTTGTCACAGAAGGTGGGAAGGGAGTGTTGTTACTGTAACAAATGGTGGTAAGGAGATGGTCTGGGTGTAGCTAGCGTTGTGACAGAGGGTGGGGAGGGAGATGGTCTGAGTGTAGCTGACGTTGTGATAGAGGGTGGGGAGGGAGTTGTTCTGAGTGTAGCTGAAGTGATAGAGGGTGGGGAGGGAGATGGTCTGAGTGTAGCTAGCGTTGTGACAGAGGGAGGGCAGGGAGTTGGTCTGAATGTAGCTGACGTTGTGATAGAGGGTGGGGAGGGAGATGGTCTGAGTGTAGCTGACTTTGTGATGGAGGGTGGGGAGGGAGATGGTCTGAGTGTAGCTGACTTTGTGATGGAGGGGGGGAGGGAGATGGTCTGAGTGTAGCTGACTTTGTGATGGAGGGTGGGGAGGGAGATGGTCTGAATGTAGCTGACTTTGTGATGGAGGGTGGGGAGGGAGATGGTCTGAGTGTAGCTGACTTTGTGATGGAGGGTGGGGAGGAGATGGTCTGAGTGTAGCTGACTTTGTGATGGAGGGTGGGGAGGGAGATGGTCTGAGTGTAGCTGACTTTGTGATGGAGGGTGGGGAGGGAGATGGTCTGAGTGTAGCTGACTTTGTGGCAGATGGCAGAAAGGGAGATGGGCAGACCGTACCTAGCATTGTGGCAGATGGCAGAAAGGGAGATGGGCAGACCGTACCTAGCATTGTGGCAGATGGCAGAAAGGGAGATGGGCAGACCGTACCTAGCATTGTGGCAGATGGCAGAAAGGGAGATGGGCAGACCGTACCTAGCATTGTGGCAGATGGCAGAAAGGGAGATGGGCAGACCGTACCTAGCATTGTGGCAGATGGCAGAAAGGGAGATGGGCAGACTGTACCTAGCATTGTGGCAGATGGCAGAAAGGGAGATGGGCAGACTGTACCTGGCATTGTGGCAGATGGCAGAAAGGGAGATGGGCAGACGTACCTGGCATTGTGGCAGATGGCAGAAAGGGAGATGGGCAGACTGTACCTAGCATTGTGGCAGATGGCAGAAAGGGAGATGGGCAGACTGTACCTAGCATTGTGGCAGATGACAGAAAGGGAGATGGGCAGACTGTACCTAGCATTGTGACAGATGGCAGAAAGGGAGATGGGCAGACTGTACCTAGCATTGTGGCAGATGGCAGAAGGGAGAGGGGCAGACTGTACCTAGCATTGTGGCAGATGGCAGAAAGGGAGATGGGCTGACTGTACCTAGCATTGTGACAGATGGCAGAAAGGGAGATGGGCAGACTGTACCTAGCATTGTGACAGATGGCAGAAAGGGAGATGGGCAGACTGTACCTAGCATGTGACAGATGGCAGAAAGGGAGATGGGCAGACTGTACCTATCATTGTGGCAGATGGCAGAAAGGGAGATGGGCAGACTGTACCTAGCATTGTGACAGATGGCAGAAAGGGAGATGGGCAGACTGTACGTATCATTGTGACAGATGGCAGAAAGGGAGATGGCAGACTGTACCTAGCATTGTGGCAGATGGCAGAAAGGGAGATGGGCAGACTGTACGTATCATTGTGGCAGATGGCAGAAAGGGAGATGGGCAGACTGTACCTACATTGTGGCAGATGGCAGAAAGGGAGATGGGCAGACTGTACCTAGCATTGTGGCAGATGGCAGAAAGGGAGATGGGCAGACTGTACGTATCATGTGACAGATGGCAGAAAGGGAGATGGGCAGACTGTACTACATTGTGACAGATGGCAGAAGGGAGATGGGCAGACTGTACCTAGCATTGTGACATATGGCAGAAAGGGAGATGGGCAGACTGTACCTAGCATTGTGACATATGGCAGAAAAGGAGATGGGCAGACTGTATGTATCATAGTGACAGATGGCAGAAAGGGAGATGGGCAGACTGTACGTATCATTGTGACAGATGGCGGAAAGGGAGATGGGCAGACTGTATGTATCATTGTGGCAGATGGCAGAAAGGGAGATGGGCAGACTGTACGTATCATAGTGACAGATGGCAGAAAGGGAGATGGGCAGACTACGTATCGTTGTGACAGATGGCAGAAAGGGAGATGGGCTGAATAAAGGTCACATTGTGACAGGTGGTGGACAGAGTCTAGCTATTTTTTGTGACAGGAGTGAAACCTAGAGATGTAACAACTATACCTAGTGCCGTGACAGGTGGTGGAGAAAGACCGAGAAATGTTTGCATTTATAAAGTACATTTCCACATTTATGAAACACCTTTTGATATTTCCTTTCTTTTATGTGCGTGAGAATGTGGCATGTCTCTATGCAAAATTTTAACGGGTGTTCTTTGTTTTAACTAACACCGTTTACCTGCAGAAAACGGTTGATGATTCAAATATTAGAGACTGACTTTGAACATAAAAAGCTATCAGGTAACAATCTTGCGCATAGAAACAATGTGGACACCATGAAAAATGGAGCCACACACCAACACTGTTCATTTCATGTTTTCTACAAATGCCGGCAGCTCAGGGAACCCCATTTACTCGCCCTTTTACACCTGCTAAATGCAACGGAGTATACATAAACATTTGAATAATAAAACGGCACAAAAAGGCCAACAGACCGATCAGCATTCTCTGCTGAGCTCTTTTTCGTCGCGCTTATAGAACATGCGTGTGGTGCAGCGTTGTTACGCATCTTATTTTTTAACATTGCCATCATTTCTGCTTGCAGTGATCACTGCGGTTTCGCACTGTTTTATTTTCGTTCGTGCGGAGAGGTTAACAAGACCCTTGCCGTTCGGAAGTGTGGCCAGTATACGACTTCACAGTACGTGGCCTGTCTCAAACAGCATGGAGAAGCATCGGCAGCAGAGGTCCTGCGCTATTGTTTGCAGTACTACTGTGGAAAACCAGTCAAGGAATTGGAGGCGAAAACCTGGCTGGATGGCCTCGATTTCCCACAAAATTGTCCAGTCAATTTTAATTAAAAGTGATCTGCCAATCCAACACACACACACACACACACACACACACACACACACACACACACACACACACACACGGAAGACACAAAACGTAAGTAACTCCCGTGTCCTCCCCCACCCCCTCCATCCCTAACTTCCCACAAACATGCACTAAAAGCAAGCACACACACACACGCACACACACACACACACACACACACACATACACACGCGCGCGCGCACACACACACACACACACACACACACACACACACACACGCGCGCGCGCGCGCGCGCGCGCGCGCATACACAACGTGGACAATTACATACAAGCGCATACAGGTGAACGAAGGGAACATGTGGTTTGTTTCGTTAGTTTCTCTCCTGTTAATAAAGCGATACCGAGTATTTGGGGATCTTCTGTTAATAAAGCAAAGCGAAGTACATTTTGGGGGGAGTATTTTTTTCACATCTATCTTATTTCTTTCATAGACCAAATTTGCAGTCAAAACTGAAAAAGTATTACCTCTTTGAAAAAAAAAAAAGTGTTTAGAAAATTAACGGGGGAAGATCTACGTTCATAAGAACACTTAAAGATTTAGCTTGTTATCTTAAGACACTTAAAGATTTAGCTTGTTATCTTAAGACACTTAAAGATTCAGCTTGTTATCTTAAGACACTTAAAGATTTAGCTTGTTATCTTAAGAAACTTACAGATTTAGCTTGTTGTCTTAAGAAACTTACAGATTTAGCTTGTTGTCTTAAGAAACTTACAGATTTAGCTTGTTATCTTAAGAAACTTACAGATTTAGCTTGTTTCTTAAGAAACTTACAGATTTAGCTTGTTATCTTAAGAAACGTACGATTTAGCTTGTATCTTAAGAACTACAGATTTAGCTTGTTATCTTAAGAAACTTACAGATTTAGCTTGTTATCTTAAGAAACTTTCAGATTTAGCTTGTTATCTTAAGAAACTTACAGATTTAGCTTGTTGTCTTAAGAAACTTACAGATTTAGCTTGTTATCTTAAGAAACTTACAGATTTAGCTTGTTGTCTTAAGAAACTTACAGATTTAGCTTGTTGTCTTAAGAAACTTACAGATTTAGCTTGTTGTCTTAAGAAACTTACAGATTTAGCTTGTTATCTTAAGAAACGTACTTTTTGCCATCATTTGTCTGTGTTTTGCATAACTTTAAGCACTTGTCATAAAAAAAACGTACCTTTTGCAATCACTTGTGTACCTTTTAGGACTACTTCGCTGTGTTTTGCATCACTTTTAAACCATTTTCATAAGAAACATAACTTTTAAACAATTTTCATAAGAAACATAACTTTTAAACAATTTTCATAAGAAACATGCTTTTGCAATCATTTGTCTGTGGCTTGCATCATTTTCTGTTCCATTACGGATCTGTTGATCACTAAGATTAAATTACGTAGTTTTATTTTCTTTTTTCCTTTCATATAGTGTCAATTTGAGGGGCTCATCAATATCATTGTTTATCGATCTTTCTGGGTATGTGCGATAACATTGCGCTTGTGTATTAAGTGAACTAGTTCATGTGTTGCTAAATCTGACCGCTATTGGTATTCGCTGATCTTTACTTAAAATGTCAGTTTCTTTGTGAGTTGATCCGTATTTTCCTTGCACTGTGTATGTGATAAATATTTACCTATATGGATTCATATCACTTACATAGTAAATTTATCTTCGGAGTAATGTATTGTACGTTTGTTACAGTTATTTTATATAGGTGCAAATGCCATTGATTCATTAACTGATCTTTCTGTTACTGACCTATGATCATACACATATGTTTTAATTATGATGTTCGTGATTAGATTTCTGTTGTACTTACTTTTTGCTCATGTTTTTTTTTTCTCATACTTATCTTATTTCGTTCATAGAGCAAATTTGCAGTTAAAACTGAAAAGTATGTACCTCTTTGAAAAAAAAGAGTGTTTAGAAAACAAACGGGGAAAGCCGTACATCCATAATAGCACTTACAGATTTAGCTTGTTATCTTAAGAAACTTACAGATTTAGCTTGTTATCTTAAGAAACTTACAGATTTAGCTTGTTGTCTTAAGAAACTTACTTTTTGCAATCGCTTGTCTGTGTTTTGCATAATTTTAAGCACTTTAGGTTCGAAAGTAATTCACGTTATTGTGTGATCTATGTTTTTATTGTTCAAAGCTATTGTAGCTATTTACCGATATGGGCTCAAAGTCATTAACTTCATGATCTAATCTATGATGTAATTGTTTTATGCTGATTGTGGGTATTTACTGACAAAGGTTCAAACGGTATCTTGGGGTGATCTACATGGTGGTGGTTCACATGTATTACAAGTAGTCACTGGCCAAAATTCTTATCACCCTCTTATAGAATGCATGTTCTAATGTCCGACTCTTTATATGATTTTCGTCCTCCCTCAAAGCAGTCTCTTTAGTATGTACACAAAGTTTCACCCGCCTTACCCAGCATCCAGCAGTTTTCAGGATTTCTGGGTCAGGTGTGAGGTCCAGCTGTGATTTCACAACTGTTTCCCAGTCTTGGTCTGTTTAACACTTCCTCCAGGACAGCTATGATTTCGCAACTGTTTCCCAGTCCTGGTCTGTTCAACACTTCCTCCAGGACAGGTTCTGCTTCGGAAGAGGGAACAGACTGGAATCTCATTGGTTCAGGGCAAGACTGTGGGATGGGGGTGGGGGTGGGGGGTTGGGGGGGGGGGGGCTTTCACAAATGGCTTCTCTGGATTAGTCACATGACCTTGGTTTTATAAATTGTATTACTGCATTTTGGAAAACGGTTTTTACTCATACTAAAAATCATTTCTGTGACAGTGTGTATTGATCACAGAACTTACAGGAAAGCCATTTCTGTGTGACAGAGTGTATTGAGCACAGACCTTAAAGGAATGCCATTTCTGTGTGGCAGTGTGTATTGATCACATAACTGAAAGGAGAGCTATTTCTCTGTGACAGTGTGTATTGAGCACAGAACTTAAAGGAAAACCATTTCTCTATGACATGTGTATTGAGCACTGAACTTACAGGAAAGCCATTTCTGTATGACAGTGTGTATTGAGCACAGAACGTAAAGGAAAGCCATTTCTTTGTGGCAGTGTGTATTGAACACAGAACTTAAAGGACAGCTATTTTTGTGTGACAGTGTGTATTGAGCACAAAACTTAAAGGAAAACCATTTCTTTGTGACAGTGTGTATTGAACACAGAACTTAAAGGACAGCTATTTTTGTGTGACAGTGTATTGAGCACAGGACTTAAAGGAAAACCATTTGTGTGTGACAGTGTGTATTGAGCACAGAACTTAAAGGAAAGCCATTTCTGTGTGACAGTGTGCATTGGGGTTGAATGTGTTGGCAGAATATCGATCATGGCACAGCCATAGAAGTTCAACAGACGAGAGAGCTGTCTTCTTGCATAACCCTTATCAGAGCCACGATACAACTATTTTGTAAGCAACGTCCACACATATTTGATAGGTGTGTGAGGCTGAAAAGGTTTCGTCTTTTCTAAATACATCACGACTGTAGCAGATATTTACTTTAAAGCATTTGTGCCAAATGTCATGGAAATTCGTTTTGGACTAGTATGTTTCAGTTTCTGACTAGTTTGCTTGCTTTACTGTAAGCATCGGCGTCTATCTAGCTGCCAACTCGATTTTGAAATCACGAAGCAAGTTCTTTTCAGCCATAGTGAAATATGAATAGTTCTGTGCATTTCACGAATTGATGTGTCTTGATCTTCTCTAACCCTTTCTTTATAAACAGCACACTTTGCTCGCTCTTGACCGCATCTGCAATGCTGAATGTTTACGCCTGTTTTCTGTCCTTTATAATAATCATTACATAGCTAATTTCTTGTGTGATTAACTGTAGTCTGCATGTACTGCTGTTGAGTATGCTGTTATTTTGTGTCAACGGGATAAAAGTTTCCGCCTTGTTAAAAAGGACATCTCATCGGCCCTCCCACTACCATGTACAGGGCATTACAGAGCATATTCATACTACCATCTACAGGGCATTACAGAGCGTATTCAACTACCATCTACAGGGCATTAAAGATCGTATTCATACTATCATCTACAAGGCATTACAAAGCATATTCATACACTTTGTTCAGAAAAAGGGAAACACCATCTGCCTACTTATGACATTATATCCATTTTGCGCACATCCACAAATTCAAAGATAGCTGGTTTTTTCTCACATAGATCAGATTTTTGGCCGCAAACAGTGGCATGTTTCAAACGGACATTTTTGTAACACCTTTTCCCCATTTTCCTTTCTTCCCTCACCCTCCTTTCCCTTTTGTCCCCTCCCCCTCCATTCCCACTCTCACCCCTTACGTCTTCTCCCTATCTCCCCTTTACTTTTGGCATGCGGAATATCTGTTAGGGTGGTCCTCTGGTTGCACAGGTTTAAACAGCACGGAATAAAAAAAATCGATGTGGGAAATGATGTGCTATGTCCTCGTGGTTGTTGAAACATGAAAGGCCGAATCTCTCTCTCTCTCTCTCTCTCTCTCTCTCTCTCTCTCTCTCTCTCTCTCTGTGTTATGTCTGCGTATGCATGTACGTATTTGTGTATATATGTATATCTATCTATCTATATATTTATGCACACACACACACACACACACACACACACACACAAACAAAGCTTGCTCTTATGTCTTAGATTGAAGAAATAGGGGGAGATAAGCATACATATCTGCAGTAGTAGATAATTCTGCCTAACTAACAGTATGTGCCTGAGTGGGTGAATGGGGAATAATAAATGCTTCTCAAAATGAGCCTTCAGCAAGCTTATAGTCTCCAAGGGGGAGACAATCTCCAATGGGGAGGAAACTCACTAACATATAACTCCTGGTCAGATACCGGTATTTCGAAACCTGATTGTTTCTCCTCAGTGACCGCGGAAAGCGGTAACTTGACTCCTCTGCCTTTTCGGTTTTAAGAAGAATGCTATCCCAGAAAAAGGCTGGTGTGCAATACCATAGTATGTTTGTTGAGTGTTCAAAAAGACAACCAAAGGTGCCACCTAAGAAGCAAAAGAAAATCATGAAAGAGCAAAACAAGCTACATTTTCTTGTGAAAAGTAGAAAATATAAAAAGATAACCTCTTAAGACACAAGTGCTGAGGGCCAGTTCTTGGAATGAATCCGCAAGGGTCTAAATTATAATAAACTAATAAATTCGAAGGATAAGTAACCGAGCACCATTCCAGCAACTTACAGAGCAGCTTGGTATTGCAATGACTGCAAGAAATATTCAAATATAAACAAAGCTTGCTCTTATGTCTTAGATTGAAGAAATAGGGGGAGATAAGCATACATATCTGCAGTGGTAGATAATTCTGCCTAACTAACAGTATGTGCTTGAGTGGGTGAATGGGGAATAATAAACGCTTCTCAAAATGAGCCTTCAGCAAGCTTATAGTCTCCAAGGGAGAGACAATCTCCAATGGAGAGGAAACTCACTAACGTATAACTCCTGGTCAGATACCGGTATTTCGAAACCTGATTGTTTCTCCTCAGTGACCGCGGAAGGTGGTAACTTGACTCCTCTGCCTTTTTGGTTTTAAGAAGAATGCTATCCCAGAAAAGGCTGGTGTGCAATACCATAGTATGTTTGTTGAGTTTTCAAAAAACTAACCAAAGGTGCCACCTAAGAAGCAAAAGAAAATCATGAAAGAGCAAAACAAGCTCGGTGCTCGGTTTCTTATCCTTGGAATTTATTACTTTATTGTAATTTAGTCCCTTGCGGATCCATTCCAAGGACTGTCCCTCAGCACTTGTGTCTTAAGAGGTTATCTTTTTATATTTTCTACTTTTTACAAGAAAATGTAGCTTGTTTTGCTCTTTCGTTATTTTGTTTTGCTTCTTAGGTGGCACCTTTGGTTGTTGTCTTTTTAGTCCCATCCCTCACAACATCTTGCAGAGTCCACCCTTCACTGCACCCTGCAGAGTCCATCCCACACTGCATCCTGCAGAGCCCCACCCCCTGCTGCACCCTGCATAGTCCATCCCACACTGCATCCTGCAGAGCCCCACCCACCACTGCACTCTGTAGAGTCCACCCCTAACCGCACCCTGCAGAGTCTACCCTTCATTACACCCTGCAGAGTCCATCCCTCACTGCACCCTGCAGAGCACTACCCCCAACTGCACCCTGCAGCGCCCACCCTTCACGGCACCCTGCAGAGTCCACCCTTCACTGCACCCTGCAAAGTCCCACACTCCACCACACCTTGCAGAGTCCACCCCTCACAGCACACTGCAGAGTGCACCCTCGACCCCACCCAGCAGAATCCACCCTCCACCGCACACTGCAGAGTCCAACTTCCACCGCACACTACAAAGTCCACCCTCCACTCCGCACCCTGCAGAGTCCACACTCTACTGCACACTACAGAGTCCACCTCTCACTGCACCCTGCAGAGTCCACCCTCCACTGCACCCTGCAGAGTCCACTCTCCACCACACCCTGTAGTATCCACCCTTCACCGCACCCTGCAGAGTCCACACTCCATTGCACACTGCAGAGTCCAACATACACTGCACCCTGCAGAGTCCACTTTCCACTGCTCACCACAGAGCCCACCCTCCACTGCACCCTGCAGAGTCCACCCTCCACTGCACACTGCAGAGTCCACCGCAACTGCACCCTGCAGAGTCCATCTTCCACAGCACCCTGCAGAGTCCACCCTCCACTGCACCCTGCAGAGTTCACCATTCACTGCACCCTGCAGAGTCCACCTTCCACTGCACATTGTAGAGACCACCCTTCACTGCCTACTGCAGAGTCCACCTTTTCACTGCACCCCAAAGAGTCCACCTTCCACCGCACCCTGAATACTCCACCTTGCACTGCACTCTATAGAGTCCACCTTTCACTGTACCATTCTAATACTGAACCCTGTCTTTGATTCTGTGCATGCTGTTGAGTTCTGTACGGGAGTTCAGACCCTTAAAGACAGTCCCCAGATTGGCCTGCCAGTAAGTCTCTCTGTCTATGAGTTTGTCTTCAGATGCAACTTGTTCGATGGGATGGATGGAAAGAAAGGGCAGAGCCTTATCTTCAGGGTGCTCAGTCTGGGCGAGGTGTCTGGCAACCCCACATCGCTGGGCCATTTTCTTGTTGAAGTCTGATTTATGATTGGCCCACCTTCTTTTGAGGTCCTTGGTGGACCCAACATACCATGCGTCTGGGTGGTTCTGACATCTGATGACGTAGTTGGTATTTTTTGTCGAACAGGTGAGGTGCTGTCTGATGGGCCAGTAGCGCCCATCCCATGGGCTTCTTAGCCCCATCATGTCACTGGAATGTGCACACAGGTCACATCGGCGGGCACAGCATAAAAAAATCCAGGTCTGTTCATGGGTCCATGGAGAGGATGGCGACGTGGTACTGTAGGTTTGTACATTTCTGCCAAGTTGCGTCTTCTCCTGTCAGCACTAATGAGCATTTCTTCAGGGAAAATGGTCCTGTTTTTGGGATTGGAATACAGGATGTGTAAATTTTGTTTAATAATTTGTCTTTTAGATGGTAACCTTGGGTCATACTGAGTGACCCAAGCCAATGTCTTGGGTTTGGGTTGTCTCTCTTGCCTGATGAGAACACCTTGGTCTCTGTTAGCTCCCCTTTTGGGTTGTTCAAGTGCTGCCTCAAATTTCCAACCAGCGATTGTAAAATACTTGGCATACTCTCTGAGTCTCTCTTGCAGTCTATCATCTTCGCTGCATAACATTCTCAGCCTGGCGCCAACACCTGTTAGAAGACCCTTGAACACTGAAGGAGGGTGACAACTGTTCTTTAGAAGGTAACTATGGCAATGTTTGGAAAAGACATCTGTCTTTATGACACCATCAACTATTGAAAGTTTCATATCCAGATATTCTACCTGTCTGTCAAATTTTACGGTCCACTTAATATTTCGTGGATTTAATCATTGCAACAAATGTATCCCTTAAAAGAACGGGGGTTACCAATGTTGAAAAATGCAGTTTTTGCGAAACAGAAAATGAGACCATTCCTCATTTATTCTGGCAGTGGATATCGTACAAAAATTTTGGAAAAGCCTAGAAACCATCTTTAATTAAAAAAAAAATGCAAATGTGAACAAGAGAAAAAAGTGGATAAGTCAACTGTTTTGTTTGGTTTTTCACAAAATCATGAAGCAGATGAGATTTGTTACTTCATTATATTGCTCGCCAAGTTCTTTATATACTGTTGCAAAATGAAGAAAAGTCGGCCATCTCTTAATCCGTATTTAGTACAACTCCATTATCGATACAAAATAGAGAAACACTTAGCTTATGTCAACATGGATTATGCCAATTTTCTTTCTAGGTGGAAATGCTATGAACCTCTTATCAATGAAAACAACTGACTCCGGTGGAGAATGTTACATGTACTATGAACATCTTTGTATTATTCTATACTTTTTCCATTTGGAATTGCACTCTAAAAATGAAAGGTCATGTCTGTATGTCTTTTTTTTTTTTTTTTTTTTTTTTTTAATGTTGTGTGACATGAAAACTTCATCTTCTTCTAACCTATAGATAGCCTATGCTGTGCATGTTACACATAAAAGAAAGCCACATTTCTGTCAAAGTTGCGGTTGTTTGGCGTCAGGTATAACATAGTAACATATGATGTTTTCTTTTTGTTTGTTTGTCTGTTTTTGTTTGTTGGTGGTTTTGTGTGTGTGTGTGGTGTGTGTGTGGGGGGGGGGGGGGGGGTGTTCATGTCACATATATGCATCTTCTCTCTCTCTCTCTCTCTCTCTCTGTCGTGGTGGTGTGTGTGTGTGTGTGTGTGTGTGTGTGTGTGTGTGTGTGTGTGTGTGTGTGTGTGTGTGTGCGTGCGTGTGTATAGTGCTTATATTTTGTTTGAGTTGGAACTGTTGGTTGTTCTTATTTACTTATTTTGTCTTTCCTTTCCAATGTATACGATTCACTGGCAGATGATTATGTATTTGTTCATATGATCATGCTTAGACTTAATGGTGACGCCTTTATTCTTTCGTTTATGTATGTTATTCATGTTTTGTGTAATTAAAAAAACAAAACTTTAGGGGGAGTGCTTCTGGGCCAGTCCCAGAAGTACCCCCTTGCATATTTCCTTAAAAAAAAAAAATCGTGGATTCAGTTCATCCAGGTGTTTGCAGAATGATTCACGGTCCTCACTGTATATATTATATATATATATATATATATATATATATATATATATATATATATATATATTGAGGGTTGACTGCCAGAACCCAGTATCTCGCGTTTTTGTCGGTTTTCGTTTTTTTTTTCCACTACACTATCTTTTTCAGTGTAATCTTTCACCTAGTAAACTTATTTTTTGGTCATGGCATTGATTTTTGATCAGTTATCGATAAAACCAAAACCCAGTATCTCCTAATGTTGAAGTAGCTTTCCCCCTAAAACCCATTAACTGTGCATGCTATGTTCTGCCCAGTTTGTATGAGCAGCACTTTTCACACACTGTGACTGCCAGAAATTTCACCAAGAAAAGGAAACTGATCCAGGGAAAGCCCAGTGTATCCAGCTGCTGGGCTGTCACTGTCAGGATTGTTTATAGCTTGGCCCGTAGCTGAGCTCCTGGGCTCAGGTTTATGACACCTTCTTTGCAGATACGAACTAGTTCTCTGTGTGTGTGTGTGTGTGTGTGTGTGTGTGTGTGTGTGTGTGTGTGTGTGTGTGTGTGTGCGCGTGCGTGCGTGCGTGCGTGCGTGCGTGCGTGGTGCGTGTACGTGTGTTTGTGTGTGCGTGCATGCGTGCGTGCGTGCATGCGTGAGTGTGTGTGCGTGGTGGTGTTGTGTGTGTGTGTGTGTGTGTGTGTGTGTGTGTGTGTGTGTGCCTGCACACACGTGCCAAGTGAGTGAAGGTAAGCTCCTACATGGCTCTTTCTTTCTGTGTGCGGCCTAACGCCTTTCCAATCTCTGTCTTCCTGTTACAAATGTTATCCATTGTCTGTGTTTGCATGTGGGGGGCAAAAGAGGGTCAGAGGTGTGGAGTGTTGGGTGGTGTGTGTGTGTGTGTGTGTGTGTGTGTGTGTGTGTGTGTGTGTGTGTGTGTGTGTGTGCGTGCGTGCGTGTTCGTTCGTACTTCTGTTTAACGTCTGTTCACTTTGAGTGATATTAGACGTGAATGAAAGAAGAGAGTGACTGACTGACTGAATGATTAAATGAATAAGCCTGTGTGTTGTGTAAGCATGAATGTAGGCCTTTGTATGTGAGTGTGTACGTGTATGTATCTGTATATGTGTCTAAACTGAACAATAAACATATCAATAATCTTAAATACAACAATTAGTGGAGAAAAAAAAAACAATATATAGCAAGAAGACAAAAATCCTTCAGTATCTTAAACAAAATGAGTTAGCTCAAAACTATCTAAATAAAAACCCCAATCGGACTATGAATTAAGTATTCAGCAATTTCGATCAGCAGAGAATGATTCGAAAGTAGATCTTGCAAGTTTTTTTCAGAAAAAGTATTGGATCGTAATGATGTTGGTAAGAAAGTAGTCAACTTGTGACAATTGAACAAAATGTGGTTCAGTGTTATCTCTTTACCACAAATACAGTTAGTATTCTTACTAAACTTTGTTTTCAAAGCATTTAGCTTTAATCGAATTATAAGGGAAGATATCTGTCTGGAATAATAAACTGGAAGATCAGGCATTTTTCTTAATACAAGGTCTATTGGAAAAGCTTCCCATTGGTTGGATGAAATCTCTGTAGACGTATCAACATTTGTTTGAGCTCTCTTCCGTGCAGTCGATTCAAGAGTATGATAACATTCTACTACTGACGGTTTTATTTTCAACTCAGAAAATGACCCTGCTTTTTTAGCACCTTTTTTCGCAGCCCTATCAGCCAAATCATTTCCAAGTATACCAGTATGCGAAGGAATCCAGCAAAATTCTATAATAATGCCTTTAGACACCAGACAGTATAAAAGATATTTAATTTCAAACACAAGGTCGGGTCGTGTCGATATATTAGAGGAGTCAAGGGCAAGTAGGACTGATTTTGAATCTACAAAGAAAACTATCTGAGCGATGTTAGTGGGAAGATCTGTTAGAAATTCCATTGCCATCATTATCGCTACTAATTCGGCTGTGAATATAGATAAATTGCTACCCAGAAAGAACGATCTTTGAGTTTTAAGGGAAGGTATAACAAATGCTGCACCAACATTTCCATCATCTAAAACGGAACCATCAGTAAACACCTGAAAATGATTTTGATATCGTTCGTATACATGTGATTTTGCTAAATTTGTGATGATATTAATATCTACCCTTTTTTGATATCAGAATAACCAGTATCAAGAATAGGTTTTGGTATCTCCCATGATGGAATAGATGAAGAAGATGGTTTTTTAGCCACTTCTTTAATATCTATTTTTGAACATTTAATCAAATCAGAAGTATATGTAGCTATTGTTTCTTGCGATTTAATCGTAATTGCCCTTTTGGGAAAGTCAGTGTCCGATCTAATTTTTAAATCTTCTTGAATGTAATTATCACCAGCACTCGATTTTATGACAAATTTTGATGCAGCTAGTTCACGATAATCATCAAGGGGCAAAATTCCAGCTTCTCTATATGTCTTTGCGTTTGAGGCATGAATAGGGATACCGAGAGCAATTTTAATGGCTTTGCAATCCAAACTTTGTAACCTTTTTAGAAGAAATTTTGGAGCGCTAAAGTACACTTCTTGACCATATGTAAGTTTTGATCTAATAAGAGCAATAGAAAGATGAAGTAGAGTTTTTGAATCCATTCCCCAGGGTAGTCTGCTTATGATCTTTAGTAAATTCAGACTTTTCCTAGCCTTTGTTAATATGTATTCAAAATGAATATTCCAAGATAATTTTGGAGTAAAGAAAAGTCCTAAAAATTTAATACTTTGTTTATATTCTAAAGGTTCCCCTAGAAGTTTGAAGACTGGTAAATTTTCTGGATTGCTTCCTGCATTAAACAACATCATATTTGTTTTTTCAGTGGACAAAGACAGACCATTTTCTGTCATATAGTTCCCTATGCTATCTAAATCTCTTTGATATAGTCTTCTAACATAATTCTGTGCTCTTTGTGGGGTTGACTTTTTCAGAGTTACTTCCATCCACATACAGATATCATCTGCGTATTGCACTAGAACAACATTTTTGGAAACTGCTTTTGGGAGATCGTGAATAAGGATGTTAAAAAGAATAGGTGCTAATACTGAACCTTGCGGAATTCCCATGTCTAGTTTTCTGAGTGTTGAGTGTCTTCTTCCTACTCTGGCTAACATACTTCTATTATTTAAAAATGATTTAATATAATTGTACATGTTCCCAGATATTCCAATCAGTTTCAGTTTGTATAACAAGCGCCTGTGCCAGACTTGGTCATAGGCTTTTTTAACATCAAAGAAGGTAGCGAGTATACTTTTCCTACGAGCAAACTGACGCTTTATTTGGGTAGATAATTTAACCAAGTGCTCAACTGTAGATCTTCCTTTCATAAATCCAGCTTGATTAATTGGTATTACATTGTTCTTTTCACAAAAGTGCATGAGCCTATTTAAAACAATTTTTTCTACAAGTTTACCACAATGGGAAGTGAGAGCTATAGGGCGGTAGCTGTTTTTGTCATTCATAGGTTTTCCAGGTTTTAATATCGGAACGACTATTGAATCTTTCCATATTTAAGGAACAACGCCATTTTCCCAGCAATTCTGAACTATATGATGCAGGAAAACAATGCAGTTATCAGGGAGATGTTTTAACATTTCATTGCTCACAATATCAAGACCAGCAGAGCATTTTTTGTTGCTGATACCATATATTGCACTTTTCAACTCTCTGATTGTTATCGGTGCATTAATAGAGAGATCATTATCAGGAAGAGGGTCTGAATAGACAGGCTGCAACTGTTCTTTTTCTCTATATATTTTAC